>JACEVL010000779.1:1431728-1459228 GCA_020284085.1 Aporrectodea caliginosa
TATTACATTATTACATCCTTTAATGTAATTCACCTTAAAGCTATAATTCTGCAGGGCAAGACTCCATCTCATCACCCTTGCGTTCTTCATTCGTCCTTCTCTCATATACTGCAATCCGCAGTGGTCCGTCTCGATCACAAACTGCTTTCCAAACAAATACCTGTCGAATTTCTCAATTCCCCACATAATAGCCAGACACTCTCTTTCCTCCACAGAGTATCGCCTTTCTCTTTCCAACAACTTCCTGCTTGCATAAGCGACTGGATGGTTAATACCATCATAGTTCTGCATTAGAACACACCCAAGTCCTACTCCTGAAGCATCTGTCTGAATAACAAATTCCTTGTTCAAATCAGGTAGCTTCAAAATTGGTGCCTTAGCTAATACTTCCTTTAACTCTTTAAAGGCCTTATCCAATTCTGGATTCCATTCTACTACATTCGGTGACAGCTTTTTAGTAAGATCAGACAAAGGCGCCATAAGTTCAGCACAGTGTGGAATAAACTTTCGGTAGTAATTTACTGCCCCCAGAAAGCTTCTCACTTGCTTCTTAGTTTGCGGCCTCGGTCTGTCCACAATCTTGTCAACCAATTCCACCTTAGGACTTATATTATTGTCTCTAAGTGTGTGTCCACTAAAATCTATTTTCTCATACAGATTAGGATTCTTGTCTACATCACTGTAATCTTTTGTTTGCTCACTATTGTAGAGCTCTAGAATTTCTTCCTCTCTTTTCAGTCCTATCCCTCCATCATGTACTACAGCTGATACAAAGGCAACAGTCTCTGTATCATGTATTTCTTTATGATTGACACTTGACTTCTTATCAACTTCATCTCCTCTGTCATGATTCTTTTTATTTTTGACATTCACTTTGTTCGTCACCTTCGGTTCCTTTACACAAGTTTGATCAATGCGTTCTTTTAATTTTAATATGCAATTATATGCATTCTTTATTTCCTCTCGCAATATCTCAATATCACTAGAAGTTTCTTTGACCTCTATCGTCTCAGCTGATTTAGTAATCTTACGCTTTTTATTCCTCTTCCTCGATGACCGTATTCCAGTAACGACCGTTGAATGTACGTCATTTCTTACAATCGGCTTATCTGTGACGTCATCTACACCCGTTGACCTATGCCTCTGTGTTTCTAAGTCCGTGTATATTAAATTTTCACCCCTGTCTCTTTTTATATTCTTCGTTTCATTGCAAATGCTAGGCAATGTATCACTTTTCTTGTCTTTACTTAACATGTATCTGATTCCACTGATTTTTCCAATAATCATAGGTTTCACTGGATTATCCATCACTAAGGCTTCCACCTGCCCAGTATAATATTCACTATCTACATCAACATTAGCTGTTGGATAGTAACGTGTACTTCCATCTATCAGTGTACACATTGCTTCCTTCCCTGTCAAATCTGACTTGTCTATAAGTTCTCTCTTCACCACACAGCATGTTGCTCCCGAATCATAAATACACTCAACTTCCTTTCCGTTAACTCTAACTGATTTTTCTTCTTCGTTCAGGTTCAATGGATTGCCATCAATTGCTACAATGGCACTCGCCACCCTGTTAATCGATACCGGTACCTCATCCCATATCGGAGTCGTTTGTATATCACTCACTTCTGGTCTCTGTCTTGTATCTTGTTTAAGTATTCCATTTTTCACTTTATACGCGCTATTCTGTACTACTTGTATGGCTGCTGTCGTGTGTTTGACAACACCTTTAAGCTTATTCGGGCAATGACTTGCCTTATGACCTTGACCTCCACACAAATAACAAATAATCTTAGGTTCAACAGATTGTGCTCTTTCTCTGTGGTAGTCTCTGTTTGTAAACTTATTGAAATTCATCTCCTCATCAAATCTAGTTTCAGTTCTATTTCTATTTGTCGTGTTAACAACTTTGTCTTTAGTCTCTTCTTCGTATCCTCGATTTTGATTCCTGTCCTGAGAAAATCTTACTATGGATTTCATTGTCATGTCTCCATGTTTGTAACCATGAGCTTCTATGTAAGACTCAGCATGGGTTAGCATTTCCTTAAGGCTGATCTTTCCTTTCTCCGTGAGGAATGTCTTCAATTCCATGGAACACGTTGAGAAGAACTGATCCCTTAAAATCAAATTCTCCAATCCTTCGTAATCCTTCTCGAATCCTGCCATGGATAACCACTGTTGGATATACCTCCTTAGACGCTCTAAGAACTGGGAACAAGATTCCCCGACCTCGATACGGCTGTCCTTGAACCTCTGCCTATAGCCACCCTCAGTTAATCTGAATCTCTTTAACAATTGCTCTTTTAGACAGTTATAATCTTGTGCTTCTCTAGAAGTTAACCTCTGGTATACTTCCAAAGCTTTTCCCTCGAGATGTCTAGCTAGTGTCAAAGCCCAAATTTCTTGTGGTATCTCATAGGCTTCAACTGTCCTCTCGAATCTGAGCAAATACGCGTCAAGGCAATCCTTATTTTCATTAAAATTGGGAAACTTAATATCTCTAATTCCTCTTCCATAATTTCCACCGTTTCTCTCTTCCGTATCAGTTACAAACATACCGTTATGTTCTCCGTTTTGCCTACGATCAGAAACCGCCCTTGCTTCAATCTCTTTGACTTTAATCTCTGCCTCAAGCTTCTTTAACTCAAAATCCATCTGGCGCTTAGCTCTGTCTTCTTCTATTTCCATTTGGCGCTTAGCTCGCTCATCCTCTGCTAACTCTCTCGCCTTTTTATCTTCTCTTTCTTTGGCTCTCTCTTCTCTCAGTTCAGCTTGTCGTTCTGTCACGAAGCTTTTCAGGTCGTTTCCTTCCATCCCCAAGTCTCGACCTACCTGAATTAACTGTTGATAATCAGTAGCCGACATCTTACTTGTTTACTTTATTTCAACCAAGTAATTAATCAAAAGCCTTGCGCTTTATAAAATTCTCAAATCTTACCTAAGATCGGTATGCAACCTCTTAGTTACAATATATAATCTATGTCTATGACGTAACGTTATGACGTAACGTTAAATGTTCAACTTCAATGGCTTATTGCACCGTTTAAAATGTCAAGTGTGCGTGCCGTTAAAATTCAAATTAATCGTCTCTAATTTTCACAGAAAGCACAAATCTACAGCGTTAGTGCAAGTTAACTAATAGTTTACTTGAGTTAGCAAAGTCTCTCAAAATCCCGGACGAGCCCCCATAATGTAGCCCTAATGTGGATTAGTCGCCTTTTTGCTGCGTCCGTAATGGCAGAGTAGAACATTACATTACTTCAAATAAGGTTATAGGAAACACTAGGCATCTTTTGTAGAAAAGTCTTGTATTGTGTTAATTAGAAAGACAATCAATTGACATACAATTCAAATAAATACCTATCTACCTATGAGTGGCATTATTTATTAAATAATATAATTATGTTTTATGAGCTTATCTGATCCTTCAGATAACTTCAGTCTCGCTTCGATGACATCGCAGTAGAGTTCGTAGAAACTGGTTTCAATGTAGGAGTAGGTTTCGTCGAAGGATATGTATTTCAACGGAGATGAATCTTCTTCTGAAGCGTCGCGGCGAAGACATGTAATTGTAACAATGCTTCGTCTTCCAACCAGTTCTTCCAACGTCGAAGTAGTGGTTGAAAAGGATCGTCACAACAACAGACAAACCGGAATTAGATAAATCCGTATCGTTTGCTTTAAAGTTGCTGTACGAAGACTAATCAATCCTTCGTAAACATCCGCAGTTCAAATCATCCACACGCAGAAACGACGACAACTCAACCGTTCTACGCTTCCATGTAGACTTATCGAAAGGATCACTCGTCAGCCCTTTTATGCTCAACGGTTACTCCTAACTTCGATTAAAAGTCCGCCACGACGATGCTATCATCCATCGCAAGATGCATAGTCATCTAGAACCTCGAAACTGACGATTCATTCACCGAAAACGTCCTTCCAATCGCAAGAACGTCTCCAATCGTCCAACTCGCTTGAACTCCAAATTTCAAGTTCTCTCTCAACGCATTTCTATTCGTTCCTTCATTACGTCGTCACGGTAACGCTTGGATAAATCGTATTACGTCATGGAGCCGTTAACGCTGTTTTAACGGTTCGCTAGGCAGTTAATTATGTATTAATGAAAGCCACTCATGAATTAACTAAATGCCACTCGTAATTGACTATCTTATCCTAACCTTAGAAATTAATTAATTAATTAAGTAAACTAACAATAGATTTGATAAGTTATATTTCGCTACATGGACAATGACCAAGAAAATGAGGAAAAAGATTAACGCATGCGAAATGTGGATATGGAGGAAGATGCAGAGAATATCATGGAAAGAGAAAAGAACCAACGATTGGGTGCGCATGAGTATCGGAATTGAGAAGGAAGAGACACTACAACAAACAGTGCTAAGAGCAAAGTTGAGGTTCTTTGGTCATGTCATGCGATCAGATGGATTGGAAAAGGAAATGATGTTAGCATATGGAGAGGGAAGGAGAAAACAAGGACGACCAAGGAAAAAGTGGATGGATGAGATACATGAAACAACTGGAATGAATCTGGCAGAACTGAGAGATGCGACGGTGGACAGAAGGAAATGGAGAGGCTTGATCATGAAGGTCGCTAGAGTTCAAAGAACTGACAGCACAAGGACAAGGACACTCTTCCCAGGCTTAACTTTTCCTCCATTGTTCGTGGTCTGAGTGTCAAGATTGATAACTAGTGCTTTAACTTTAGGCCTACTGAGCATTTAAATCTTCTGTCCCGTTCCTGTTGCTAAAAAACTGAGGCGTCTTAGAGCCATTAGGAGATCGGTGTCTTCCACTGTGTTTACGACCATGGTTCATCCCTTCGTCTCCTCACGCATTGACTATTGTAACTCCCTACTAATTGGGCTTCCTAAGACTCGTCTGTCCACTGTGCAATCTGTCTTTATGCTGCAGCCAGACTTATCTCACGTCTTTCCCGACACTCACATATCTCCATATATATGATTAATCATCTTCACTGGCGCCCGGTTTTGTCTCAGATTATATACAAGGTTATGCTCCTAATTAGTAAGTCCCAGCAGGGCTCAGCGCCTCAATACCTAAGCGACTTGATGTGTAAGCCTATCTCCGCACGTTCTTTTCGCCCTCGTCGTTCTGCTGACCGGCTTGATCTCTTCGTACCTCGGTCGCGAACCTCATTAACCCAGCATTAGGCTTTAGCTGAAGGGCCCCTAATTATTAAGGTGGCCAGATACATGGATTGCCTAATGCGGATACAGAAATCCGGAGATGAGGACAAAGGAGGACACATTGAATGTTTCATTCAGGAGTCAGAGGGTCTCCTAAGTGACCAAGAAACAAATCGCTTTGGAAAGCTGTATGAAATCAATTGAGGCTTTTTATCGCAATGTTGCAAATTATTTATTTAAGCACCACATTGTGCCTTCTTGATTACGCACAGTATTGTTTTCTAAGATGCCAACTCTGCGAAAATCCTCGCTACCAATAACATATGCATAAAACGTCTCACAAGAAACATTCTTCATAATGTACTTTGTAAGAAGGATTTTCTTTAATTAATGCGTGTAAAATCGTTAAAAACTGACATGAAATAATAGCGAATAGCCCAATACAGCAAACGCACAAAAGAAAGGACATTTTCACGGTTTTTAGCTTTGCCTGCCGGACAAAGGATATGAGGCCAAGAAGGAGGACATTTCCTCCTTTTGCCGGACGTCTGACAGCCCTACTCATTGTGGAATGACCTTCCCCGGCAATCCGTAGCAGGATTCTGGATGGGATCTCACCTGCATATCTTCACTGCTTAAAGACCTTTATACGGACCTGTCGCGATGAGAGCACTTCTGAAGAGCTCTGCTGTGAGAAGCAGAAGTTCAAATTGAATTAGATTATGTTTGATAAGATAGAAGTCACAGGTTAAATGTTCTTGTTACTTACGTTTCCAATATCACCCATGCCAAATTGCTTAGCTAGAATTCTCTGGAGCTCTTGTTTCTTGATCTTTATACTTTCGCAGACGTCCTTTGGCATTCCGCGACAGGCCATCCATTCCGATCTCGTTCCTTCCTTAGGTTGCCATAGTGAACCATCTGTCACGTTGGCCCTCGATGATTCATCAGCTGAACTTTTTGCCTGCATAATTAAACAATAGTCTAATAAATATGCTCAACATAATTTTATTGCGTGTTAGCCTTGACGATTAAGCTGGCTATAAGCATTAAACACTAAAAACATAAAACGAATGTGATTTCTTCAATAAACGAATATTATTATTATTATTCTTTTGATACGCGACACCCCATTAATATAACTGCACCCGTTTTTATTTTTTAAGTCTTGTGTTTCGTATTCTGATTGTTATTGCAAACTTTTATAGAACCACTTCCGGAGACATTCACCAGAGGCTCACCCTACCTAACCCAGTAAAACCACGATCGAACAGAATGGTCTTCATGCTCTTGCAGAAAAGTCTTAGAGGCAAAGAGAAGCTCAGGAGTTCATGTCACAGGTGGTATGTAGATTAATATTTAGGATTAAACTGATAATTATAGGAATTGCATTGACTCGCCAGTGTCTTCAGTAGACTTGTTGCTTAATGCATGTAAGTAGGCGACACTTAGCCTACTCCAGTAGGCTAAACTATTTCCTTGTATTTAATCTTGCCCTGTGTTTGTCTATTTGATTTGTTCGTGGTCCATGTAACCAAAGTAGGCTATATTATAACATTGCAGCAAAATTCTAAAATATGATCTTCAGAGCTCCTGAACTCAATAATATTATTATGTTTGTTCGTGTCTGTGATAATTTTTGTTTCTCTGTTATTTGCAATTGTTCTCGATTTCAATAGATAAATCGATTTCATCTACATGTACTTTTGCATAAACTCTGGACAGAACTCTGTTCATTGGGTTCAAAATTATACAACACGATGCAATATAATTATTGTAATTATGAGCGCAAAACTGCCCTCAGTGGTGACTTTTCCGTATATATCTCTTACCTGCTCACAGCTGAACTTCTGTTCATAAAGTGAACTTTAGTTACCGCTACGAAGACAGCATCTTTGTGAAGTAGTTTAATATGTGCTACATTTAGTGTCTTGCATCTAGACACATACATGCATAAAATATTAGGCCTGTATGATTCTCTAGAATGGATCTTGAGTTCAGCCGTCTTCGTTAGCAGCTAAGTGTTTTGTTATGTTGCTATGTTGTAAATGTTCTTACCTGACAAATGTGCAGAAACGTTGCCATCGCCAATAAGTTTAGAACATTTCGACTAATTAAGAGAAACATCTTGCTAATAAATTGCCTGTAGGCCTAATTGCACGTTGTTTTCTACGTTTCGCCGTATAACTTCTGGTCTCAAGATGTTGATTTCGTCCTGTATGTAAACTTCGGTCCTGAAGAGAGCGCGCTCTTCTCGTTTGCATTAACCTCAGGCGAGATTAGGCCTTTTATAACACGTTTAGGCCAATATATAATTAAATAGACGAGTAAGCTTTAGGGCCATTAACTACCCTTATAAGGGGTCGTCCATTAATTATGTCAAAAATTTTTAGGCCTTTTTTACCCCCTCCCCCTTGTTAACAACTGTCAAACATTGACGGACCCCCCAAAAATTATGTCAACAATCCCAGAACCCTCCCCTACCAGCAGCGTAGCCAGACTGACATTTTTTTCTCAATTACCTTTTTGGAGATTTGAAGTCCGATTACCTTTTTTTTAGTCTTTCGCTACCTTTTTTTGGATTCATTGCGGAAACAAATTTTTTGACGTCAACTTGCACCGAACCTCCGAACCCCTGTCAACAACTGTCAAACTTGTCCAAACCCCCTCCCCCCTATTTTGTTGACATAATTAATGGACGACCCCTAATATTAAAGATGAGTAAGCCTTAATTTAACACGCCGAGCCAACAAAAGGATCCTTTTAAACGCGGTAACATGAAGTGGATCCTGAAACATGGATCATGAAATGTGATCCAGTAAGCCTAACAGTTACTCCTGAATTCGTTTCGGTTTCATCAGTGGGTTCAGTTGGAAACAAATGCGAATGTAATGCAGTGAGGTCTTTCAGCGGGGGCGTATGCATTTACATCCTGGAAAATGCCTAATACAGGGGTCTGCATGCCACGACACAAACAGAGACTATCCGGTATATCTACGTGAGGATTGATGTGTTTCTTGCTCTATTCTAGTCCCTCGGTTACCAGGACACGATAACAGAGTGGTTCGAATTTCGCCGAGATGACATGAGACGGCTACTTTGAAGGGACTGTCAGGAGGTCTTTCACTCACAATTGCTCACCGCCAACGATTGATGACCGATAATTATATGTTACTGCTGCTGCTGCTGCTGCTGCTACTAATACTATTATTTTATTATTATTATTAGGGACGGAGGGGAAAGGAGGGAGGGAGGTACGTACGGCCGGGAGGAACGGCAGAGAAGTAAGAGGAGGGAGAGAGGGAGGGAGGGGGAGAGGGAGTGACTGACATCTTCATTATCCTCGGACGGACGGAGGGAAAGAGGGACTTACCCTCGGACGGACGGACGGAGGGAGGAAGCAGACACGCACGATCGCCGTGAGAGACGTGGGGAGGGAGGGACGTTGAAGGGACGGACGGGAGAGAAGTACGGGGAGGAAGGGAGGGAGGGAGGAACCGACGGACGGACGGAGGTAGGGAGGGAGAGGGAGAAGACTTATGTCAATCATAGCACGAGAAGACGCATCTCTTGACATTTTCAAATTGTTTTTAACCGTCTTAGGACGGGCGAACATCTAGTTATTAATATCGTCATAATTAAATAGTGACGCTTAATAAATGCATAATAATGAGCCGACGCAGCAGAGATGTTTGAACCTAAAAATGAACAGACATCAGATTGCGCATAATATGATCACATGATGTTCTTCGTGCTTTGAAGTTCAATCTGTCATTAGAAGAAAGCGTGAATGTTCCAATAGGCCTAAGTGACTAAACCTCGATCGGGCATCCCATTGGCTGCCTCTGTCTGACTACGACAGCATAGCCTAACGAAGTTACCAAAACGGCAGCCAGTTAACCACAACCTAGCCTAACGAGGATACCTAAACGGCAGCAAAGCCGGATTTCTTCAACGGATATGCGGGTGATATACGATGCAATGTAGAATTATTATAGGAGTGGTCCATTAATTATGTCAACAAATTTTAGGCAATTTTGAACCCCTCCCTTGTCAACGACGGTCATAGGCTACATTCAAAATATATTATGCTATTAAACATGTAGAAATGCTGCCATCTCCAATAGGTGTAGAGCATTTCGATTAGTCAGAAGAAACATCTTGCTGAGAAATTGTCTGTAGTTGCACTTTGTTTTCTACGTTTTGCCGTATGACTTCTGGTCTCAAGCTGTTGATTTCGTCCTATGTGTAAACTTCGGTCCCGAACACAGGCGCGCTCTTATCGTTTGCAGCCACCTCAGTATCGCGATTTAGACTTTGATAACACATTTAGGCCAGTGTATGCTTCATTAATGAGTACGCTTTAGGGCCCTTAAAACGGACTCAATTAGATGAGTAAGCCTTTGGGGCCTACTTTAACACGCCAGAGCGCCAAAAGGATCCTGAAACAAGGACCAGGAAGTGTGGTCAATTAATTAACAGGCTCAGTGTTCAATTGAAGTCACCTGGTCTAAAACCTCTCAACAGCTTCAATTATATCTTCAAATATGCTGATGATTGCTATCTTTTGATCTTGGCTTCAAATATCTCCACCACGGATGCAGAATTAGATCACATTAGTGCCTGGGCTCGCAAATGTAATCTCCACCTAAACCATTCTGAATCTAACGAAATTATTTTGACCAGACCAAATGTGAATCTTGAACAAGGTCCTCCAATTATACGTGGCATAAAAAGGTCACATCCCTGAATATATTGGGTATCGAGATTTCCGCAAAGTTCGGGTTTTCCTCCCATATCCAAAAGATTTGTGTACGGGCCAAGCAATCTCTCCACGCCCATCGTATTTTAATCTCGCATGGGCTCTTGGGAGTCAGGCTTTATGATGTGGTCAGGTCCACCACTGTCAACCGAATGCTTTATTGTTCCCAAGTGTGGTGGGGCTTTTCCAGCAAACAGGAACGTGACTCTCTAAGTGCTGTGGTCCGCAAGCTGGTACGCTTTGGCTTCCGGCAAAAATCTTTCCCTACTTTTGAGGAACTCTGTAAAAAAGCCGACCAAGACCTTTTTAGATATATCTGAAATAATCCTGGACATATCTTTCATTACCTACTACCCTCTGTCCTATATACTGGTCAGGATCTGCGCCCACGCTCACATAACCGTGTTCTTTCTAGATATGATTCCCTCACCAGGTGCGATTTCCTGGCTAGGATGTTGTACAGCTAGGCCATAGTGTTTTTTAGTTTACCATTTACTAACTTTTCCGCTACTATTTGATAACTTTGTATAACTTTGTATGTACAGCGCCGTGCGTTTGCCAGCGTTTAATAAAGAACACACTTACTTACTTACTTACCTCTGGGGGATATTGGAGATATACCCCCCTCCCGGAGAATTATTACAAATTGATAATAGTATTGTTTGAGTAGTTGTTGACATCATGATATCATATAAACTGCTGTAATATTGTTGGGAGACCAGATTTCGATATAACACGGTATACCAGGTCGTTGAGGCCCCGTGGCGTGCCACTGGGCCAAAACCCAGCGGGCAGGACAATCCATTGCCCCTGGCGGTTACTGGTGAGCCGAAAGTGCACTTATGAGGCTGGCATAATTTATAATATTATTTATTTGCTCCCGACCGCAGACCCACCGCCATCCGGACCTCCTCGTCGCTCAGTTTCAGGCCGCATGAAATAATCCGAAGTGTGTAGAGCCAGTCACCGGCGTGTTGGGTGGTGACAGCCCTCCATCTGGCTTGGTCGTATTTCTCTGTAAGCGTGGTGAACAGCTCTGAAGAAGTCCGTTGAAGAAGCGGTTTGCTCCACTTGGATTGTAGATGAGCTTGTAGGATTGTAGGAAGTGTCATCCTAAAGTCTGATCGCCAACTCGCCTCCATATCTGTCACGTGTCAGTCCGGGTTGCCCTCCAGCTGTCTGAGGATATCTGACTGTAGATCGAGGGTGCCCGTGGCCGATGCCAGAAAGGCGTGGAGTGACAGCGATGACACCCTACGTATACCCAGTCCGCCAATAGGTATTGAGATGGTAGATTGCATCCATTGCGTCTCCGTCAGGTTGATGTTTAAGAGGTCCTCCAAGGTCTTTGCGGAGTCTTTGGTCGTCAAGCTGTTTTGGGGCACCCAATGAGCTACTCAGGATGAGCAGCGCATTATGACGCGCTATTAAACCTATTCTGCTCAGAGCTTTGTTCAGTTCTACCACCCTCGCGTCCAGCGTGCTTTGAAGAGCCAGTCCGATGGAGAGCGGGGCGCCCAGTAGGCATACCTAATCTGGGTCTACTCGCTCGAATTGACTGAAAGAGCCGTTTGTAATCTGCCGAAGATCCTCGGCCGTCATCTCGCATTTCGATCTGTTGAGGGTGAGTCCCAAGTCCGCGCAGTCGGCCTCTGAACAAAGCCATATCCGCTGCGACTGCTGATGTTGGTCCACACAACGATATGTCGTCAAGAAAACCGAAGGCGAGAGGAGCAGTTAATTTGAGGAGTGCCATTTGTAGTGGGAGGCAGAAAAGCATGGGGCCTAGCAGATCTCATTGCTGTGGGTCCATTCCAGAGTATATGGTGTAACTGCCAAATCTAAGCTGAGATGGTTCCTCATGGCAGTACGTCGCGAGGACTGGTAGAAGGATTTTGATGGAGGAGAGCATTCGATCTCCGTGAAGGCTATTGAAGGCATTTGAGATGTCGAGCTTCCCGAAGACGGAGTCCAGTCCAGCGTTGCCAGAAATCGGCGAGATTCGTGCACCGCTGCGTCAGCTTCGCCCGGAACTGCCGCTCCGAGTTGTCTTGGTGATAAGTAGGAAGTTATTTTAGGCCCTGAGTAAGAGTTTGCTCCCTTAGATGCCAATCTGCGCCACAGGTAACCAATAACTATTGGTCGCAGACCGCCTGCTTTTTTCGTGAGGGCGAACAAAGTGCCACCGAGAAGTAGCGGTTTGATTTCCTGCGGGTAAATACCCTTCAGTGTTGGTTAGAGCTGTAACCGCTGAAACAAGCCCCGCCTCCGCCGACTTGGTCAGCCGTAGAAGATGCTGTGGCCGTAATCCATCCAGGCCACCAGAGGATCCGGCCGGAAAGGTGCGGATGAGGTCTCTGATGTCCGACTCTGATATTTGGAGTGGTTGGCTGAACGGAAGAAGCGGGACCTGAAGCCGGTCGGGGGAAGGGATCGGATGTTTCGACTGAAGTTCTGCGAAAGTTAGGTCACAAATTTCGGCCGAGGTCTCTCCTGAGCAAAGTATCTTTGCCGCTGCCTTGATGTTTCCATCTTCAAGCTTAGCAGAGACTGCCGCCGCAACGGTGCGATCGCCTCAGGATGACTCGTTGTTTTTCGCATGATGAGACTGTTCTTTATCTTCGAGGATCGAAACCGCCCTTGTGCTCCATGTGTCCATAAACTTATTGTTCATTTCTTGATTGTGGAAGTTAAGTTATGGCGCTTTCCTCCATGCCGTGGCTACTCCAGTATCATTGCGGCGAAGCAGAGGAGGCACTGCTAGCGCTCCAGTTGAGTGGGATCCGCTAAGAGCCGGTTGATGATGTTAGTTATCAATAATGGCCTGTGCATGTTCTAGCTCCTTTCGTATGTGGCGGAGGAGGTTAGCCTGTAAGTAAGGAAAGCTTGGAGTATTCGGTGAAGATGGTGAACGGTGGCTGGAGCTCTTCGTAGGACGCAGGGATTATATTCTCCGAAATGGTCATTTGACTAGAGCTCGACTCGGTCCGACCCGACTGGTCATTCTGGTCAGGTTGTGTAGTGGTGAGTGTTGTTCTGTTTGAGCTCTTCTGGTGGTCAGTGAGTGGAGGCTTGTTAGAACCTGGGCAAGGATCTGCCCTGGCCCCTAGGACCGTGCAAATGGACTTTTCCATACTTGAGATGAAGCTGTCTAGACACTAGGCGTCTGCGGGTTTACCCGTACCTGACCCGTACCCGCGGATCGGGTACAGGTCGGTTACGCATTTCACGGGTCGGGTACGGGTAGGGTCATCACGGGTACGGGAATACCCGGTTTTACCCGTACCGACGTGAAATTTTGGGGTTACAATGTCCGTCACATATAATGTAGTCGCACAATGCGCCTGACCGGGTCTGCAACGTACTATTAACAGTCACTTAGTGTACTAGGCCTAGGTGACAGTATAATAGGCCACGGAGATCAAATGTGCATTGCAAATTGAGAACAGTTGCATGTGACAGGTTCCATAAGTTGACTGCCTATTATTACCATTATTACTATTACTATAACTGCTGCTGATGCTGCTGCTACTACTACTACTACTACTACTACTACTACTACTACTACTACTACTACTACTACTACTACTACTACTACTACTACTACTACTACTACTACTACTACTACTACTACTACTACTACTACTACTACTACTACTACTACTACTCATACTACTACTACTACTACTACTACTACTACTACCACCACTACTACTACTACTATCACTACTACTACTACTACTACTACTACTACTACTACTACTACTACTACTACTACTACTACTACTACTACTACTACTACTACTACTACTACTACTACTACTACTACTACTACTACTACTACTACTACTATCAACGTCATCATCATCATCAACCTATTTATTATTACTACATGCTGAGTAGGGACAGGGACTACGGGAAGGTGTGCTTCTCGCTTCTATGCTTCTGTGCTTCTATGACATGACGGGTACTTTACGGGTACGGGTATACCCGCGGGTACGGTTAGGGTCGGGTAGTAATTTTGAGTACGGGTCGGGTACGGGTACGGGTAGCGGTTCTGTGTTACGGGTACGTGTCGGGTAGCAAAAATGCTCTACCCGCAGACCTCTACTAGACACGTGACAAACACCACAGATGCCCCTCGCTTGCTGCGAGGAGCGGGGGGGTTGATATCGGAACTGGGGTTCTCTGGTCACAGCTTCTCAACGAGCCTCTAAGAGGTGAGGAAGGAACACGCCTCAGCCACAGCCCTACGCCCGAGTCTGTGTTATTTCAGCTCGCCTGAGACCGATTCGTTTTATAGACCTCAGCTGTCAGCGAGGGCCGTGTCCGCCTGATAGCGTTCAATTCGTCGCTCAAATTGAATTAAAGGTTAGCCTATTTGGGTCCCCAATAACGTGAAACCTACTAGACTTCCAACAGCCGTAGCCCTGATAGGCCCCAGCACACTGAGAAAAGAGTAATCAATTCGAACAAAATATTTGGCTGAGCTATGGCTATGTTGGGGTGATTGCGGCCTTTTGACTTAGAAAATAATAACCTTTGGCTCTATCATATTTTCATGCTGTCTCCTCTCGTATCAAGCCCTTATCTTTACGAGGAAGCAGGTAAAAGAATCGCCCAAATAAAACAAAATTTGGCTGAGTAATGGTCGTTTTCGATTGATTTTGGACTGTTTACCTAGTAATGACCATGGATTATGCTAGTTTTAGTAGTATGTCTTCTCAAATGTAGCCCTCATCAGTCCGATCAAATAAGTTTAATAAAAACACCCATGTGGGGCAATATTTTGGCTGGGTAATTGACGTTTTCCTTCGTTTTGACCTTATGACCTTACACTTACATTGGTATGTCATATTTCTTACGAAAGATAGTTCTTATCAGCCCAAGAGAACAGATAAAAGACTAATCAAAATAACACAAAATTGGGCAAAGCTATGGCCATTTGTGCTTGACTGCGGCCTTCTGACCTTGAAAAAACCATGATTGGAATGTATACTTTCCCTGGTGTTGGATTGTCTTTGACCGGCGTACATTACAGTTGCTGGTCCCTCCAACTGGAACACTCTATGTCCTCATGTTCGCAACACTCTTAGCAAGACTTGTCTTTCGCTCTAACAAGAAAACTTACCTCTGCCAATCTACCTGTATGGCTCGTAATATTTGACCCGCTTTAATGTGCATTTCTGTACTTCGTATACGAAGGGCACTGTCAAATTACAGTTGTAATGTATTGAATAGGCCCCTACACGAACGCTGCGCCATTCAGTAGCGTAGCTATGAGCTTTCAGGGCCCAAGACTGCGGTCGGCTGGGCTAAAATCTGAAAAACGAGCGACCCGCTCAGGGCTTGTTAAAGTAGGCCCACGAAGAGAATCCAGTGGTCCCATCATAGTAGGCCTAATCTGTTGGATGGTGAAATTGAAGCTACGTCTCCGCCGCCAAGGTACAGAGTTAGTAATTTAAAGTCGGTTATCGACGTAGGCTTAATGCTTATCTTCGAAGTTTCTCAACGCAGCACAATAGCCAAGTAACATAGACCAGCCCACAGAACGAGCATGAGCATATTACGAATATTAAGATTTGTAGAAATTGACGAATATTGACGAATATTAAATCAGGCCAACGAATATTAAATTGTTTAATTTCTTTTCATTCTTAATGCTTCAAAATCCTGGATTAATTGTACAAAATTCAGTGCAAAAAAACTTGGAATTAGATCAAGAATTAATTACATGCTACAGTAACTCATCTTATATCAGAAACTCCACTGAGTATAGCTTGCAAAATACTGCACCTATTTTTAAATTAGTAGTCTTAAATTAGTTCGTAGACAAACTGAAACAGGGACGTCGTCAACGAATAATTACGAATATTTACGAATATTAAAAATGCCCTAATATTCACGAATATTTACGAATATTAAAGCCCCAAGTCACGAATTCTCGTTCTATGGACCAGCCTAAGTGCAGACGTTGTTTGGAATCAAGTCCGTCAGAGCAGTTTTGATTTCAGGTCAGAATGGGAAGTGGTCAAGCCTAGGATACAGTAGGCCTACATCAATAAATTATTGCTTCGTATAAAATAAACAAAGTAGTATCATCACAAATCATCCTTTATTATAAAACGAGCTTCACAAAAAGGGTTCAGTAGTAAAACTGCGATTACAAAGCCACGCCATCGAACGAATATATTCTTTTAATCAATCAAGATACAGTTTTCTAAATATTCCTGCATAAGACCTAGGCTAAAGAGAGACGAGAAGTGGCAGCTGCATGTATAAAGCAACGCACACTTCGATTATTATTTAATTTGCCTTTGAGATTTTTCTGAATAATAAAATCAAGAATGATTCTGACGCTGTTGAAAGTCGTATGCAGCACATTTGCTACTTTGCTGGCCCGCTATGCTCGCCCCATATTATGTTTAGAACGTGCACGAACCAGAAGTGACTTCTATCTTGTCGAGTCCAATGTCGCCAGCATATTCATCCCCTCTAATTCCAATGAACTGAAGCTGAAATTTAAAAAAAGAGAATATAAATAAAAATTAAGCCTAAATTCTTTCTCTGTAATGGATTTAAACTGATATTTGTATTTTAATTATCTGTGCTGCCTACATTAATTACGATGACAGTTGGGTCATGTTACTTTGCCTGCGTTAATTTCGCTTTTCACATTCTTGCTCACTTCGGTGCATTCCCGACATGTATTCAAGAAAAATTTACTTCATACCTTCAGCACATGAATACTATTCATGTGCTGAAGGTATGAAGTAAATTTATATAAATCTATACAAGTGAAGAAAGTATTCGCCAATAATTATTCTTCGCCCTCAAATGTACATATTGCAGCAGGTTTATTTGGTAGACTATTAATTAAGATAATTGTTTTGACAAGCTTACACACGAAATAGCTACGATTAGGTGTAGGCTACAGTCGCATTACCTGTGAGCAACCTGCCAAGTTGACTCCAACTGAAGCCTGCAGCCAACTGTCTCCACTTTGTCCAATTTTCGTCCAGATAACGGTCGTCTGGTACCGGGGGTATAGGTTTATTCTGACTAGTTTCAAAGTCTTGACGTCCTGGCCCAACATGTGATAGTAAAAGTTGACACACACTTCTCCGTAAAAGTACAGCCTCGGAAAGAATAACCTAAGCAATGACGCGACACTTGTACCAACAAATTATACGACCCTAATATCCAACTAATCTGGAAATAAAGTGGGCTCATGTCTTCCTCAAAGGAAAACAAATATAGTGATCTCATAAATTATGTTTCATTTGCGTCTATGATACTTCTAATCAAATCCAGAAATCCAGAAATAGAGAAGGCAATCCTTTAAACTTTCATGTATGCCAAAATGCGGTTTGCAATTATTGGTCCTACAATAAAGAATATTCTATTCTATTCTATTTCGGCTGAAATTTTCGCCAATCAAAATCTTCAGAGATGGGCAAATTACTCGGAACATTGCAATTGAATTACAAGTTACAGCTTACAAATTACGTAGACCGTAATTTCAATTACTGCCCATCCCTGAAAATCCTACATGTTTATAATGCATTTTTATCACAAAATCGGGTGCATTCTTACCGAGCTTCGTCATTAGGTTCACTTGAGCTGGCTTCAATATAGATGTAGAAATCTCCATCGTACGGAAAGTCTGGACCAGTTGCATGGGAAGGCGTTGGATCGTGATACACCGTCCAGTCGAATTGATCAGTTTTGTCTTGAGTCATCCCACACAGACTGTCTCCGGATGGTGTGTTTTCAAAGGAGCACCGAAACAACGACTTCCGATTTCCATTTGGCGCTGTATAAGCATAAAATTAATAGTAATTATGAGAAAATAGATAAATATTCTAGCATAGATTTACTCATCCTTGTATTACTATAATAGTAACGAAAGTAGTAGAAGTTTTGTCAACGACATTATAAGTATACTAATAGCTTACATACAAGATAAAATTGAAATACGTACATCCATGTCTAATGAAAATCCATATAGGCTAAAATATGATCCTATGTAAGTCATTATGACCAACCACACCCAGTGGCGCACCGTACGGGGGGGCGAGTCGCCCCGGGCGGCACTTGTGTAGGAGCGGCAAAATAGGGTTGAAGAAAAAAAAATGAATTGAATGTTAGATAAAAAATGAAAAAGTAGGAAAGAAAGAAAGAACGATAGAAAAAGAAGGAAGGAAAGACAGAAACCGTCACCTTGGTCAAGTCAACTTGGCTTCCGATGCCGCCCCTAAAGCCTCCATTAGGGGCGACATCACTCTGACAGGTGTGTACGTTAAAACAATAAACATAATTGTAGAAAGGAAAACAGTTTTTTTATGTTTACTAAATATGAGCATATTATATTATTATCCATAATCCAAATAATCCAGTGAATAAAATGCATCGCTTAATTTGATTTTTATTGTTATTAAAAGTTAAACTTCTAGCCTACTGCTCACAGTTAGCCGCGTTTGCACCGTCATTGTAAAGCGGATTAACGGATCATCTTTGAAGAATGCAGCGCATCAGCGCTAGCCGTGTCTTGCCTTTATAACGGACACAATCGTTAGGCCGACTAGCCTATAGATACGCTGCTTCCGCGAAATTACATATGACATAAATAAAATTTAAAAAATCTTAAATAGTATTAGTTTTCGTATAGGTCTATAGGCCTAAAAATAATTGGTGTCTGTCTTTAATTCAATCATTTCCATTTGATGGTTCCGTTTGGTTCGCACTATGATTATTATTTTTTAACTGTAACTAATGAGATAATAACTTTAAGAGTTTTACTGTGAAATACTATATCCTAATTGTTAATTATTATATAGTTCCTCCCTGCCCACTCGTATTAACTACAGGCACGCCCAATATTCATTCATTCGTTCGTTACGAATGAAAATGACTAAGAGGCTAAACTAAGTGGGGCTGAATTTTGAAAAACTCTGAAAATTCGGAGTTGACGCGCAGAGAAAATCTAAGAAAAACAATGGTAGGTGGTGCAGCAGCTACGCGCCGATATTTTTTCTTCTACCTCCGCAACTCATGCAATAAATGTTTTATTATCTAATAATATAGGTTTCAGTAAGTTGAAAATGTAGGCTATAGCTAAAACGGATAGTTAAAAAATGCAGTGAAAAGTGATAAATCCAGAGAATCTGCCAGCTTCATAAAATAAAATTGTAAGCTTATATGTTATGAGATCGACGATCATCATGAAAACTGAAATCTATTATAATTAGAGAAAATAACATATCCAAAATTAAGTGGCCAAGGGCGGCATTTTGGACTGTCACCCCGGGCGGCATTTCAGCTCCGTACAACTCTGACCACACCAACCACTAATGCAGTGTTCAAGCATTCTCACTTAAAACTTTCCTTAACACATTGACCGCCACCTACGAGTTAACTCCTAGTAAAAATGTTTCCTGTACACGCCACCTACGAGTTAACTCGTAGTACAGTTATACATAGTGCAACACGCAAACACTTGCTCCCGCCTAATAAATCCGATGATGATGATGATGGTGGTGGTGCTGATGCTGATGGTGGTGGTGCTGATGGTGGTGATGCAGATGATGATGCTGCTAATGATGATGATGATGACGATAATGATGATGATGCTGATGATGATTATGCTGACGATGATGCTGCTGATGATTATGACGACGTTGATGATGATGACGATGATGCTGATGATGATGATGATGACGATGATGATGATGCTGCTGATGACGATGATGCTGCTGCTGCTGATGATGATGATGACGATGATGCTGCTGCTGCTGATGATGCTGATGATGACGATGATGCTGATGACGATGATGATGCTGCTGCTGCTGCTGATGATGATGATTATGATGACGATGATGCTGATGATGCTGCTGCTGCTGATGATGATGATGATGATGACGATGATGCTGATGATGATGCTGATGCTGATAATGATGATGCTGATGGTGGTGATGATGATGATGATGATGATGGTGGTGATGATCAGAGGCGGATCCAAGGGGGCTAATACAGCCATGCTTCCCCCATTTTATATTTGCTAAGGACGTGGCCCCTTCATCACGAAGTAGACGATGATCACTAGGCTTACGTGATGATAATGGCTTGGCGTGTGGGTAATAAATATGGTGGCGGTCAATGTGTAGACATTTCTATGCTGTTTCTCTTACCTAAAGTTGTAGCTCTTTTACAATCAACAAAATTGCTCTTTAAAAAGAATGCGAATCATTACGTGCACTATGCAAATACTATGACTGTAGAATATGCTATTAAACCTTGAATTTATTTTAAAATCTATCGAAAGTGAAAGATAATTTTCGAAAGCATAATATTGGACCACTGCATGAGAAATCCGAAATCTAACTCTTACTCGATTTAACGACTGCTTGAAAGCCGCGCTGACGAGTGTTCCCTTGTAGGCCTGTACTGTAGTTGCTTCGGAAGATGACCATCATCTCATTGGATTCGCTGATCACGATGTCATTTGGTCGATGGTCACAACAAAACCTGTGGATAAGAAGAAGAAACGAAAAACAAACCAGTTTTAGTAGTTTGACAGACACGGTTTCAGTAAATGAAGGTAAAATGATGCCATAAACTTAGGCGTAGGCAACCAAATATTGGGGTTTATTCTCTTTAAGTTTTTACTCACACTATTCGGTTGGGCTAATTTCATCCGTTTTCAACAAGTGAGGATATTATTGGTCAAGAATTATGATCGTGTTTACCTGGCACCCTCTAAACCCAAGTCTCTTTTGTACTTGATTTCGACCCAATGAAAGCAAGCTGATCCTCTACAGTAAATGCTGAAACTGCCATTAAACGCCAGCTCCAACTTATAATCCTTTGGCGCCTGTTTTAAACAAAAGGACATCAAACTGTTAATTCATGTTTAATCATACAAAATCATTAAGGGCCTATTACTAAATAAAGTACTGAATGAGCATGGTACTACTTGTCACGAAACTTCGAGAAGCAATACCCTGATGGCATGCTCATTTAGACCCAGAGAGGCCCATATGGGTATCGTTAGTCGTTTTCGGACAAACAAGAAGCAATGACTGAAACGTTGATTACATTTTCATCGTATCAAGACCAGAGATGGATACGATTAGCTAGAATTGCTAATCGATTGGAATTAAAATTAGCTGCTGAAATTTGCTAGTCGATTAGAATTAGAATTTCAATTTGCAAAATATTCTAGCTAATTTGTTAGAATTAGAATTAACAGCAGCTATTAGTTATTAGAATTCGATTTCGATAACTGATAGTTCGATACATGTAGTCTATAATTATTTGCATAATGAATTTGTCATATTTTAATCCAAAAAAAAAACAGCAAGTTACTGCAGCAAATTCCTGTAGCCTATTGCAACTTCTTGCGAAATGTAAAATATATGCATAAATGTATGTATGCGCTATCCAAGTAGGGTAGACGGCGGCAAAACGCCACCTCCGCGCCCTCTACCTATCTGTACTATGTAATGAACTGTTTGAATGCTCTGGAATTTCTTAGTTGTAGGCTAACCCTATTGAGATAATCGTAAGTCATTTGTCTTTTGATGGTTTGCTTTATTTTGTTTAAAAAATTGATTTCATCGTATTTCCTGGTAAGAGTTTCCTGCCAATTCTGTATTACAAATGGTGCCAAAATGCTAAGCATAGCCATTAATACGACACAGGTTTATAAAATTACTGTGCACAATAAATGTTGCTTTAATATTTCAATTTTTTATGATATATGCAATCTCACAGGGTAGCACCGAGCGGCGCAAAACGTTCCCTATGGGAAATATTGACGTTGGGCAAAACGCATTTTTTATCTAATTATTTTATATGACATCTTTTCAAAAAAATTCTAGAGATCTTAACTTCTCATGTATAGTTAGTGTTGTATTAATTCAGTGATTGCAGATGATTATGTGCATCAACCTTTCAGGTGTTTAAAACGATAACCTTATGATATTTCTCAATGTCATTAACATGTATCATCAAGTCTGTGTTTATTAAACAATTTTTGTGTTAAAAGACATAGAACGGCAGCCATAAATGTCCTAAGAGGCAAATTTTAAGTTCTGTACATCTTTAAAAAGTACATTAAGTAGTTCATTTAGGCTTTAAAGGTCACAAAGATTTTCGGAAAATACGCCCCTTTGAAGCACTTTGTACGTAATTTTTTTTAATATCATCTTACGGGGATTTGATCAAACCCAATTTTACTTTATTTGGAACATTCAGCACTAGATCTTGCAATAATTTCATGCTTAAAATGCTGTTACTCACGTTGTAATTAAACAAAAACCGTTAAACGGGGCTTTTTGTCCCCTCAACCTTATGTATGGATGCACTTACGAATATGCGTTGAGACCACTAGTGGTGAAACGTAATCCTAATTGGTTCTGGCAGTTTATCTACTCTACATGAAGCGCCAATTGTTTGTTAAATTGAATTCGTTTTAACGTGACTGTCCAAGTTTGACGATACGTAAGTTGACTTCCAATTAGCATGATAATTTTACAGCATTTTTTACACTTCCCTACTAATACAACTCTTCCTTCCGATATCACTTTTATCTCATTAGTTTTAAAGAACGTTTTAACAAATTCTGGATAATTTTTATCATCAGTTGTCTCCGCAGCCATTGTGAGAAGCATAGAGAAATGAGAACTTGTACTCGTTCGCTTGTTTCATAACCATGAACAGGTAATGAAAGTTTGAAACAGCCTTCAGATACATTAGTAAGTAAGTATATTCTTGAAACTCAATATTAATAAACTCATTCTTAATAAAAGCGTTCTCAGTTTAATAATTGGTTATCTTTTATATATTACTATTTAACTTGTAAACATCTAATTGATCAGCTAATCGATGTTCGATTAGAATTAGCTATAATTGCTAATCACTTAGAACTAGAATTAGGATCAGACGACAGCAACACGATTTTATATAGAATTAGCTCTTTGTCTAATCGATTAGCTAATCGATTAGCATCTAATCGTTTAGTTACCCATCTCTGATCAAGACAACTTACAGTAAATATTTTAGGCTTATAATGTTGCTCATAACAACATTTATGAATTAATCGAAATTCTAGAAATTTTGGGCACAAGTAAAGTTGCAAAAAGTATGCAAATTATTAGTATACCTTAATCCACCAAGTGCATT
The DNA here is from genome assembly GCA_020284085.1 of Aporrectodea caliginosa. NCBI lineage: Eukaryota > Metazoa > Annelida > Clitellata > Crassiclitellata > Lumbricidae > Aporrectodea > Aporrectodea caliginosa. The sequence continues at coordinate 1,454,850 of JACEVL010000779.1, forward strand.
CCTGCTGTTCAGTGTAGCCTCTGTCATCAAAGCCTGGCGATTTGATAACTTGAGTTCCGGATACAATGTTCAGTATGCCCCCACAATTTGCTAAAACATATAGTCCCCAACGTGCAGAAATTAAATATTCATTTTAAGAAAAGCATACGGTATAATGCATATAAGTTTTATATAGGATATTGGAAATTTAAAATCTGCCATTTCGAACTCTTGACCATCCAGCCACCTCGCTGGCCAGTCTTGGCTCCCAACAGGCTTTAGAGTCCGACCTCTTCAAGAATTCCTACTTTAATCCATTCAATCTTCCGCATTTAAAGCTTCCTTATATTCAATGAAGCCCGCCTTTGCAGCTCCTTTGCCTCTTCTTTGGTACAACTGGAAATCGGACTCGGATCTACACTCAAAATCTCTGGCACGATTCAGCGCTCGCGAGTAAGATGGTGCCCCACGTAAGGCTTAACGATAACGACTTTGAAATATTGGAGTTTGCGATTACGGTTTGGATTCTTTCATTAGCAAGTGTAATGAAACAGAATTTTCGCACGTTACACCTGTGTAAGGCAGTAAAACTTTATCATAAAAGGTGACACGGCAATGTGTTATGAAGCGTTGACCACTTTGCTGCATGTATATCAACCACAACATTGCAAAATAAGAATACGTCATTGATGATCTGCAATGCATCAGTCAATGCTTGTGTGTTGTAGTGTTCTCTAGCATATCTTTATTAGTCGTCAATGAAAACAATTAATAATAAACAACTTACAATTTTTTGGTGGTGCTATTTCGTTGCAGTATTGTCCCGAGAATCCATCTGGACAAATGCAGGTGGCACAGTTGTCCGGGTTTTGGTAGCCACTTCGTTGGCAAGGCTGGCTAAGTGGAGTTGCACAGCTTTCTGCAAATCATACAATTGAATTTAAATTTAGAAAATATAGAGACAATGAAGCGTAGAGAGAAGAAGGATTAGAGAGAAGAAAGCTTAGAGACAAGAAAGCTTAGAGAGAAGAAAGATTAGAGAGAAGAATGCTAAGAGAGAAGAAACATTAGAGAGAAGAAAGCTTATAGAAAAGAAAAGCCGTTTCTCTGATTGTCTAGATCTACATGTAAGCTTATGGAATGCGTTTGACACTGTCTTTCCTATCCGTATGCTTCCCACTTAAGACTTGATGAGGCTGTCTTCATCATTGTTCGTTAAGTGAACTAATGAACCACGTGTAAACTACAATTACTTGGCAGAATAAGTGAGATTAAGCGCATGTAAGCGCTCAATGTCTTCACGTCATTCATATCGCTGAAGAACAGGATATTTGCTTTTGAAGTATTGTACTGTATTCAAACATTTTATAGAGCGTCTTAGTAGAGTGAACCTTTCAAAGGCGTTTCCTGTGCGCAATGCCACGGGAGAATAAACAGAGTTTGTGAAAAGCTAAGGAGGAGGAGTGGTTACCAACTAGAATTTGAGAGCGAGCAGATAGAGATAGCGCAGTCCAAAGTGAAGGACCAATTCAGAGACCAGTGCAGTAGGTCTAGTAAATATTACAGGTCTTAGAGTTTGTACAATGCAAAGCAATACAATACAACTGTATTTGTAATTGCCATCCGTCCTAGGTTCATAGGTGAGCATACGATCACACGATGAAGCATCAATGGTGTGAGTAATGACATGACCAAGGTTCCTATACAGTGGTCGCCTCGGTGGATGCTTGCACAATTACTCGAATGCGTACCCTCCGTGCTATAAGCTAAGCCCTGTAACCAATCGGCTACCATGGCATAAATCCTCTAAAGAAAAACTGTAGGCCTATCGCATCGCTGACAGCAAGCCTATTAATTTGTACAGGCCTTCGAACGTCTGACAGATGCGAAGGTAATTAATTAATAAGAAACAAAATATTAATAATAAAAATATTATGGAAAGAGAGTTACAGGATTGACAACGTCCATTCGTAATTTTTAAGAAATGTTATAACTGAAGCTTTTTGCTCGCAAGAGGAATACTCTGGTTGACCATGATTGACGAACCGTTGCAATAGGCTAAGTTGATGATCTTTCTGTCGTGGAACGACAGATCCGATCTTTGTCCCATGTTCATCCGATACAGAGATTGTAATGCATACATCGTATTGCCTCCGTTCACTGAATTTCCACTCTAAGCAAAAATAAGCAGTCATTGTTGACAATGGGTAGTACCACTGCCAGAATGAAGCGTCAGATTGCCAAAGTTTCTCAAAGTGTGTTGCGCGGAACCCTAGGGTTCAAGGAGGGGTAGGCAAAGGTTCCGCCAGGAAATTGAATAAGTGTTGTTTGAATATGTTGTTACATTATAAATGAATCTCCGACCTGAAGACATTGGTTCCGTGGGAAAATTTCATTTAAAATATATCTAATATAACTACGGATTAAGACTGCAGTATATACCACGATCACTGTTTAGTGACATTATACCAGAATGGGTTTTGTTAAGGATGGGGTAATGCCAAAGAGTTTCAGATTTAAAATTGTTCAATCGACCATGCTAAGGAGGAAATGTGCGTGATCAGCGTTCTGTTTACAGTAAGGAAGACATACAGGACACTTCGTTCATATAGCACTCACAATTCGATAGAGCGTGGTTATTGCGGAGAGTCTCCGTAGACCATAATAATATACTATCCTGTAGGCAAAGGTTCCGTGCCTGCACTATCACATATATATATATATATATATATATATATATATATATATATATATATATATATGTGATAGTGCATATATATTATATTATTATATATATATAATACATGGATACAGTCGATGCTCTCCCTATAGAGTTGCGATTTCTAATCAAATGACCAAACTGGATTTTAAATCCTGCAGAAAAGACAAGACAGTTGCCGTACAAATGTATTGTTGCCATGTATACTGAGTAAATTTGAATATACATGTAGTTGATAAGTTGACAGGTATACAGAGTTACATACCTTAGACGGATAGTGCATGACTGATCCGTAATTATATGGAAGTCCGAGAGCGTCGGTCTCCTCTTCCATGTATTGTGACCAGGAACCCATTTTAGTATTGTTCCATATAATCTTAATGGAATTGTTTCTGTCGCTCCTCTCCTGCTCATGGAACAGACCCAGCGAGTGACCAATCTCATGAAGGATTGTACCAAACTACAATACATACAAGATCCATCGTCATCAACATCATCATCGTTTTCGTCATCATATCGTTGGTGTCACCATCACATGCAACTAGCTTTGGCAGTTTATGTAGCTCAAAAGTAGAGTTCGTTGCGGTATCACAATGTGAAACTATATTAACAGTATTTTAACAGTAAATTTAAAATTTCAGCAATTCAGAACAAGACCGTACCACTTTCGCTTAATTATTTTGAAAAATTATTGATTTGTAGTCTACACGAAAAGTATATGAGAGTATGACGCGATTGGGGATGGGTTAAGCAGCGAAATCTCGGCATATTTTTCGTCTAATCATCGTTACAGAAATCATAATAAGCGTAGACACACAAGCATAAGTTAACTCACCACGTCTACACACCACGATGCCAAATTCATTGGCTGTGGTTTGCCATTTATGTCTCCAACGTATGACCAGCATCTACATGCAGCAAATGAAATATCATTACTAGAATGAAACGAAAGACGTCATTAGTTAGGTTATCCGATGCGAATTATCAGTTAACCCATTTTCTACAATATATATATATATATATATATATATATATATATATATATATATATATATATATGTAGGGCCTACAGATAGTTTCTAGCGCGTTGGCCAAACCTGTAACTCGGGAGTACGAGTTCGATCCTCTATTAGGCGGTCGCTGACTCGCTGTGTAAGGACCTTGAGCAAGTCAACACTCACAGTTGCTCAGCGCCATCAATGTTCTGTCATATGGTTGTGTGTGCATTCGGAAATTCAGAAGGAGGACAAATACAAGTTGTATTGTATTGTAGTTTATAGCCTATGTTCATTATCATACTTTATTGAACTGCGTGTGCAAGAAAATTGATGATCCTTGTTTCTTCCGTTTCCGGGACGCGGGCTCAAGATAAAAAAAACTGAGTTATATCTGAACATAATTATCTGATTTCCCACGTTGTGGACTAGAATATTTTAACTCATATTTTACGATATAAGCTTATTCGATCACAGCATGGCGCAGTCGAGAGGGCAAAACATAAATAAACTGAAATAGCCAATCTCTGAACATATTTGATTTCCCACGTTGTGGAATAAAATATTATAACTAATATTTTGCGATTTATTCGATCACAACAGCCATCATATTCGAAACAACTTTATGTCTAGTTATCTTTGGCTAGGTCTATAGTTCCATAAGTTGTGCGTATAATAGACACACT
>JACEVL010000779.1:1461728-1806611 GCA_020284085.1 Aporrectodea caliginosa
ATGCCTTACTGTATTATGCAGTTTGGCTATTTGTTTATCTCTATTGGCCTAAAGCCTCGTCAGAATTTCTCAACAGACCATTTCCGACTGACCTTCGTTTACAGAAAGGTGAACTCGTGGAAATAAAATAATCCTGGTTCTTATTGTAAAACTGCCACCTGATCTCCAACCTATGTACATGTACTATTGACCTATCCCTAAACCTCGAATGAAACTTTCTTCGTTTACTTGATAGCTATTTGAAAGTACTTGATTTTTATCAGAGAAAAGAGCAAAACCATTTGTATGTGTGTATGGTTAGAAGTGTCTTAATGGTTGGTGAGACTTATTTCATCTAATTGAATTGATCATCCACAGCCTTCGAAAGGATAGTGATCATGATTAAGCGAAAAAGGTGAGGTAGGCTTTTAAAAGATTAGACCTACACTTGCAACTAGCCGACCAAGTGTACATGGTCGTATGCAAGTCCTTCTCTAACCTTAAGACTGCTCTCTTTAGCCGGGGTTGGGTCGGGAGCGCTCGTGAGCAGATAATCCTGAAGGGGCGCTATATAAATATCTGAAATGAATGAACGAATGAGATAGTTTAGAATTTTTTATGATTGGCCTCTAGTATAGGCTGACCAGATATTGGAAACTAAAAACCGGGACACTTCAATCACAAAATAAATTTGTGATGTTGTCAATAATTAATATAATATAACTTGCACAAATATCTATTTTATGCTTATTATATTGGTATAAGACTATAAGACTAAGTGAAAGGTTTTATTCAAATCATGCTTTTAAATTTAAAATTAAATTCTAAATTTCTCAAATCAGTTACTCAAATTTGGCACCTGGATGTATGCTTCTTAAAAGTTTTTTGCCTGCTAACATTCTATCATAACAAATCTTGCTTTTAAATTTAAATTTGTAATAATAGCCTGTTTTTGTTCTGGCACAAGTAAATTTTGGCTCGAACATTTTTCTGATCAGCTGTGATGTACAATCCATTGATCTGAAACTTTGATTGTGGCATACTGTGTGGTATGCATACGTACCCTCTGCAGCAGCTAAATTCTTTACCTGGTTGTTTAAAATATTTCGGTAATGATGAAGAACTTGCTGTTGCACTCAGAGCGACCTTGTGTTTCTTAGTGGCAATGTGGTCATTGATGTCGGACCTGCCGCGGTGAGGAACCGAAATAGTTGACTTACAGATATTGCAGAATGCAGTACTACCTGTAAGTCTGTAACTACTATCAGTCGCACTGCTGGACAAGAATGAAAACTCGGCCTTCAGATCGTCGTTAAAAGAACATTTTCGTTTTGACATTTTATAATCTTATTTCAGTTTCAAACTGTAGGATTTAGATTTTAAATTAAAAATTATTAATTATGAAAATGTGTTTTATCAGAATATTATCACTACGACAATATGACGTTTAGAACCGGAAGAGGTATTATGCATGGTAATCAATAAAAGTGAAATTAAAAATTAATTTACTCACCAGATGCCATTAGTAAATCAAAAAGACGTTGATAAAGTAAGTAAGTATAGGCTATCCTTTATTTGATCACATGACAAACACACATGAAATACATCATATATAAGATCGGAAAGTCAGGTCAGTTTTTAAAAACCGGGACATATTTAGAGTTTGGCCTACCTTTCCCGGCAGCCGGGACAGCTAGCAGAAAATCGGGACTGTCCCGGGAAAACCGGGACGTCTGGTCAGCCTACTCTAGTAGTAGTAGTAGTAGAGTTAATAATAATAATAATAATAATGATGATGATGATGATGATGATGATGATGATGATGATGATGATGATGATGATGATGATGATGATGATGATGATGATGATGATGATGATGATGATGATGATGATGATGATGATGATGATGATGATGATGATGATGATGATGATGATGATGATGATGGATGTTGATGGATGATGATGATGATGATGATGATGATGATGATGATGATGATGATGATGATGATGATGATGATAATAATAATAATAATAATAATAATAATAATAATAATAATAATAAGACTACTTACACAGAGCCAAAGCTAAGTCAAGTCCGAAGAAAAGGGCGCTGTTACATTAGGCTACATGAGGTACAAAAATCATTGACAATCATACGAAAGTTTTAAAAGATATGTCTTGAGCTGTGATTTGCATGTCTCCAGAGACGGCCTATTTTTAACATGGTCGGGAAGACTGTTCCACGCAGTGGGTCCAGCGACAGAACAGAAACAGTCACCAAACTTCGTAGAAGACCTCGGGACATGTAGTTGATTTTTCGATGAGGATACTAGCCGACATCCGGTCTGGTTTTCTGCTACCCGAATGCAGAAGTCTGAGAAAATATATAGCTTTTTAGGTGATCAAACACAGTTTTTAGATGACTCACTGAGCACAACGCATCCTGTGTAGGTTGTCGCGCGGCAATCATTGACATGATCGAATGGTAGGATAGTGTGCGCCCATATATGACACGGGAAGCAAAGTTAAGTACCGACTGCATTCGATCTAGCTGACAAGTCGGCAGACCTGGCAGTAGGCTGTTGCAGTAGTCAGCCCTGGAGATTATGAATGACGGCGGTTGAGGTTGGAATGAATCTGCGGATGGTTTTGATACGACGCAGTTTGTAAAAACAACCTCGAACAAACAAGCGGTTTGTGATGGTTCGTCACCCGAATAATAGTAGGATCTAATGAAGGAGGTCATGTGCTTGTATGATCATCTCCACATCCTCTGTATATAGTACAAAAAGGAGAGGGCCAAGTACTGATCGTTGCTGAACGCCACAGGTCAACCTTAGCAGTTCACTATGTTTTGACGTATAAGTTAGGTTCACCAAACAATAATGTTTCAGTCACGTACAAATTAACATAAACAATATTTTTGCATATGTCTGTTAAGTCGTCAGTGCTTTATTGCAAGTCAGCCGTAGTCTTTTGAGCGTGCCTGGGTCAATAGGCCAACAGAAAGCAGGTTTTGTTTTTCACGAGGTTCGGTTTTTAGAGAAAAGATATACATATACCTTCACAGGCAGGCATCGCCTCAACAATTACGGTGTTAATAACTTCTAGTGCACTGGTGTCTAGTGCATACAACATCAACCGATGGTGCACAACTGCTAACCAACTCTAAATGACGATATATTGCTGGATAATTCTATCCATTTGACGAGGTATAAAAGCAAAGTGTTAAGTATTGTTATGACGACATTCAAACGTTTATTCCTGATATACTATGACCCAGTTGCGATGTAAATAAAACGTGTGTGCATAATGAGAGGTTGTAGATACCTCTTAATTGCATTTCATAATGCGACCCAGTTCGTTAATTAATTACGATGACGCTATAGAAGTCACGAGCTAAATGTTCTTGGTACTTACGTTAGCAATATAATTGATGCCAAATTTCTTAGCGAGTATTTTCTGGAGTTCCTGCTTCTTGATCTTTGTCCTTTCGCAGACGACCTTTGGCATTCCGCGACAGGCCATCCATTCATCTCTTGTTCCTTCCTTCGGTTGCCATAGTGCAGCGTTGGCCTCCGATGATTCAAAACGTCTCGCCTGCATATATAATAGTCCAATAAATATGTTCAAAATATTTTTATATCGTAATCAGTACTGAAGTATATATATATATATATATATATATATATATAATGGACACTGAACAGTGAACATGAAACGAATGTACTTTCCTTTAATACTCCGGCAATTATAACTGCACACGTCTTAAGTCTTACGTGTAGTATTGTAATTGCAAATTTATATAGCGCCACTTTCAGAGGGAGACTCATCAGAGGCGCTCCAGACCTAACACAATAAAACGACGATCCAACAGAATGGTCTTCATGCTCTTGCAGGAAGATGCGAAGAGAGGCTGAGAAGTTCATGTCACAGGTTGTATGTACTGTAGGTTCATATAAGGAATTAAGCTGCTAGAGCAATTCCATTTAGTAGCCAGAATATTCAATAGACTTGCTGCATAATGCACGTAGATAGGCGTCAGTTTTTCCAGTAGACTAACCAATTTCCTTGTATTTAATCTTGCCTTACCGTTCCTTTGCCTATTATATGCCTACTTCATGGTCCATGTGACCAAAATATGTTATGCTATTCCAGCAAATTTGAAAATAAGATCGCCAGAACTCTTTAATTCAGTCATGTTGTTCACGTCTTTAATAGTTTTATTTAATTTTCCCTGTAATTAGCTAATGTTTCGATTTCAACAGATAAATCGATTTCATCAACTTCTATATTATATATTATATGAAATATGGACAGAACTACGTTCCTTATCATACAATACAGTACAATACAATATATCTTAATTATGTGCATAAAACTGCCCTCTGTTGTGACTTTTCCATGTATCTGAGCACTATCTGCTCATAGATGAACTTCTTGTTCATAGTGAACTCTGGTTACCGCCACGAGGCAGCATCTTTGCGAAGGTGATTAATAGGCCTATATGCTACATTTTGTGTCTAGACATAATAATATACATGCATAAAATATTGGGACTGTATTATTCTCTGAAATGGCACTTGAGTCCAACCGTCTTCGTTAGGAACTAATTTTTTTGCTATGTTCCTCAGTCAAATGTTCTTACCTGACAAATATGCAGAAATGTTGCAATCGCCAATAGTTGGAAAACGTTTCGATTAGTTAAAAGAAACATTTCGCTAAGAAATTGCCTGTGATTGCACGTTGCTACATTTTGTGTCTAGACATAATAATATACATTCATAAAATATTAGGCCCCTATTATTCTCTGACATGGCACTTGAGTCCATCCGTCTTCGTTAGGAACAAATTTTTTGCTATGTTCCTCAGTCAAATGTTCTTACCTGACAAATATGCAGAAATGTTGCAATCGCCAATAGGTGGAAAACGTTTCGATTAGTTAAAAGAAACATTTTGCTAAGAAATTGCCTGTAATTGCTTGTTGTTTTCAACGCTTTGTCATATGACTGCGGATAAACACTTTCACTTCTGCTCTCAAGTTGTTGATTTCGTCCTGTGTGTAAACGTCGGTGCCAAAGGACGTTTGCATTAACCTCAGACGAGATTAAACCTTTTATAACACATCTAGGCCAATGCATGATTTATAGATAAGTAAGCTTTAGTTCCTTTAGCACGCCCCTAGATGAGCAAGCCTTACTATTAGAACGCCAACAGGACCCTGTTACACAGATCATGAAATGTGATCAAGTAGTCCTAACAGTTTGGTGGTAGTGAAAAAAATATTTTGTTTATACTGCATGGGACATCCCCTATAGTTCTGTTCGTATTGGTAGTAGAAACTCATGTGGAAAATCATTTTAAAACATTCCATTATTTGGGGTGCCACATGACAACTTAAATTTTGCATAATGGTTATCATGAAGCCGTAAAAATCAACTTTCTCATTTTGTCAGGAGCTGGATGAAAGTTAAACACTTCTAGAACCTATTATTTGATTACTGAAATATGTGATGAGTGTGATGTACCGTGGATAGTTGGATACCTTATTCCCTGAAGTTTTGTTTTATATATAAATGATTAAATTATAAATATACAAATCAGAACGAACTGGAGCTGAGGAGTAAATAAATAATTTTAAATTTTTAAGACAACTTTCTGGACTTCTGTACATTCAAGGATTTTCTGAAACAATTAATTAGACCCTCTATTTATATATATACACTATCCCTTATTATCCATAACCATTTCAAATTAATCGACCACTTTGTAATAACTGTGAAGCACTTCCTATCAAAGCAAATAATAATATTTTTCAAAATAATTAATGTTTTTGCTAAAGCTTGGTCTCAGGTCAGAACATATTCTAAATATATTAGAAAATCAGCAACTGTTTACATCTTTAAGTATTTTTTAGCTTATTAAAAAAATTGATTTGCAAGAAAAATCCTAAAATACCCAATACCCAACGCTTAGTCTATATTAATGTATCCAATGTTTCTGAACTCTTTCTTGACTTGTTTTTAGTACTTTTTAAATTGGAAACATGGCTAAGAGTAATTCATTCCGAGAATTTATATAGGGCCCTTCAAGAAGCCCACTCAGAGGTGCTCAAAGGATGGCATGTTCAAATCCCTCTACTGGATCTGATACTGAAATTTACCATGTTGGATTCACCAATGATTCAATCAACAGTGCAAGGCTACCTTCATGAGAACAGACTTTGCAGGTTATTTAATTTGTTATTAGTCAATGGCAGAACTGTTCGTGAAAGTGCACGCATGACAATTGGGACCAGTTGCGGCTTTTTGGAATAAAGTTCACTTGCCTATGACTACAATGCAACATGCAATCAGGAGGCTTCATAAGATCTACAATAAATGGAGGGAGTTACAAAGGGCAGCAAAGATAGGAGGAGAAACACAGAACGTCAAAGAGCGAAGATTTGTCGAATCATTAGAGAAAACATTTTATATTTCGCATTCCGATGCAGATGAGTTAAATAAAAATCCTGAGGACAGAGCATTTCTGCAGGCTCAGCTTGCATATGGAAGGATGTCAAATTCAATGGCGTAAGTGGATAACAAGTTGAAAAACAAGACGAAAAGAAAGAAAGAGAGACCAGATGAAATCAAGACCAGAACTGATCGAGAGAAATTGAGACAATTCACCAATTATACAATGTGTCGTCAATGTCCAGATCCAGTGGTATTATAACAGCAACCGGGTTATTTGAATCAGTTTCTTCAGACAGTGATAACTGTGACATAGACTGCGTTGAAAACTCTGAGTCTGGTGATGTAGCGGAAACATCAAAGATTAAAAGACCTCACCCAAAGAATATTATCATTCCGCAAAGTAGCAGCAGCTTTTGATCAAACGAAGGTCAGGGATAGAAATGCTGGTAACAGGACATGCAGCACCTATTCGGAGAAAGGTTGAGTGTCGTGAATGATAGGTCAAAAAGAAGAGTGGTTCTGATCTACGGATTCGATCAAATGCTGACCAAGGATGAAGGTCAAAAGCAGGTCTTGCTCCATGTGGTGTCCGAGACTCTAAAAAGTTTGCGTGCCCCAAGAAGTCAACGGTCAAAAAATGAACCAATAAATGCCAAAGATGATATTTTAATGTGTTGATGTTTTAATAAAACTGACAGAATTGAATAATGATCACCAGTACTCTTTAATTATTCTACTTTTAAACATAACAATTTAAAATTTACTTTCTCTTACACAAAATAAAAAAATTGATAATATTATCACAACTGTGCTTATGATCCTTGTCTAAAACTTGTCATCTCATGTGGCACTCCTAAATGATGGAATATTTTTTTTTCTATTTTGCACCTAGCTTAGTTTATCAAAAGGAACAACTTGGGTCTGTCCCATCAATTTATTTAAAATAATATTTTGAGCACCACTCTACTTAACAGTTACTGCTGAATTCTTTTCGGTTTCATCAGTGGAAATAAATGCGAAATAATGAAATGAGGTCATTCAGCTGCGGCGTATGCATTTGCATCCTGTAAAATGCCTTATACAGAGGTCTGTAGGCCAGCACACAAACACAGACTATCCGGTGTATCTACGTGAGGATACGTGTTTCGTGTTCTAGCCACTCGGCTACCAGGACACGATAACAGAGTGGTTCGAACGTTCGACTTTTAACGCGGAGATTACGAGCCCTCCATCAAATGGCTACTGTGTCGGGACCTTGAGGAGGTCTTTCACTCACAATTGCCCACCGCCAACGATTGATGGCCGGTCATTATTATACCGCTGCTGCTGCTGCTACTACTACTTCAATTATAATTATTATTATCATTATTATTATTATTATTATTATTATTATTATTATTATTATTATTATTATTATTATTATTATTATTATTATTATTATTATTATTATTATCATTATTATTATTATTATTATTATTATTATTATTATTATTACCATTATTACCATTATTATTATTATTATTATTATTATTATTATTATTATTATTATTATTATTATTATTATTATTATTATTATTATTATTATCATTATTATTATTATTATTAGTATTATTATTTTTTTATGCCCTGAGGTACTTCATTCCCCCAGGGACTTAGAAATTATAAAAGTAATGTGTTTATTATTATTATTATTATTATTATTATTATTATTATTATTATTATTATTATTATTATTATTATTATTGTTAAATAGTGACGCTTAATAAATGCGTAATAATGAGGCAGTTATCCTACTGCGTTTAGATGTTTGAACCTATAACGAAAGGACATCAGATATCGGATACATGTTTGAACTATGGCATGTTCACATGACCTTCTTCCTGCCTTGAAATTCAATCTGTCATAAAAAAATAAGGCGTGAATGTTGGAGTAGCTCAGTAGGTCTAAGTGCCTAAACCTAGATTGGGCATTCCATTGGCTGCCTCTGCCAGTTTACGACAGTATAGCCTAACGAAGCTACCTAAACGGCAGTCAAGCCGGATGTATTCAATGGATATGTGGGTGTTACACGATGCAAAATAGAAATATCATAGGGGTGGTCCTTTAATTGTCAGCAAATTTTTTGGCAGTTTTTGAACCCCTCGCTTGTGAGATAATGGGCTCTGGAACCAGTATCTGACGTACACAGCAGTCGATAAGAGACAGACATAACTGCGATGCTTCCTGATTTGTTCGCAATATGAGATGCTTCCTAATTTGTTCGGAAATATGAGATACTTCCTTGTTTGTTCGCGATATCAGGGACCACACGACTTCCGGAGGACCCTATCTGCAATGGTTCATACTCTTTGCGGAATAGCCACAACGTCATGGAATTAGTGGTTCTAGCCACCCAGCGTGCATGGTGATTATTGTTCCTGGATTTCAGAAATGGATTCCACTGTGAGACGTTCCATCAAAGATGAGAGTTGACAGCTCCAGCCGTTCACGGTAGTCATCTGACTCTTGGAATGTTTCTAGCTGAGCTACTGCAAACTCTATGACACTGTTTTTCCATCGAGCAATAATGTAAAACCAGTAACAAAAACTCATCCTTGTTTTTCATTCATTGCCTCTGAAGTTTCGGAACAGGCAACATCTTCACTATATATTCTGTCCAGAGACCAGAATAGGACGTCGATCTGCTCTTTCTCTTCCACAGTCTGCAGTCCGCCATAATTTTGCCATCCATATGTAATATCAGGGTCTTTCAGGATCGAAGGCTGCCTTCACCGATGCACCGAAATAAAGCTCCAGAACGTCTCATTCGTGCTCTCTTCATGGCTCTCCTTATCATTCCGCCAGTCGCCGGGTCGGATCCGGAACGAGCTGACAGATCCGTGAGAAGTTTTCGGTTACGCACACTGGGACGCATGGCTGCATAACATACTTACCTCGAGAATTACCTGTAGACCACTTCTGAAACTGATCGCACTGCGACTGCTGTGTTCGCTGACTTCTACACGACCATGAAAACAGCCTTGGACCGCTCAGTCAGGTCACTATACGTGACAAAGACCCGCCATTTATGACTCCTTATATTACATATCTTCTTAGAAGGAGATGTAAACTTCTTAGAAAACATCGATTTGAAAAGGCGACAACCATCGCTGTCAGAATAAACAAAGCCATCTCCCGCAAACAATCGGAATCTTTTGTGGGTTTGGAGCGAGGTGGTCGCCGCTTGTGGACGGAGATCCGCCGTCTGAGGGATGGTGACCGCTCGGGCATGGTCATTGGTCAGTGCCAACATCGTCGCTCAACCTCCACTACATGAACATCTCCACTGATCTTGATTATGTTCCTCTTCTTCTTCTTTGCTTCTCCTCCGTCAGGCCAAGGCCAACGATGAGTCCTCAACTTGTCGTCTCCAGAATTCTCTATCCTTGATTTGTTCCTTTGCTTCTGCAATGTTCATCTTCATTCGCTCCAGATCCTCTCGTATATTATCCATCCATGTCTTTTGTTGTCTTCCTCTACTCCTAGTTCCCTCCACATATCCGTGTAAAGCCATCGATGGTAATCTGCCATTGCCCATTCTCATCACATGTTCCAGCCACTTTAACCTTTTCTTCCTTATTCTATCGACAATTGTATCCGTCTGTCCCAGCTCTCTTCTAGTCACCTCGTTTCTAATCCTATCTCTTTTGCTCCTGCCCTTTATTCTTCTCAGCCAGCTCATTTCCGTCGTCAAGAGTCCACCTCCCCTTAAACAAACTGTTGTGCATGCTCTCAATTTTGATCTATGTGATGCTTACAGAGCGCTTGCATCAGTCAAAGGCAACTCCACCGGCCGTGATGGCATACCCTCCAGACTGATATCAGCCATGGCGCATCTTTTAGTTTAGACTGTTACGGATCTGTTTATATGCTCTCTTGCCGATTCCTATGTCCCTTTACAGTGGCGCCTCAGTATGATCGGAATGGAAGATTTCCCGTCCTCTAAAAGCAGTTGATTTTAGACCCATCCCTATCACTTTCATCCTCTCACGCATCTAGGAAAAAATGGTTGTACGTAGGTACTTTTACCCCCTTTTAACTCAACCGTGCTCTAACAGGTTCTTTACGGACCAATTCGTATTCCGCCAGTCCGGGTCCACATCTGCTACACTGATATACGATAACCCATGAACTTCAATCGATGCTCGATTCTGAGCTCTATGTTAGGCTCCTGTCCCTTGATTTTAGTAAGGCTTTCGATACGGTTATACGAAGACACCTAGCTGATCAACTAGCAGCCCAACCCATTTCAGATTTGTTTACAACTGGGCACTTGCTCTCTTGCACGAGCTTCAGCAGTGTACTAAATTTGGGGGTGAAATCTCTCTCCTCTATACCATTAATGCCAGTATAGTGCAAGGCTCTGGCCTTGGACTTACTGATTTTGTCATAGCCATTTCTAGCCTTAAACCTATATACAGTGGAACCGTCTCCCTAAATATGCCGACGATAGCTACTTGCTGGCCCCTGCTTTCTGCATTGACAGCCCTCTTTCTGAACTTGACCATATCTCTAAGTGGGCAACTCGGCATCCATTAGCAATCTTAAATGAAGCCATGCTAAGACCAGAGAAATGGTTGTCAGACGATGTCCAAACCTATTGCCCTCCCTCTCCTCATCCCTGGCATCGAGCGGGTCCAGGGGATGGTTATTTTGGGTGTCACCATCTCTGATCGGATTGGCTTTGGGGCACACATTGACAAAATATGCTGCAAAACCAGACAATCCATGTTCGCGCTACGTGTTTTGGTCGCCCACAGTCTCCATGGTCAACGTCTCTTTGACGTTGTTAGAGCTACCACCCTCGCACGTCTACTTTATGCCTCCCCTGTTTGGTAAGGATTTGCCACTGTAGGGGAACGTAGACGCTTTAACGGTATTCTGAGAAAATTGACCCGTTCAGGCTTCCTACCTCCGATTTTCCAATAGTTTTGACAAACACTGTTCTACGTGAAGAGCTGATTCTACTCTTTTCCGTTCAATACTCTTAAACCCTTGTCAGGTCTTTCACGACCTCCTCCCTCCCCGTATGGTCACTCCATACAATACGCGACCCAGGCCACATGATCTCATCCTACCTAGAATTAATGCCTTTGCAAAAAGAAGTTTTATTACGAGAATTTTATATGACCTTCTATAAATGTTTGTATTATATATTTTCTTCTGTAAGCTACTGTGCGTTTGCTGGTAGTCAAATAAAGAATATTCTTACTTACTTACTTATTAGCGTAGCTATGAGCTTTCAGGGCCCACAACTGCGGTCGGTTGGGTTAAAATCTGAAAAAATAGGGACCCGTTCAGGGCTTGTTAAAGTAGACCCACGAAGAGAGCCCAGTGGTCCCATCATGATAGTAATCTGTTGGGTGGCGAAACTGAAGCTACGTCTCTGCCGCCAGGGTGCAGCGTTAATAATTTAAAGTCGGTTATCGACGTAGGCTTAATGTTTATCTTCGAAGTTTCTTAACGCAGCACAATAGCCAAGTAATTATAGACCAGCCTAAGTGCAGACGCTCTATAGAATCAAGTCCGTCAGAGACGTTTTGGTTCCAGGTCAGAATGGGAAGTGGTCAAGCCTAGTATTATACAGTAGGCCTAAATCATTCGTATAAAATAAACAAAGTAGTATAATCACAAATCATCCTTTATTATAAACAGAGCTTCAAGAAAGCGGTTCAGTAGAAAAACTGCGATTACAAAGCCACGCTACCGAAAGAATATATTCTTTTAATTAATCAAGATAGGCCCTATAATTTTCCAAATATTTTTGCATGAGAAGTTAAGAACTATGCTAAAGAGAAACGAGAAGTGGCAGCTGCATGTATAAAGCAATGCACACTTCGATTATTTATTATTTAGTTTGCCTTTGAGGTTTTCTGACTAATGAAATTAAGAATGATTCTGACACTGTTGAAAGTCATAAGCACCACTTTTGCTACTTTGCTGGCCCGCTATGCTCGCCCCATGTTATGTTTAGAACGTGCACGGACCAGATGTGACTTCTATCTTGTCGAGTCCAATGTCGCCAGAATATCCATCCCCTCTAATTCCAATGAACTGAAGCTGAAATTTAAAAAAAAGAATATAAATAAAAATTAAGCCTAAATTCTTTCTCTGTAATGGATTTAAACTGATATTAATTTTGTATTTTAATTATCTGTGCTGCCTACATTAATTACGATGACAGTTGGGTCATGTTACTTTGCCTGCGTTAATTTCGCTATTTCACATTCTTGCTCACTTCAGTGCATTCCCGACATGATTGTATTCATGTGCTGAAGGTATGAAGTAAATGTCCCCCTTCTATAAATCTATACAATTGAAGAAAGTATTCGCCAATAATTATCCTTCGTCCTCAAATGTACACAATGCAGCAGGTTCATTGTAGACTATTAATTTAGATAATTGTTTTGACAAGCTTACACACAAAACAGCTATGAATAGGTGTACACTCGCATTACCTGTGAGCAACTTGCCAAGTTGACTCCAACTGAAGCCTGCAGCCAACTGTCTCCACTTTGTCCAGTTTTCGTCCAGATAACGGTCGTCTGGTACCGGGGGAATAGGTTTATTCTGACTAGTTTTAAAGTGTTGACGTCCTGGCCGAACATGTGATAGTAAAAGCTGACACACACTTCTCCGTAAAGGAACAGCCTCGGAAAGAATAACCTAAGCAACGACACGACACTTGTACCAACAGATTATACCACCCTAATTTCCAAATAATATTTGGGAATAAAGAAGACAAATACAGTGATCTCATAAATTATGTTTCACTTGCGTCAAATATACTCCTAGTAGTAGATTTCGTTTATTAAGATACTAAGTTGACCAACCGCAACTTGTGTACATGGGATAATGAAAGTAATGAAATTAAAACTATCAGTTTGGATACATTCTTACCGAGCTTCTATTCAAATTTAATGAAGAAATAGAGAAAGCAATCTTTTAAACTTTCATGTAAGCAAAAATGCGGTGTGCAATAATTATTAGTCCAACAATAAAAATTTTCTCGTCAATTCTATTTCGGCTAAAATTTTCGGCAAATCAAAAATCTTCAGAGATTGGCAAATTACTCGAAAAATTGTAATTGAATTACAAATTGCAGCTTACAAATTGCGTAGACCGTAATTTCAATTGGTGCCAATTCCTGAAATCCTATATGTTTATAATGAATTTTTATCACAAAATTGGACGCATTCTTACCGAGCTTCGTCATTAGGCTTTCTTGGCGACCTGGCATCAATATAGATGTAGAAATTTCCATCGTATGGAAAGTCCGGACCAGTTCTATTGGAAGGCGTTGGATCGTGAAACATTGTCCAGTCGAATTGATCAGCTTTGTCTTGAGTCATCCCACACAGACTGTTTCCGGATGATGTCGTCTCAAAGGAGCACCGAAACAACGACTTCCGCTTTCCATTTGGCGCTGTTTGAATATAAAATAGTAATTACGAGATAATGGTTAAGTATACAAGCTCACTTTTACTCATCCTTGTATTACTATAATAGTAACGAAAGTAGCCTAATAGGATTTTTAACGACATTGTACGTATTACTAATAACTTACAAGGTAAAATTTGAAATACGTACAGCCATGTCAAATAAAAATTGCGTATGTAGGCCAAAAATGTTAGCCTGTATAAGTCAATAATTTATGACCAACCATACCAACCCCTAATGCAGTGTTCAAGCATTCTAACTTAAAACTTTCCTTAATAGTTAGACTATCAATCAATCAATGAATCAGCCGTTGATTGATTCAATAACAACAGAAGACTTACAGAAAATAATCAACAATCGGTCATTTTCAAAGTTAATCTGTTGATGCCGTCAAGGATAGCCCTAAAGGATGAAATAATCCGCTATTTCAGGGCTGCCCCTTTCCACGTTACAGTTACAGATTTTTATGATCAATATGATTATGGAAAATTGAACTTAAATAACCTATTTAGGGCTAGACCATAGCCAAACAACTAAATAACATCAAAACATTGCAGTAGGCTACAAGATTTTTAAAAAAGTCAAAACAATACAGATTATAATGTCCAAAGTTCTAACATAAACAATCTTAAGTACAGTTAAATTAAATTCAGTTAGACCCTATAGTGCTATTCAAGCTGTTTTACGACTGAACTGCGTTTCATAGATTGTGTTCTTTGCATTCGACCTACATTCGATAATAAATTGAATAGCGCATTATGAAATATTTAGAAGTACAGTATATCCAGCATCGTGAGTGATGTGCTGTCTAACAGTCTGCAATTGTTGCAATATCGCCTTGGCTGGTTTGCCACAGCGTACTCTGACAACAATTTTATTCTACTTTACATGGGGCCGACATGGGCCCTATGCGGGTCCACTGTGGTCATATTGGTCTTTTATGGACTCCATACGGTATGCTGGTAGGGTAGTATTATTCCTCTTTACGCTGTCACTAACTCGTCTGGCTATTCTATTAAGTTAAACCACAAGATGACCTTCAGTGATTCGATATCGCTCACAGTTTAAAAAGAGTGCGAATCATTAGGTGCACTATGCAAATACTATTTCGGTAGAATATTCTATCAAAACTTGAATTAATATTAAAATCTGTTCAAAGTGAAAGTTATTTTTGCGAATGCATAATATAGAAGAGACGAGCTCATCATTGGAGCACTGCATGAGAATCGGAAATCTAACTCTTACTCGATTTAATGATTGCTTGAAAACCACGCGGATCCAATTTCCTCTGTGGGCCTACACTGTAGTTGCTTCGGAAGATGACCATCATCTCATTGGATTCGCTAACCACGATATCACTTGGTCGACGATCACAACAAAACCTGTGGATAAGAAGAAACAAAAAACAAACCAGTTTTAGTACTTTGACATACACAGTTTTAGTAAATCTAGGTGAAATAATGCCAGAAACGTAGGCAACCACAAAAACGACTTTCTTCTCTTTAAGTTTTCACTCACGGTTGGGTTAATGTGAGGATAATACTGATAAAGATTTATTAGTTTAACATACACGGTTTCAGCAAATGAAGGCGAAATGATGCCAGAAACGAAGGCCTAGGTAATCACATAAACGGCTTTCCTCTCTCTAAGTTATCACCCACAATATTTGGTTGGTCTAATGTCATTCTTTTTAATAAAGTGAGATATGACACCAAGAATTATGCTCGTGTTTACCTGGCACCCTCTGAACCCAAGTCTTTTTTGTACTTGATTTCGACCCAATGAAAGCAAGCTGATCCTCGACAGTAAATGCTGAAATTGCCAGTAAACGCCAGCTCCAACTTATAATCTTTTGGCGCCTGTTTTAAACAAAAGGACATCATATCAAACTGTTCATTCATGTTTAATCATACAAAATCATTAAGGGCATTTTACTATGTACAGTACTGAATGAGCATGGTAGGCCTACTACTTGTCACGAATCAATACCCTGCTGGCATGCTCATTTTTACCCAGATAAGGCCCATATGGGTCTCGTTAGTCGTTTAAAGGCAAAGAAGAAGTGTCGACTGAAACGCTGATTACATTTTCATCGTATCAAGACCAGAGATGGATACGATTAGCTAGAATTGCTAATCAATTAGAACCAGAATTTGCTGCTAAAATTTGCTAGTCGATAACAATTAGAATTAGCATCTTATTCTAGCTAATCGGTTAGAATTAGATACATGAGTAAGTAAGTATATTCTTCAAGCTCAATATTAATAAACTCATTCTCAATTAACGCGTTCTCAGCTTAATTTTTAAACTTCTAATTGATCAGCTAATCGATGTTCGATAAGAATTAGCTAAAATTGCTAATCATTTAGAATTTGAATTAACATCAGACGACAGCAAAACGATTAGAAGTAGAATTAGCTCTGTTTCTAATCGATTAGCTAATCGATTAGCATCTAATCGAACAGTTACCCATCTCTGATCAAGACAACTTACAGTATAAGCTTATATTTTAGGCTTATAATGTTTCTCATAACAACACTTAGGAATTAATCGAAGTTCTTGAAATTTTGGATGCAATTAAAATTACAAAAACATTTCAAATTATTAGTATACCTTAATCCACCAAGTGCATTCCTGCTGTTCAGAGTAGCCTCTGTCATCAAAGCCTGGCGATTTGATAACTTGTTGAGTTCCGGATACAATGTTCAGTGTGCCCCCACAATTTGCTACAAAATATAACGTAAAGAAATTAAATATTCATTGAAGAATAGCATACGGTATAATACATATAAATTTTATGTAGGCTATTGGAAATTTGAAATCCGCCATCGCGAACTCTTCACCATCCAGCAATCTCGTTAGCCAGTCTTATCTCTCCGCAGGCTTTTCACTCCAAATTAAAGTCCGACCTCTTCAAGAATTCCTACATTCAGCCGTTTAGTCCTCCGCATTCAAAGCTGTCTCATCCTCAATTAAACCCGCCTTGGCAGCTACTCTAACCCCTCTGATCCACTGGAAACCGGACTCGGACCTCCCTCGGACTACTCTCTCGGACAACCCTTCTGACTAGACGCAGCGCTCGTGAATAAGCTGGTGCCCTGCGCTTGGCTTTCGAGTGGCGCTTTATTGGTTTTAGATTACAATTACGATTACGACGGCCTACTCTTTGATACATGTGGAAACCGGACTCGGATCCTCACTTTAATTTCTGGCAAGATTCAGCGCCCGTGAGTAAGATGGTGCCTCGCGTAAGGCTTTATGATAGCGACTTTAAAATATTGGAGTTTGCAATTACGGTTTGGATTTTTTCATTGGCAAGTGTAATTAAACAGAATTTTCGCACGTTACATCTGTGTAAGGCAGTAAAACTTTATCATAAAAAGTGAATCGGCAATGTGTTATGAAGCGTTGACCACTTTGCTATATCAACCACAACATTGCAAAATAAGAATGCGTCATTGATAACCTGCAACATATCAGTCAGTGATTCTGTGTTGTAGTGTTCTCTAGTATATCCTTATCAGACTTCAAACTATCAATAATAAACAACTTACCATTTTTTGGTTGTGCTATTTCGTTACAGTATTGTCCCGAGAATCCATCTGGACAAATACAGGTGGAGCAGTTGTTTGGGTTTTGGTAACCACCTCGTTGGCATGGTTGACTAAGTGGAGCTGCGCAGATTCCTGCAAAGTACATGTATATAATTGAATTTAAATAGCATATAGAGGAAAGAAAGCTTAGAGGGAAGAAAGATTAGAGAGAAGAAATATTGGAGAGAAGAAAGATTGGAGAGAAGAAATATTGGGGAGAAGAATGCCGTTTCTGTGAATGCCTGGGTCTAAGTTTCTGGAATTCGTGTTGACACCGTTTGCTGGCCAGTGTCTTTCCTATCCGTATGATATCAACTTAAGACTTAACGAGGCTATCTTTAGGCCTATTATTGTTCGTGAATTGGACTAATGGGCCTTGCGTAAACTACAATTATTTTGCAGAATAAGTGAGATTAAGTGCAGCATACATGTAAGCACTCAATGTCTTCGCGTCATTCATAGCACTGAAGAACAATAGATTTTCTCCTAAAGTATTCTATTGTATTTAACCCTTCCTAAAGCGTCTTAGTAGCGTGAACCTTACAGAGGCGCTCCCAGTGCGCAATGTCACGGGAGAATAAATAGGTTTTGGGAAGAGTAAAGGAGGAGGAGTGATTACCAGCTAGAATTAATAGTCAACAGACGGAGACAGAGCATTCCAAAGAGAAGGACCACTAATGATCAATGGAAAACATAATTTGGAAAAACAAATTTCATATCGATTTTACTCGATATGACTTTTTTGTACTTAGTGCTTTATTCCACCCGTGTATTCAATTGAGAAACCAAAACAGTCGGTCTATTAATTATTACAGGCCTTAGAGTTCACACAATACAATACAATACAATACAACTGAAATTTTACTGCGGAAGCCGTTTTTGCAGGAAGAAGAGTGTGGTTAACCATTGACGAACCTTTGCAATAGGCTAAGTTGATGATCTTCCTGTCGTGGAACGACAGATCCGATCTTTGTCCCATGTTCATCCGATACAAAGATTGTAATGCATACATCGTTTCGCCTCCATTCACCGAAAATCCACTCTAAGCAAAAATAGCATTGAAAGTTGACAATGGGTATTACCACCGCCAGAATGATGCTTCAGATTGTCAGTTTCCCAAAGTGTGTTACGCGGAACCTAGGGTTCCGTGAGGGGGTAGGCAAAGGGTCCGTGAGGAAATTGGATAGACTAAGTGTTGTTTCAATATGTTGCTACATTATAAATGATTCTCCGACGTGAAGACATTGATTCATTGGGAAAATTCATTTAAAATAATTTCTAATCTAATTATACACCCCAATCACTGTTCAGAAAAATTATCCCAGAAAGTATCCATGTTTGATATATATATATATATATATATATATATATATATATATATATATATATATATATATATATATATATATATATATATATATATATATATATATAACATTCATTTGACATTAATATATATATATATATATATATATATAAAACATTGATACTTTAACATTTGGCGAGTACCACTAGGATCGATATTCTCTCTATATATATAGCTGAATCATCATTTATTCTCTATTCATATGACCGAACTGATTTCTAAATCAATCTTGCGGAACCGACAGGACAATTGCCGTACAAATTCAATGCTGCCAAATACTGAGTATAATTGAACATAGTTGCTAAGTTAACAGGCATAGTTGCATACCTTAGACGGATAGTGCATAACTGATCCGTAATTATACGGAAGTCCGAAAGCATCGGTATTCTTTTCATAGTATTGTGACAAGGCACCCATCTGAATGTTTTTCGGTATAATCCTAACGGAATCGTTTCTGCCGAACCTCGACTGCTCATGGTACAGGCCCAGCGAGTGACCGATCTCATGAAGGATAGTACCAAACTACAATACATACAAGATCCATCGTTATCAACATCATCGTCTTTGTAGTAGTCATTGACGTCGTCACCATCATATGCAGCTAGGATAGGCAGATTATCTAGCTCAATAGTTTAGTTCGTTGTGGTATCTCAATTATATTTGGAACTATTGTACTGTATTTTATTTAAGCATTTGTAAAGCGCATCTAGTAGGGTGAACCGTTCAGAAGCGCTCCCAGTGAGCAATTCCCCGCGAGAGGAAGCAGGTTTTTGAGAAGAGCGAAGGAAGGAGAGATATTATATGCCCTCTATATATATTCATTCATTCATTCATTCATTCATTCCCAGAATTTATATAGCGCCTCTTCAAGAGACCTACTCAGAGGCGCTCCATATCTCAGATAGAATTACAGAACCATATTAGTACCTATTAGCTTACAGTAAATTTAAATTTAAGCAATCCAGAACAAGACCTGCCACTTCCGCTTCATTATGCTGCTAAAATATTGATTTTAGTCTGCACGAAAAAGTATAATCAGAGAATGGCACGTCTGGAAACTCATTATTAGCGTAGATAAAGAAGTAAAAGTTAACTAACCACGTCTACACAGTTTGATGCCAAATTGATTCGCTGTGGTTTCCGATTTATCCTTCCAAGGTTGGACCTGCATCTACATGTGGTACATAGAACACGAATATTAGTCTGAAACGGTAGACATTGGGGAGGGGTTTAGAGTGATGGTAACACTTTGGCACGAAGAGCAGAAGATCAACACGGACGCGATCCATTTAGCCTCTCATTCGCCATTAGCGTTGGTAAAATGAGCAGTAGGACGTGATGGGCGCCTTGCATGGCTGTCAAACAGTTAATAAATTCGCCTCCTGTAATAACTTGCGATCACCCGTTTATACTATGAATTGGAAGCATACTGCGGTGTGTCAGTTTGAAATAATGAACGAAGATTATTATTATCATAAATTTGGTTACCTTATGTCGATTATCACTAAACGCCAGTTTCTACTATATAATAATTATATAGATAGCCTCTAACGCGGTAGCCCAATGGAGAGAGCGCTCATCCTATGAAGCGGAGAGTACGAGTAATAACCTTCACTAAGGCGTGTCACTGAGTAAGGATCTTGAGCAAGTCCTTCACTCACAGTTGCTCAGCGCCATCCGTGTACCAACGTACGTTTGTATTGTATTGTATTGTATCTATCAATTTATATAGCGCCTCTCGCAGTGCACACCAATCAGAGTCGCTCCCAGTGCGAAAGACCCAGAGAAAGGAAAGAGGTCTTCAGACAACGAAAAAAGGCACTTGGTCTACCAGTTAATAAACAGGAACGTGTCAAAGGAGGAAGCTGGTTCCATAGTTTGTGAATGCATTATGAGCTTTGGAAGAAGGACAATTTCAAAAACAATTCTATTGTAGTGTATAGTATGTGTTCATCTCTATGGTTGTCCGAAATGCGTGTATAAGAAAATTAATGTGAAATAGGCCTTTATGATCTCAGTGACAATGAATAAATACAAGAAGAGCGATATGTTCATCATCAATTTGTAGGCCCTTACACATTACGTTACAGTAATGTGTAGACTGTAGAGCCAGCCTATTGCTGTGAAGGACAATCAGTTGTGACAGCAATCAGTTATTGTAGAAAAACAGTAGCAGCTATGTCAACAACTGTAGTTCAGATAACTAGTGGCGACATAGTCATCATCATCATTATCATCATCATCATCATCATCATCATCATCATCATCATCATCATCATCATCATCATCATCATCATCATCATTATCATCATCATCATCATCATCATCATAATCATCATCATCATCATCATCACTATCATCATCATCATCACCACCACCACCACAACATAACTTTATATACAATCAAATACAGTTGTAAAGCAGCTAAAACGCCAATCTTTCACCTCTAGAATATCTCGAAGTATAGGCTAATAACGTGGCTGTAACTGAAATCCGAAATCTATATACCTCCATTTAAAAGAGACACATTTCATAAATACATAGCGCGATTGAATAGAACAGTTGATGGAAGAGAGGTGGAGAAGGGTTCAAAGAGAAACACTCATGAATAAGACCAAATCCAGCATCGCTATGTTGCATGTCACAGAATTTCGATAGTCGTCATGTCCGAAACATATTCAAGGTGTTTGGTATACATAGTTTCATAAGACGAACAACAATTAT
This sequence comes from Aporrectodea caliginosa, assembly GCA_020284085.1. Lineage (NCBI taxonomy): Eukaryota > Metazoa > Annelida > Clitellata > Crassiclitellata > Lumbricidae > Aporrectodea > Aporrectodea caliginosa. The sequence continues at coordinate 1,483,328 of JACEVL010000779.1, forward strand.
TATATGCGTTTAATGAACACGCTATGTACGTACTTCATAATTTAAGCATAATGGTTCGAGGCTACCTTGACACAGTTACTGTGTCAGGACCTTAAACAAGTCCTTCACTCGCAACTGCTCAGCATCATCGATAAGTGTTTGGCCATTAGATGGTGTCGTTTAATAAAAACATAAAAACATAATAATAAATAATAATATGCATGATGAATAATAATATATAATAGTAGCGCAAGATAAATAATAATAATATGCAAGCATGACGGCCATTAGAGAGTGGGATTTATAATAAATAAAAATATACAAGATACTTGTTTACAACTTCAACTGCACAATCATAATGTGTACATACCCTTCGCTTTGTCTTGTAATAAGAATATGGTTGATGTCAAAGCGAGGTTTAGTTGGCAGTTCCGTGAATCGAATGCAGGTGTTGTCCGCCCAGTGCTTGAATGCACCACGAATCTTCGCTTTCTGCTTGTCGTCTGAAAGAAATTTTTCTCTAATTGAAGAAAAGCATTCGCTCAATTCTCCAGGAATTAGTCTTGCGAGAAAGAATAAATTTGATATAAAAAGACTTTCATAGGTCACATAGAAAATTAGGAATAACACAACACAAACAACTTGACTCAAAGATAAGTTTATAGACAGCTCCATCGTCTCTGAATAGCAACTGAATTTAACTTTACACGCAGTTTTCTTTCAAATTTAGTCTCCATGCAGCGGTTCATGGTAACAGTGCTGTCTGTCTGTCAACTCTACAGATTTATTACGACAGAGTATTATGTAGATAACACAAAATAATCAAAGTTGTGTATATATGTGACAGAGAATGTGTATAATCAGGGAATATGTATATACCCTATTGAATATACATATACCCTAGAGAATGTGTATAATCAGGATATGTGTATATTTCATGTATATCTAACCCTAACATTAACCCTAACCCCTAAACCTAGCCCTGACTCTAACCCTAACCCTGTAACCCTAGCCTAACCCTAACTCTAAATTTTCAGGGCATATACACATACCCTGTTTAGTGTTTATACACATACCCTGAAATTTCAGGGTATATACATATTCCCTGATTATAAACATTCCCTGTAACATAGGCTATACACACATCACTGACATGTAGGCCTATATATATATAGGGCCTATATATTATATATATATATATACCTATTATTATTATTATTATTATTACTATTATTATTATTATTATTATTATTATTATTATTATTTTTATTATTATTATTATTATTATTATTACTATTATTATTATTATTATTATTATTATTTTTATTATTATTATTATTATATATTATATTACCATGAGTTCCGTCGAACATGTAAGGGATTGGCATCGACCACTTGTTGAATGGGTTTTTCTTGAAGTTTATCAGTGTTCTCTTCGAGCGATGTGTAGATGTCGCCTTCCCCTCATTCTTGGCCTCGGCTATCAGCATATCAAGTTGCTCCTCCGTGAACATGATGCATTGGTCTGCCTCGCTGTCATTGGGAGATGAATCCTGCAGATATCGAAATAATTTACCGTATTATGGAGCTTGGATATTTAATACTAATTTATTTATTTCTATTGACCTAAAGCATATACAGAATATCCCTACGGACTTTTTCCTATTGGCCTTCGTATAGGACAGAAAGGTGATCTCGTCAAGAGTAAAGATCCTGGTTGGTGATGTAAAACTGATAATTATAAGATCTCCAACCTACAGTACCTATGTACTATCGGTCTATCCCTAAAGCTTGAGTAAAACGTTCTTCGTTTTACTGGATAGCTATTTTAAAGTGCTTGAGCTTTACCTGAAAAAATAACAAAACTATTTGTATGTGTGTTAATGTGTAGAAGTGTCTTAATCGTTGGTGAGACTTATTTAATTGATCATCCACAACTTTCGAAAGATTGTGATTATGATTACAACTGCTCATTTTACCAACGCCATCGGGCGAATGAATGGCCGAGTCGACCTTTGAGAGGGTAGCAGGAAGCGATCTCGGGTCCGTGCTGATCGTCTGCTCTTCATGCCCGAGTGTTACCATTACCCTAAACCCCTCCATAGCAGTGGTGAAGGAGGCCATGTTCTTGCATGATCTTCTCCACACGGCCGTATAAAATGCAGAGGGCCAAGCACTGATCCCTGAAACTCCGCCACTGTTTGCACTCTGACAGTGCCAGTCCCAAGCCTGGATAAAGGAGGACGTCGACGCTAATGATCTTTGTTATCACACAGTGTCGTTAAACTGAAACTACTACTGATCATGCGGAACACCGCAGGTCAACTGTAACAGCCCATTATGTCTCGACGTTGACAATCGTTTCGGATTATGCTAGTCTGCTTTTAATAAGTGTGGTTCACCAAAACGATTAATGTTTCAGTCAAGTACAAATTAACATGCGTCATATTTTACCACGTATGCGAAACTATCGCTGTTTTATTGCAAGTCAACCACGAAATTCAGTCTTTATACAACATATATTCACGTGCCTTCACAGGCAGGCATCGCCTCAAACAATTACGATGTAGGCTAATGGCGTCTATTGCGCTGGTATCTAGTGCACAAAGCACCAACCGATTATGCACAACAGGAAACCAACGCCAAACGAGGCAATATTGCTTGATATCATTCTAAAATCTATCTAGACGAAGTATAAAAGCAACATGTTATGTATTGTTATCGAGACATTTAGGCGTTTATTTTCTATAACATTTGAAATATATATATGTAGCCTCTTGGGATATAACCATAACCATAACCATCAATTTATTGTTCCAAACATTGGCAAAGTAACATTTCGCTGTACAAAGAAGAAAATCTGTTGGTAACAAAAGGGAACCCAGAAGGGACCAGGGTCCCGCTGGTTAGGGCACCTATATACGCAGTCAGTTGCTAGATGGTTAACAGAGGTTATCCAGATGTATCTAGTACAGAGCATTCATGATATAAGTAAAGTACATGTACAATTTTTAACGTACTAGTACAAAGTATTAAACCTTAACTAAGCAAAAATAAACAGAATAAGGGGTTAGAACCCAACTAATCGCTCTGACGAGTTAACCATAGGCGTAACTGATGTTTAAATAGCTTTAGATTTGAAATACTGCGAAGGTCTTGGGGTATTCTGTTCCATTCCACTGGGCCGACACATCTGATCGAGAATTTACGAGTGTTTGTACGTGCAAATTCACTTCTGTATGAGGCTAAGATTCTTGTATTATGTGAGTGAATGTCCGAAGCTAGGCTATAGAAGTTGGCATGGGAGCTAGGCAGTGTGTTGTAAGTATATCTATGCATGAATTCATTGATCTGCAGTTGTTTGATTTGTGCAATTTTTAGAATACCGAGCTGCATGAATAATTGCTTAGTGTGAGAATTATAGGGGGAGCCAGCTATTAATCTAACAACTCTTTTTTGCAAAACATTTATTCTGTGGAGTCGAGAATTGTAGTTTGATATATTTATATATATATATCAAATAAAATAATGTCTGAGCAACAAATGAGATGATGTAGCTCCACTACTGCCTTTTATGGGTCCTAATTAGGCCTAAGTCGCTAAATTAATTTTGATGACGCTATAGAAGTCAAGAGCTAAATGTTCTTGGTACTCACGTTTGCAATATGTTCGAGGCCAAATTTCTTAGCGAGTATTTTCTGGAGCTCTTGTTTCTTGATCTTTGTCCTTTCGCAAACGTCCTTTGGCATTCCGCTACAGGCCATCCATTCATCTCTTGTTCCTTCCTTCGGTTGCCATAATGAACCATCGGTCGTGTTGGCCTCCGATGATTCATTAGCTAAACTTCTTGCCTGCATAATATATAATAGCCCAATAAATATGTTCAAAATTATTTTATTGCGTAGCCTATTGGTCCTGACGATTAGGGCTCCTATGTAAACACTGAACATAAAAGAAATATAATTTTTTTTTATACGGCGATAATATAACTGCACAAGTCTTTCAGTCTTGTGTGTCGTATTGTATGATATGGCGCTCCCGCCCTAACACAATGAAGCCAAGCTAGAATAGAACGGTCTTCCGGAAAAGATTCTAAGAAAGGCTGAAGAGTTCATGTAGAAGGCTGTAGCCTATGTAGGTTAATATTTGGAATTAAGCTTCTACATCAATTGCTTTCTTTAATAGACTTGTTACACAATTCATGCTAATAAGAGACTTACTCCAGTAAGCTATGAACTATTTCTTCGTATTTAATCTTGTCCTATCTACACCGTGTCTCAAAATAAACTGTGCTAAATTGTTTCTGTCAGAACTTCGTCAAATTTCTACCAATTTTTATAATTTTTGGTAGGTAGATGGCAAAATGGCTGAAATTTCATACTATACATAAATTTTCCACCTCACCTGACTCATATCACCGCACTACCGTGTTAAACACAGATATACCAATTTTGTATATAACGTTACATTTTATTACATGCAACAAACTATCTGACGACTTAATTAGCACGCAGTAAAGTAAACTATGGTTTACTTAGCAGAGTTTTTAATTGTTATGACAGATCTGCTTAAAAGTGTTAGAATTGGTGCTCGCAATGTGCCCCTCTTACACGGACACAAGCGCTTATACGTCGACGCCAATGGCTGATAGCAGCATCAACGATCGACTGGTCAAAGCGCGCCGAATTCACCGGATCTTAACCCAGTCGACTATAGCATATGGAGTGTGCTGCAGGAGAAGGTTTACCGCTCCAGAATAGCCAACGTCAACGAACTCAAAACGCGTCTGATCGACGAGTGGGCGCGCTTTGACCAGTCGATCGTTGATGCTGCTATCGGCCAGTGGCGTCGCCGTCTAAGCGCTTCTGTCCATGTAAGAGGGGCACATTTCGAGCACCAATTCCAACACTTTTAAGCAGATCTGTCATAACAATTAAAAACTCTGCTAAGTAAACCATATTTTACTGTACTGCATGCTAAGTAAGTCGTCACATAGTTTGTTGCATGTAATAAAATTTAAGCGTTATATACAAAATTGGTATATCTGTGTTTAACACGGTAGTGCGGTGATATGAGTCAGGTGAGGTGGAAAATTTATGTACAGCATGAAATTTCAGCCATTTTGCCATCTACCTACCAAAAATGATAAAAATTGGTAGAAATTTGACGAAGTTCTGACAGAAACAATTTAGCACAGTTTATTTTGAGACACGGTGTATATTCCGACTCTATGGTCCATGTAACCAAAATATATTATGCCATTACAGCACAATTTTAAAACATGATCTTCGGAACTGTTGAATTCAGTTATCGTATCGTTATCTAGTCATAATCTCGAAATGTCTACAGCGCCTAAAAAAACTAAGACGCGGAACCAGCTTATTCACAGGTGCTTAATCAAAATGTAATCGATAGGCGAGGGGATGAAATCGGTTCCAGGTCAACATCGAAAGGGATGAGGCATGCAGACAGTCAGACGGCTAAGGTGGATGGTGTTTAGGGTTGAAACGGCGAGGAAGGTGAGAGGAATCGGAGGAATCGGGGTAAGATATGTGAAAGAGCAGTGTTTTCAGTTCTGAGTGAGAAACCTGTCGAAAGAAAGCAAGAGGTGAGGTTTTGGTCAGTTCGTAGGATGGATCAGGCATTTGCTGTGATACTGGCGGGAGTTTGTTCCAGAGAGGTGGCACAGCTACAGCTATGGAGCGATTTGCAAAGTTTAGTGATGAGGTAACGGAAGGGCGGAGGAGTGTTAGGGCAGACGAGGAGCGAGTTGAGGGCAGTCATTGAATCGTGAGCAACTGACGGAGGTAGCAGAGCTGTGTTGTTGGTGAGTGATATGGCTCCATATTCTATTCATTCATGTATTTAAGCCATTGCTGTGGTTGGTCCCTCTACTTGGAATGACCTTCCCCTCATTAAGGGCTAAACTAATGACTAGTTTTTCCTCTTTGGTCTCTCGTTCTTTAAAGACGTTTCTTTTCCCCGCGGTTTTCGTGCTGAGAGCGCTTCTGAATAGTTATTCTGAGAGAGGCGCTATATAAATCTTTAGATGCAATACAATACAATATAATTGTAGTGATTTGAGGACAGAAGTGATGTGGTAGTGCTTGGGGTTTTGGTTACGGCACGGGCGAGATCATTCTGAATAGCTTGGAGGCAGTCACTGGCATGTCAGTACTGCTGGTTACCCTTGTCTCCTCGCAGTCTGTAGTGATCAATATAGCAACAAATAATAAATAAGTTGACATGAAATAAAACAGTTCTCTCTAATGTGCTTTACTTATTAAGTTCGGGGTTATTGGTCGGAGGATTGACTCAGGGTCTCTTTTCCTTAGGGTAATTAGCCACGAAGGCTGTTGATGGGTGGCAATTTTCCAAGGGGTTAATGGCCCGGGGTTATTAACCTAGAACCGTTTTCGTTAGCAGTTAAGTGTTTTGTTATGTTGCTCAGTCAAATATTCTTACCTGACAAAGATGCAGAAATGTTGCCATCGCCAATAGGTGGAGAGCCTTTCGATTCGTTAAGAGAAACATTTCGCTAAGAAATTGCCTGTAGTTGCACGTTGTTTTCTATGCTTTGTCGTATGACTGCGGACAAAATACTTCACTTCTGTCCTCAAGCTGTTGATTTCGCATGTAAACTTCTGGCCCGAAGACAGCGCGCTCGTATCGTTTGCATAAACCTTAGCCGAGATTAAACCTTTTATAACACTTTTAGGCCGAGGTATGCTTCATAGATGATTAAGCTCTAGGGCCCTTAACACGGCCTTAATTAGATGAATAAGCCTTATTTTAACACGCCTTAGTACCAAAAGGTTCCTGGAACAAGGTTCAGAAAAACCTTATCAAGTAACCATGGCTGTTGAATTCGTTTCGGTTTCGTCAGAGGGATCAATAGGAAATAAATAGGAAAGTAGGCCTAATCCAGAGGCCATTCAGCGGGTGCGTATGCATGTACTTCCCAGTGATGTTGCACTTGAGTCCGACCTTGGACTCGAGTCCGACTCGACACCTATTTTCTGCGGACTCGGACTCTGACTTGGATTCGTAATGTCACGACTCGGACTTGGACTCGGACTCGAAGCCTCTGGACTCGAATTTGAAACGCTGAACTGATGTTTTAAAATTTTTAGATCATTAACTTACATATATCCATTGCTCCATATGGTTTTTATTAACTTATTAACGAACTAAATAATTAAAAAATAAATAAAACCCTCTGTCTTCAAATATTGCTTACAACTCCGTTACGAATGGGTTTCTGCCATCTGTGGAATAAATTGAAAACTCAATTTTTTGATTTGACATCTTCGATAGCAGGGAACCAGTCTGCATTGATTTTACCAAAAAGAAATCAATATGGATGTTTGCTTCTGTTGACAATTTGCGGAAATTTATCCGGTAATGTCATAGTATAAAAAAGATTTACAACTCCGTGACGGTAATTATTGCATTTTGCGTGTACATGTATATATAATTTTTTTCTTTCAGAAATAATATTGAAACTGACAGCCTGGCCACTATAAACTAACTATTTTTTATATCTTAACTCGCCCGGTAAGCGTGGAGACCTAATTATGAATATTTTACAACTCCGTTACTACAACTCCGTTACTTTATTTTTCTATTAAAATGAATTTATTTAATGGTACATGTAGATAATTTATCGTCAGAATAATTTATTTTGCTGTGTAATAATTTAATACACACTTAATACTAATTAATCACTAATTATAAATAGTGGCGGTATCTTATAATGTGTATTTAGTACGTAACGGAGTTGTAAATATTTAGGAATCAAAGTTGTATGCAGGCCCGGGTTAACCATTGGTGCACACGGAGCACGTGCTCCAGGGCCCCCGACGAGAAAGGGGCCCCCAAATCCCAAATATGAGTAATTTTTTCTGCGTCTCAAAACGCAAATTGAATTCACTTATTCACTTTTGGTGAAAAAATAGAATTCATATTTGTTAAAGTACGGCGACAAGTCACATTATTTTCCACTCAGCCTTAAACTTCTTAGATATGACTCTGGAGTTAGTTTGGGTGAGGCTATTACTAATCTAGGGAGTCTAGACTGACCACGCTTCGGTATATGTATCTCTGTTTGTCTTTGTACCTATCTCTTCGTTCTTCTGCTTCTTCCTGCCGTGGACTTTGAACAGTATGCCTTCAGCCAAGGCTCCTATATAATACCAGGGTCCGTGCTCCAGCTCACCGGGCGAACCAGGTTCAAGCGACGACTGGCGGCCGCCTATAGGGTCAAAAGTCAATGTAATTTGAACTATTATCATACGTATGCACAGCCTTTGGGTGTTCAATGCATTATGTGTAAGTAGTAAGTATTATGTATGTGTGTATGTGAGAATGTATGTATAATCTAATACATATAATATATAAATGTTTATGTATATATAATATGTAGTATGTATGTAAGACAGAGGACCGTTTCTCTCTCATTCGTATCCATCTATTATTCAATCTATCTATCAGTCGTTATATCTACAGCTACGGTAACTTTACTGTAATGTTAGTCATTATAAGTTAAACTTAAAGTATTGAATAATCATTCAATAATGTCGAGCACTTGCAAGTAGATGTATGCCAGAGGGTTTTTGAAAGGGCTGAAAAGCTTGAACAAGGAAGCGAAATCTCAAAGTGTTAACTAGCACCCCAAAACTGACGACGTTAATTCTTTCAAAGTAGCCTAATAGTAGGCCTACTGCATGACAGTCTGCGTCGCAGCGTCTGATTATGATAGTGTGTCTTTGACTGTGATTGGAGAGGCTAGTGATGATAGTGAGCCGGAAATAGTCGGCAAATCGATCGCTGACGAACTTGACGATAATAATTTGAGTTCTAAAGACAGGGTACATGGAAATTAAATGTTTGCAACTTCAAGTACAATTCAGTCTATCAACGCCTAATTGTGAAACAACGTCTATAATTCCTTACGAAGCCGCAAAATCAGAAGTGATGGCAGGCTATCAGTCTCAAAGTTACTCATCCGAACAGGCTATAGACAAAGCAGTCGTAGAAAGTATATCAGTTTTTTGCAATTATAGCATAATTTATAGGGCCTACTACTAATTGTATAATGCTAATTATACTATGCAAAGGGATTGCTCTGATGTGAAAATACAAGGTAAGATTTCATTCTGTAAAATAGTCGCCCGGGCCTACAATGTTATTTCGTAATTTTCAGATTCTTCTGTAATATTGTATTTTCAAAGTATATCCGTGTCATTTCTTTCTGAGAGAGGCCTACCTTTTAGAGGCGACAACGAACGATCGGTTCTCAACACAACGGAAATTGTAATGAAGATAATAACATTAACATGCCTGAGTTAAATTATTATGCTTAGGCTACTATTATTATTATTGAATTTGTTGCTGATTGGAGTCTGAGCAGATTTGAAAATTACTAAATAAGGGAAGGGAAAATAGGGAGGGGCGGGAAAGGAGGAAAAATGGAAGGGAGAGGAGGAGAAAGGGAAGGGAGGAAGAAGCCGGAAAAAGTCGAAGGGGCCCCAACATGACAGAGTGCTCCAGGGCCCCAGGGCCCCTTAACACGGGCCTGGTTGTATGTGTTTCACATAGTAAAAAAACTGAAATGAAAAATTAGGCCAAATCTGTCAAATTTAAGCGCTGCTCAATATTAAGTAAGCTTCAGCACTGCTAGTAAAATATTTGTGTAAGAAATTTTTTAAATTTTGCATGACTTTATTTTTCTCTAATTCTATTTCTGAATTTGCCTCCGGTTGTGAAATATACCCATCTATAATAGGATAGTCTGTAGTTGTGCTCTAGCCACTCGCTACTGGGACACGATAACAGATTGTTTAGCGCTCGCCTTGCAACGCGGATAGTACGGGATCAAGCCTTCCCTGAGATGGTTATTTACTGCATAGGGACATTGAGCAATTCCTTTATTCACAATTACTCAACGCAATCGATTGATACCTAACCATAAAATAGAGGCGCTTAATAAATATATAATTTAATTGCTGCTTTTAGATGTTTGAACCTAAAACGAACTGACTTCAGATTACGCATAATGTTTACAAGACGTTCTTCGTGCTTTGTTATTCAATCTGTCACGAGAAAGAAGGCGTGAATGTTCGAGTAGGCCTCAGTGACTAATCCTAGATCGGGCATTTCATTGGCTGCCTCGGTCAGACTACGACAGTAGGCCTATAGCCTAACGAAGTTACCTAAACGGCAACCAAGCCGGAAGTTTTCGACGGAGATGCGCGTGTTATACGATGCAAACTATAAATGTCATAGTTGTGAAGTGTGCTGCGCAAGTAGGCCTATAGGCCCTAATCAAAATTATGAACGCAGCTAAGATCCGTAATGTATGCCTACGCAAGGGCCTACTTCATTAAGTGCCACCCAAGAAATCAACAAAAGTTGAACGCTGAACAGAAAACAGGATGAGGTCAGTGGCCTTACGAAGGGGGCAGAGGGGGCAACCGCCCCCGGGCGCAGCAGAAAGGGGGTGCAAAATTATCTTTCAGTGATTATGACAAGAACGATGAAAACTCAACAAGAAAATAAAAGGGTCGCAGTCATCAACTCTTGCCCTCGGGCGCTGAAACCCTTCGTTACGCCACTGGATGAGGTTGAAAGTAGGCCTACTCTTGACTGACAATATTGATTTCGGTTGCGTGAGATCATGTTGTCATGTTGCCAACAGCCATGTTGCCAATGCCTCTGATAGGAAAGACCGACGTGACGCTGATAATTATATTATCGCCTCTAGTTTCTCGTCCTCTTCACTTTAATCAAGCCGCTTCGAAGATGCAGAAGTTAACGCAGGCCTAACCGACAACTAGCCGAGTGACAAACGAATCAGGAACTACGTCACTGTCCAGGCGAGTTGCGAAACAAGTTAGTCACCATCATAAAACCACTCCCTTTTCAGAGATGTGATTTGTTTTCGTCAGCAAACAGAGTTAACTAAATGAGGCACTAAATAGACAGAGTATTAGGGTGGTTTTTGCTATGACACGGTGTTTTCCAAGTGGATGATGCCGTTGCCTGCTAATGACAATTTAGTCACCATCAGAAAACCATTCACGGTTTTGTGATGAAGTTTCTGATTCGCTTTAGTCAGCAAACAAAGTTAACTAAATGAGACAGGCTAACCCCTTCCATAACTAAATCATCACGTTTCCGCTCCTAGGGAATTAATGTCGAAGTAGGCAAAGGTATCAACCACTTGGAATCCACCGTGCACCCTTTAAGTCTATAGCAATGACTAGCTTAATACTCTTTATTGTACTTGTACTCGTACTCGAGTAAATATCGAGTACCCCAGGTACAGTTTTAGAGTACTTGTGCTTGTACTTGAGACCAAAATACCTGTATACTCGTACTTCAGGCACAACTGGCATCTTTAGTCGGATAGGTCACCAGTTACCTTTGCCTTTTCTTTTAGTCATTTACTCTTACGGTCTGGACAATGGACATTTTGGCAGTTCTTTTGTGGTAACCTGTGCTTAGACGGAGGGCATAATGATCAGTATTTTTTCGGTTGTCTTGCTAAAATGGCGGGCACGGACGGTGATAATCGTAAAAATAAAAGTGCTGCTATCTCTATAGTGGTAAAGTTTGGTTATGATGATTTCATTCCTTGTTAAGGGAAGATTTACTTCTTCTGTGAATCATCACAATTCGAACGATGTAGGCGTACTCTTAGCCTAAAAGTACGTCGTTCGAACATGTGTTTAAGCGCCGTGAATTTCCTCTAATGGACGATCGAACAAAAAAGGACTTTGCGTTTTATTATATAGAAGTGAATCGTAGGCCTACTCTTCGATTTTCTAGTTGTGCGAGTCATGATAATAATTATTGACGAACTCTGCTTCGAACGTCTTAAAAATTGACGGATTGCCGTTCTGCTCCAAATAATAAAGTGTTCAAACTAGACACAAGTCTAGATCTGGCTGACAGCAGAGCCGAATCCGGCGAACATAGGGAAAAATCAAGGTATCGGGGTGGTCATTGCTGGTGTAAAAGTTCCACCCCGGTCCCGTTACATCATGTTCACTGCTGATATCCCTCTCCCTTTATTTAAACACTCTGCAGTGGGACAACTGCAGGTTGATGACGTTCAGAACTTCCAAAGGTTAGGCTATCACATAAATAGTCAGAATTCTTAAGTTCACACAAATGCCCGTAATTTTCTATAACCTCAGAAAATGCATCCAGTCACTTTGCTCCAAATTGATGACACTTCTTCTGATTTCACCTGCATGAACTGCCTCCATATAGGCCTACATAATGTAACAAAGCATCTATAAAACGCCACTTAAGAGAAGCTCAGAAGCGCTCAACACGTGGCCATCAAACAGCTGAAAAAGTGCATCTTTAAGTCAGGAGAAAATCATGTAGCCACATGAAGCATTAGTGGCACGAACAGAGGAAGGAAGAGCATTCCCGATACGCGACGCTGCAATCGAGAAGTCCCGACTAGCATTGGTGGTGGTTCGAAAATCGAAAGCCAGTCACTTCGCGAGGCAGACTGGAACTCCATAAGCTTTTATAATGCCCTGAAATCACTTGTTGTAGATTACCTTGCTCCTGTCAACGTTGGTCCATGGTTAGTCATCGGCTTCATGGATTGCACTATGTTGGCTATATATTGGCCCAATAGATGTCTAGTACCTAGACTCTAGGTGACAAGAGTTGCTCTTAAAATTATTTAAATTAAGAATACTTGCTTTTAATTGCATGTACTTGGGGTTAAGCTAACACTGGATCAATGCTTGCAGGTGAAAACTAAAAATTAGCTGTTCTGAATAAAAACGTCATCACTGCAGTGATTCCCAAATATAGTGATTAATATACTGAATTTTCTTCATGTAACCTATACAACAAATTATCTCCAATAGTAATTTTTTTAAACTGCTTCAGTGCAGAGCGAAATACTTTGTGTCCATGAGCACTGTGGGTCACAAGCATGGTGCACAATGGTTACCTCAAGCAACAGGTTCTATAAACCTAGCTTTAGTGGAAGATCTTATATACCCAGAGAGAGTAAAGAAAGGAATTGCAGGAGGTATGCTCCAAAAAAACTCAAACAAGTCATTTATAATAATCATATTTGTGCAAGGAGAATCATCAAGTTGTAAGACACTGCTTAAATAAAGGCCTCATTAAGTCTCCACATTTTAAAGATTACAAAGCTTAAATTACATGAAAATTGACTGTTTAACAGTTTACATCAAACACTGCCCTTTATTCCGCTATTTTCTTAAACTAACACGCAAAAAGAACAAACGTGGTTGCAACACAGAGGAATACAGTCAGTAGCGAGCACATCTATGGGCTCACACCACAGGGTCTGCAGCCGTTGAGTCTGACCCAAACCTGAAAAACGACAAGAATTGGTGTTACACCACTAGTACATACAGTAATAAAAATAGTACTAATACCAGACATTTTAAACTTACAACTTCAGATCTTTAAGTTTAGCATGCAAGTCACTCTGAAGAGTGATCAGATTTGAATCAACCATTGTATTGCCATATTACTGCCAGGATAATCTTTTCATTAGTGAGGTCCAAAGTCAACACAGGACAACCAAGTAGTCTAGGATAAATTATGGCCAATTTTGTGTGTGCTCATGGTGCTACGAGATTACGCTGCTTGCTGACATAAGAAGAGCAGTGCCTTAAGATTGCCCTGAAGTAGCCATGGGTATAAGTGTTAGCGATTTCAGTTTTATAGCCTCGCATATGAGGGCAGGTGGCCAGTCCTCTCCCTCGCCATCTCATCTTCCCACCGACAGTGTAGACTACGGTCTGTGTTCTCATCATAGCTGAGCTGTCTAGGAGGTGCATGCAGAGAAGAAATTTCAAACCAAATATCTGCCCTGGCAGGGATTTGAACCCCCAACCTCTGCATTTACAGTCCAGCATGCTTACCACACCATCGAGCTTGCCAACAGAAACAGCTCATTTCACACACAGTTACGTTTCCCTTCATATGAACTTGTCCTTCTTATAAAACTACAGTGTAAAATCGATAATGTGTAGTCATCGGTGACATGCCTTAAGACATGGTGTACAAACTAGACTGAATATAAAAAGGGATACAGCTGAAGACAATTTTTAAGGCAACACTGCAGTTCTTTTATAACGCTTTAACCAGAAAACAATTTTAAGTTAAAGCTTTGAAGAACAGAACACAACTTTGCACTAAATAGAATGGTGCATAAACTGGGAGGTGGTTAATGAGTTCACACTGTATAACATCATTTAAACTGGCAACGGGTCTCTGATAAGTTCTTAGAATGCATTAAAAAATGTCCTAGAACATGTTTGTTAACGTTACTTCATCTGAGATATCATCTAACGCACAAAAACAGTTCCTGCTTGATCAAAGTGCATACACACATATGTAGGGTCTGTACATTATGCATACCTATTTCTATGGCTGCCTGGTTATGATTGGTGCGTGAAACTCTCCAGAATGGGTCAATTCGAAGAACAATGTGACATCACCTATACAAAATAACAACATTATCAACATCATTGATTGTAAATATTTTCACTGGAAGTGCTATCACAGTTATGGGCACAATAGTAATTTTAAATTAGATTCTATTTTCAAACTAGAAAATACTATTTTATTTGACATTTTCAAAACACTTTTGAAAAGTATTTTGTAAAAGCATCTTCAAAATTGTTTTAAAAAGCATTTTAAAGGATTCAAAATACTTTCTTCAATACAAAATACTTTTCCTCAAGTCCTTTTCAAAATTTTTTTTTAAACCTTCTGCCAAAATTATAATTTTAATGTTAAAAGGTTTAAGACTTATACACCGATGTTGCCCTACTTCAAATTTGGTTTCTGATATTAAATAATTATGGCATCTTAAATCTCCACAGGCAATTTTTTACTTCGAAAATATAATTATTTGTCAATTTGCCTTCATAAATATAATGAACTGAATGCATTTGCTATGTAAACAATCTGAAGCAAATGCAACATTTTCCTGACACCCGCATTACGTTATATAAGGAGTCTCCAACAGAGCTGGCCCATAATTCATCATCAGCTAGCTGTAAGCGATGCATCAGCTGCTTTAAATAGAGGAAATTTCAGTCAAACAATGTAAACTGAAAATGTGGTTTTGCTGAGATATTTAAACCTATTATATAGTTGGTTTATAACTAACCTAGCACTGGCAGATTGGCAGCACTATAGTATGTTCTATTTAAAATAAACTCCTAAAACTGGTCAGAACAATAACTGTTGCTACTTCTGTCTATACGGTCTTGTTTAGAACTGTTACACGGGAAAAGTGTAATATCTTTCTATTTTAAATTTACTCCTATTTTCCATTGCTTCTAATTAATTATCGACAGTTGAAGTAGGGCTTACTGAACATTAATGAAAGTCAACTTGTTCAGACAAGTCATAAGAAATTATAGATTACTGGCAAGTGCAATAATGCAATGTAGAGTAAATGTACACACTACCGAGTATCAATAAAAGTACAAAATGTATTATTTGTCCATCACTGCATACTATACAGTACAAGTATGCTGTCATTATAATTAACAAAGTAGCCTAATATACCGCATTAGTCTTTAACGCTTTAACTACAAGTGTACTAAAAGGAACTGGGAAACCAATACAGCTCATTGTTCAAATGTAAATAGCAATGTTCAAATAAACTGTAAACTGTTTGGTTTTAACTATTTCAAGTGAAAATTTACCAATCTGGTCCAGAAAGAACTCCACGTCCTTATTTCTCCTCATCCTGATGCATGGATAGTCCCGCATATGTGTAAAACACAGTGCTGCGGCATCTTTCGTCTCCCCGTCTTCAATCATTTTCAGTAAGAGGGGGACTGAATAAAACAGATTTAGGAAATTATGCAAAAGTAATCAAATTTAATAATTGAATTATGCCACTTTGATCTGCATTAGGGAACAACCGGAAATCGCTTCGGCCATTTGCCCCGGCCGGATATCGGGTTTTTCGGAACTATTCGCCTCGGCAAATAATACCCACGCAAATACCTACAATTTTTGGAATTCGATCAATCTCAAGATTATAGTTACAATTTACAAATAAACATTCTATCTTTTTAGTTAAATTAATTTTATTTCCATTTTTATTTGAGTTTTGTAACTTTTGTTTTGACTTGAAGCTTTCAATTTTTTTATTGACAAAA
Organism: Aporrectodea caliginosa; assembly: GCA_020284085.1. Lineage (NCBI taxonomy): Eukaryota > Metazoa > Annelida > Clitellata > Crassiclitellata > Lumbricidae > Aporrectodea > Aporrectodea caliginosa. The sequence continues at coordinate 1,499,503 of JACEVL010000779.1, forward strand.
AGTCACAAAATACACTAATAGAGACTTACAGTCGCTGTCGTATTTGTATATATATCTAATTGGTTCATTATTACAGGTAAAAAAATAATGTTTATGCTGATCTTTTTTTATTACATGTAAAAAACGGTACTCGGTTCGTACCCGGATCCGGCAAATAGTACATCCAAATACTCGGATTTGCTACCCGGTAGAAAATGTCTACCCGGTTGTTCCCTAATCTGCATTTCTCCATCTCTAATAACATCTCGAATCTCTAGAGCACCTGCCTCATGCATATTTGCAGTGATGGGCACAAAAGTATTTTGAAAATAGATTTCTATTTTCAAAATAGAAAATACTATTTTATTTTGTATTTCAAAATACTTTTGAAAAGTATTTTTCAAAAGTATTTTCAAAATAGTTTAAAAAAGTATTTTGGAGAATTTCAAATACTTTTTCAAAATACTTTTCTAAGCGACTTAAACAATTTAATTGGCTTAATTCATTGAAACTGGCAGATGCGTTTCGTAACTTAGGCGTTGTTTTCAATTTTACCATGTCTCTCACTGGTCATGTAAACAGTATTTGTAAGTCATCATGTATGTTCATTGGTTACATACACAGAACTAGGCGTCATGTGCCCATGTTTGCTAGGATATAGGCCTACATTGTTTTCCATTCGCCTAGATTACTGCAACTCGCTTCTTGCTGGTATCAATAGGTCAAACATGCTGAAGCTGTATAGAGAGTTCAGAAGTCTTTGGGTAGAGCCATAACTAATACATCCAAATATGAATGTATGACCCCTGTGCTCTACTATTTACATTGGTGTCCTGTTCAGCAGAGAATTAGGGATATTTTCAAATTGGGGCTCATAGTTTATAAAACTGTGTATACCGGTACTCTGCCCAACTTAAAATCAGTTCTTATATCCCAGACTTATTATTATTCAACAAGGTCATCTGATTATCATTGTCTGGTCATACCTAAATCGAGAACTGTTCTTGGTGAACGAGCTCTTTCGGTTGCTGGACCTAATTTTTGGAACTCTCTCCCTGTGTCTCTCCCGGTGTCTGTGCACTCTCCTCAGTCACTTGTGTCATTTTGTTCTCAACTTAAAACTTACCTTCTTAAAATTACTTATCCATCATAGACTGTCTGTGTCTTAAGGACTGTCTTAAGGACTGGTCCTATGGATATTGACTTGATTACAGCTTGGTTTTACTGTGCCATCGGTTGATGCCTTGCGCATTAACCACCGGCGCAATAGAACTTACAAATTACAATTTCATCAATGCTTCAAGTCATTAGAAACAATTTGATCACTGTGAAGTACACTAAAGCTGTGTAAATGCACACAAAAGCGAGTTGTGATAAAAGTTCAAAATGTTGATTTCTGAAAAGTATTTTGAAAAACTATTTTGAAAAGTATTTTCAAAATACTATTTTATTTTGTATTTTCAAAATACTTTTGAAAAGTATTTTGTAAAAGTATTTTAAAAATACTTTTGAAAAGTATTTTATTTTGTATTTTCAAAATACTTTTGAAAAGTATTTTGCCCATCACTGCATATTTGTGACCTCAGCCGCACTTGACCCATGATCGACTTTCAAACTGCTACCTATAATGTTCACTCCAAATGACATGACAACTCCCTACAATACTCCCAGCCACATTATCTTCTAGAACTCTTCACCATCCAGCCACCCCACTCTACACGATACTCCTAGATCTTGTTCTCTCCCTGTCCTCCAGTCAGTACTACCCTCTACCATAATCCATCCAATCTTTCACCTTCCAAGCTTTCTCATCCTCAACAAAACCCGCCTGCTCTGCAACTGGCAAACTGGACTCGAACCTCAGCTGGACATTGATTCATCTTGATACAATGCAGTGCTTGTGAATAAGCTGGTGCCCTGTGCTTAGCTTTAGAGTAGCACTTTAGAATTTTGAGATTGCAAGTCATCTCCCTAATTATTTTTTTAACTTAAGGAATTTGCATTTTGGTCACTTGTTAAGAAATTAAAAAACAATTTTATTGATCATTAGGCTTGGGTATGTTTCGAGCTTGTGCACTCTACCAGTGTTTCAAACAGTCACTGTCTGTGATGCTTTATCAGCATTTATTGGCCATGGCAAAAGACTAGTTGGGAAACTTGGAACAAATATCCTGAAAAGTTTTGAAATGTTTTTCTTGAAGCTATAACAATGCACTGCCATTTTGGACATTATCCTCCACACTATAAAAATTCCAGAGGTAGTAGCCTACCTCCTGACTCCTCTGCTTCTAGTGAACGCATTGTCAGCAGAACAGACCGCAGGATAACGTGCTCACAATTGACATGGACTCTCACAACATCCGTGCCATCCATCGGTAAAACTGAAATAAGTACAATAAGTACAAAGTGTGAAGATGTAATACAACGAGAAACAGTTGATCAATGTTTCCGATTAGCAAAATCAATCAATCAATCAATATTCGTTAATTCATTACATCAAGCTGACATGAATGAAATTGTTACATAGAAAGGGCACGTAGGGAATCACCAAATGCCAAATCGCCAAGTAATTGCCAGTCACATAGATAGTATACATATAAAATTTGAATGCATTGCGCCTGGTACACATGGAGATATTGATCACTTAACATTGCAGAATTTAGATATAAAATGATTATGACATTTAATACGGCTGAAATTATAGGACACACAGTAATAATAATTATATTTTTGTAATCTATGCGAGAAAATCCACGATATCTTGGAAAGCATTTTAAATATTGCACAAAGATTTTGTAGTTTTCCATCCAACATATCGTGCATCAAATCATTAAAATTTCTGCCAATTGGGAGATGGTCGAGTGGGAACCTTCCTCAAACTTCGTTGAGTTGAGCAAGAATGACCCTTTAGCTAAAACCTTTAATGACTTGCTCAATTGTCACATATCAGTCACAGCACAATGTCCAAACTCATATGAATAAGACGGCAAAATCATCAAAGTTCACTAGGCAACACAGGAAGATGACAAAATTGTGATGATTGATACTGAATCTTATTAATCTTATAACATACTGTAGGCCTACAAAGTGTTAGCATAATGTAACACTAGGCATCAATCAATTGCTCTGCAAAACAAATCTGCATTGTAGTCATTTCCAAGTGTCAGTCCAATAAAACAGAAAGGCGGCCTATAAGCATGCCCAAAAGTCTCCTGTGTTCACTATTTTGTTCGCGACTTGTCTGTACATTGTTTTGTATATTTGAATATTATTATTTCTTTGGCCATTGATTGTAAGAACCCTACTGGATAGTAGGCCCTAATATCATATATTTCTGTAATTGCTTCTTGATTTCACAAATCATTTATTCATAATTTGATCAGAATCACTTAATTTGTGTGAATAAATCGAGAGCGATTTAGTCCGCTCATCAGGCGTACTAGGATGGATTTGTCTTTTTCGTTCGCCAGTCCTCACTAGGCGGCGGAGGTATTAATAAAAATAATTGTTAATTATTCACCATCGAAAAGCTCTCGTTAATAATTATACAAGCCAGACTCACGAAAGGAATCCGTCTCGGTGTTGTCAGAGCTCTGGGTGTTGCCCATCTGTAAATTAGGCGGATCCATTTAAACAAAGACCAAATCGCATTAAAGTAACTTTTAAAATAAAAATTATCTACAACGTCTGACTGGGTCAACGACTTCTAGTAGACAGCGCTTCCTCCCTTAGACCGAGGGGTAACTACTTTTTCACTGTAAGATCCTAGAAAAAACCGGTGACAAGCTAAATTTGATTTGTACATATTTGTGTGTAGATATTATAAAACTAGATACACAGTTCAAGATCAATTTGCATCTTTTTAGTAAGCAAATTAGTAGAGAACTATGTTTTTGGCGGTAGCGCACTAATAAATCACCGCTTTTTACGAATATTCCGGGGCGCTGAATGCAAAATGTCATCTTTGCAAGCGCGTCATTCATAATAAAATTATTATCATCGATAGAAATAACGCGCGTGCCTTTTGCTTAGTGCAGTGGTTCTTAACCTTTTCAAGGGTGCCGAACCCCAAGAGAAATCCATGACCACTCACCGAACCCCTCAAGTTTCAACAATAATTTTTTAACTAATGGGAACAAAAGGAAATAAAAAATTGTACCAAAATGTGATACAATATTAATACATTCAATGGTAGGCAATCTATTTCAAAACAAAATTTATTAAATAAAAGTCGAAAAATAAAAATAAATTTTCACTCACACTCACTGGCCCTGATTATGTAAGTTATATATTTCAGAGGACCTCTGCCGAACCCCTGGCACTGGCTCACCGAACCCCAGGGGTTCGGTCGAACACTGGTTAAGAAACACTGGCTTAGTGTGTCTCAACTTCTCAAGTCGTGAAAAGAGTAAGACCTATTTAGAATAATGTTCGATACAAACATAAGAGCATTGGTACGCAATCATACGTGGTATAAATCATTTTCAAATTTTCAACAGGCTGCAGCTAAATTGTGGTAATCATCATAAAACCAGTTTTAATATTGCAATGTTATCAATAGCCTAGGCCTATCCAGACTATGGTTCACGTCGCGATTGAAGCATCTGCTTACAGCGCTATATAACTTATGTAGACTTAGGCTATAGGGCCTACTCTGGAATATCGTTAGGCCTACGTACCTCACCATGAACATCGTCATTGTAGGCCTACTCGTGCACAATACCTTCTTCCGAATCTAAATTTAAAATAGGAGAACCAGCTGAGCTGACCAGCTCATTTTAGATGCATTTCAATACAGAAGAAAATGGTTGCGTAATTACTGATTTGTGCAGGCAGGCAGACATACAGACGAAACAGAGACAGGCATCTGCAGTAGAAGGTGTTGCTACTGCGAAGAAGATAAGGGTATGAGTTGGATAGGATTTTTAAAGCGTTGGCGACAGTGGCGTAACCAAGGTCTCCCACAAATTACGCAGTTTCGAGGTCTGTCAGTGCCTTCAGAAAGGCGACATCATCCAGAGCCTCTTAACAGACGATATCTTTCAGCGCCTCTTCATAGGCGAGATCTTTTAGTGCCGTTTCACAGGCGAGATCATTCAGCGCCTCTTCACAGGCGAGATCATTCAGCGCCTCTTCACAGGCGAGATTTTTTAGCGCCTCTTCACAGGCGAGATTTTTCAGCGCCTCTTCACAGGCGAGATCTTTCAGCGCCTCCTCACAGGCGAGATTTTTCAGCGCCTCTTCATAGGCGAGATCCATTAGCGCCTCTTCACAGGCGAGATCTTTCAACGCCTCTTCACAGGCGAGATCTTTTAGCGCCTCTTCACAGGCGAGATCTTTCAGCGCCTCTTCATAGGCGAGGTCTGTCAGTGCCTTCAGAAAGGCGACATCATCCAGAGCCTCTTCACAGGCGAGATCTTTCAGCGCCTCTTCACAGGGAAAATCTTTCAGCGCTTCTTCACAGGCGAGATCTTTCAGCGCCTCTTCACAGGCTAGGTCTGTCAGTGCCTTGAGAAAGGCGACATCATCCAGAGCCTCTTCACAGGCGAGATCTTGCAGCGCCTCTTCATAGGCGAGGTCTGTACGTGCCTTCAGAAAGGCGACGTCATCCAGAGCCTCTTCACAGGCGAGATCTTTCAGCGCCGCTTCACAGGCGAGATCTTTTAGCTCCTCTTCATGTATAGGCGAGATCTTTCAGCGCCTCTTCATAGGCGAGGTCTGTCAGTGCCTTCAGAAAGGCGACATCATCCAGAGCCTCTTCACAGGCGAGATCTTTCAGCGCCTCTTCATATGCGAGGTCTGTCAGTGCCTTAAGAAAGGCGACATCATCCAGAGCCACTTCACAGGCGAGATCTTTTAGCGCCTCTTCACAGGCGAGATCCATTAGCGCTTCTTCACAGGCGTGATCTTTCAGCGCCTCTTCACAGGCGAGATCTTTCAGCGCCTCTTCACAGGCGAGATCTTTCAGCGCCTCTTCACAGGAGAGATCTTTCAGCCCCTCTTCACATACGAGATCTTTCAGCGCCTCTTCATAGGCGAGGTCTGTCAGTGCCTTGAGAAAGGCGACATCATCCAGAGCCTCTTCACAGGCGAGATCTTTCAGCGACTCTTCACAGGCGAGATCTTTCAGCGCCTCTTCACAGGCGAGATTTTTCAGCGCCTCTTAACAGACGAGATCTTTCAGCGCTTCTTCACAAGCGAGATCTTTCAGCGCCTCTTCACAGGCGAGATCTTTCAGCGCCTCTTCACAGGCGAGATCTTTCAGCGCCTCTTCATAGGCGAGGTCTGTCAGTGCCTTAACCCTTTCGCTGCGTGGGCCCTTTAATCCCGTACGCGTCATGTAAAGCCGAAATCTATAGGAAGTATATCCGGATTTTTCACATTGTAAATATTTAGGCGGATCTATTTTGGCAAATTTTCATGGTTATTCATAGTTCCTCATAGTTAGGGGAGAGTGGCCTGCATTGGGACACTTTTTACATTTTAATGCATATAATTGGTATTAGTTGTAGTACATATATTTTGTTGTTATTATCAGAAAGAGCAACGTTTAATCAATCGAATGCGATATATACTGCAACATTATTGCAAGAATAAACCATAGAAATTTAGTATTTTCCTCACTGGAAAAAATCGTCCCAATGCAGGCCACTATGGCCTGCATTGGGACACAGCTTGGAGAGCGTTGGGTCAAGCAACTGATCTTGTTCTAACATGTACTAATCATGCTTAATAGAGTGTAACAGATCATATTGCAGTTGAAGATGATATTCTGTTTCACAAATATACAGTAAATTATTATCATTTTGTCCCTAGGTACCTCAGATCCACCAACAATTACAAACTTAATATTAGTAGGGGTTCGTGTCCTGCATTGGGACTCTTTTTACATTTTAATGCATAAAATTGGTGTTATTTGTAGTATGTATATTTTGTTGTTACAAAATATACGTCTACTCAAGTCATAAAATATACTGCAAAACTATTAAGTTTAATTTTCTATGAAGAGCCTGTATTGGGTGACTTTTGGGTCTGTCCCAATGCAGGCCACGAGTGCATGTCCCAATGCAGGCCATCAATAGCCGTTGTCCTATTTTTCAGATAATACAAAAGGTTATATTCGTATGACCTCCAAATTTCACCATATGCTTTGCAATATACTGTCCTAAATAGTTCACCGAAATTGTTGGCTAAATTGGCACCAGATATTTAATGCAATGACTGAGACTGTATGAGTAAAAATTTACTTTTTTAGCCTGAAAATGAAGATTTTGCAGTATCTCTTTCAAAAGCTTTTTAATTCGCAGCATAAGACGCCTGATCATTCTCTACATTAAAAATACGTTCGCTGGGCGACGCCACACGCGATAATATATAACCACGGCTTAGATACCACCACTGTCCCAATGCAGGACATGTCCCAATGCAGGCCATTCTCCCCTACTCATACTTTTAGTTTTCCTCAGTATGATATCTCTGGAAACACCCAAAAACACATTCGGAATAACTCATCCCTTGACCAGTCTAAGTCAACAAATCTCTAACTTGTGCAGCTGAAAATCTACGTCTCATTGTCACCATATTAGTAACTTTATCTATAAAAATTTATAAAATTTAGTCACTGTTTCTATAAACGCGTTACAACAAACACATTTTTTAGCATAATATTATACTTAGTAACTATGACATCACACAATGACTTCATAATCCATAATAAAAACAATAATTCCGCCATCTACCGAAATAATATTATCTTCAGTTATATTATTCACTACTTTTTTTATCATTCCAATACGCGATAACTTTCTATTCCAGTAGACGTAGCAGTATTATATCCCGTGAGCTTGAACTGTGTTTGTGACGAGAGGTTCTCGTCATCCGCCTACGGGAATACAATTTTATGACGAGACATACTCGTCATCCGCAGCGAAAGGGTTAAGAAAGGCGACATCATCCAGAGCCTCTTCAGGCGAGATCTTTCAGCGCTTCTTCACAGGCGAGATCTTTCAGCGCCTCTTAACAGGCGAGATCTTTCAGCGCCTCTTCACAGGCGAGATCTGTCAGCGCCTCTTCATAGGCGAGGTCTGTCAGTGCCTTAAGAAAGGCGACAGCATCCAGAGCCTCTTTACAGACGAGATCTTTCAGCGCCTCTTCACAGACGAGATCTTTCAGCGCCTCTTCACAGGCGAGATCTTTCAGCGCCTCTTCACAGACAAGATCTTTCAGCGTCTCTTCACAGACGAGATCTTTCAGCGCCTCTTCAAAGGACGAAACATGATCTCTCATTTATCATGCAGAAACGCAGCCAAAATTCGCAAATTATAGAATAAAAATCGCAAATCTGCAGACCCAAGGACCTATTAACCTACCAACAGAAAGCTGTGAGGACAATGAGTCAATAACGATGACGTCATCAACAATCAGGCGGGCGGAAATACCGTAATAGCCTACGATAATAATAATTATCGCATCGCTCGAAAGAGTTCAGAATCTCTTTTAGCCTAATAAAACGCTCTACTTTAGACCTATTAATAATAATAATAATAACAATATTATTATTGCTAATAATTAATAATAATAATTATAATAATAGGCCTATTATTATTATTATTATTATTTTAAGTAAGTAAGTAAGCATATTCTTTATTAAACCGGTTGCAGGAGAGCTGGCCACGGAGGTAGCTCATTTTGAATCAACGAACTTAAGTAGGCTGGGTTTTGCGTGGACCAGATGACATTAGCTTACGATGATTTAAACTAGTGTCGGTCTGTGATCGAAATTTCAGAAGTGTCACGAAATTTGCAGAGTCTTTCACTAGCCTATGTCCGCGAAGGGATATATTTTGCTGACCGTAGCCTACAATAACAAAGTCTGCACAATAGAAATTCAACGACTAATAGTAGGCTAATCTAGATTGTCCAAATGTAATCTAAATGGTTAAAAAATGTTGAGGGCGGTTAAAATCTTTACGCAGTTGCGTAATTGCGTAATGCTAGTTACGCGCATGGTTGGCGAGAAAGGCCGCCGGTCCTCATTTCCTGGATAGAGGCTAATAAAACAAATCGCTGACATCTCTTATCCATTGCTGCCTTTATTATTTCAGGTAGGCCTAATCATTTGACTCATAGTAGGCTACACTGTAAATTTTGGAACACTAATGGGGAGAATTCTTTAGAAGAATATTAATTTTCTTATGATATTTATAGTAGGAAAGACTAGTCTATAATTTGCTCGCTTCAGAAGTGTTTATTAGCAAAACACATGAAACAAAAATCTGTAAAACTCAACAGTATGCATAAGTTTGAAACTTTCATTTAATTAACTTTTAAATAGACTTTAGTCACTAAATAAGAACAATATTATCATGCAGTCATTATGTACGTAGACCTATACATGTAGGCCTTTGTAACTCTGTATGGATGTACATGGAAACATACAAAAACAACACAAAGTATTTAAACTCTCATAACTTTACGTCCGTTCTGTAATTTAAAAACCTGTTAAATCTACATGAAAAATAGAATTCATAATGCACTGACAAATCCAGTGGAATAGAATTCTAGCTTGACGTCAGTTTTGTTGGACACGAGAAACTTTGGCGTCACGAAGGCATGCATTTACATTACTTGCAACTTTGTATAAATTGCACGCTGATTTTAACACGTGCCTGTCTATACACAAACTATTAGGTCTATATATAAAACTTGTACAGGTAAATAGCCTCTTGCGACGCTATTGTCGAACTGCATAATGTAGGTCGACATGTCAAGACGAGTATTTTATCGAAGATAAACATTTCATGTAGGCATACAATGGAGTCATGCTGACCAAAATCAAATAAATAGCACATAAGTTCAGTAGACTATAAATTACTCGACAAACGATTTTAAATATGTATGCATAAAATTAAACATCTCTATAATCTACACAAATTCATGGAGACCTAAATATAGGCTAAATAGGGGCCTACCGATGGAAGTCAAGACTAAATTAACTTCTTGCGCTATAAACGGTTACTAATAGCCATATTATACGTTGCATCAAACGTTATGCTATTACATTTTGTTAATACTGAGCATTTTGTTGGAAAACATACAAATTAGTAAGCATGCATTGAAGAGCGCATTATGGCACTGGATTATGAGTACAAGTTGCAGTATAACTCTTAAAATAGTCTACATGTAGGCCTACATGCAATCATATTCGCATGCATTAAACTTTTAGCCTATAATGGCCATCAAAGAAATAATACTTTTAATAGGCTACATAAATATCACAGAACAGAAGTAAACGAGCTTGCGTCAGTGCGTAACTGCTACGATTGCATTGACAAAGGTTAATATCTGTTGCCAATTGTCTGATCCAATTGATTTCGAAGAATCAACGAGGAATGTCAGATCTAGCCTAGTATCTTGCAATTTGTAAACAGTGTCAGAAATTGAAGTCACTATCGCAAATTCCTCGTGTATTCTGCATTCGTAAAACCACGTCCAATGAACTGGAAAATCGTTGAGGCGATTATGGTAAACCCAGTTAGGATCCAAGAAGGCGTAATGCAGCTGCTACTGCTAGGGTGTTTATCTACAATGACAAGATGCCACATAACAGAGACTTGCATGACTTCGCAAACTAGAGTAAGTGGCTGAGACTATTATCGTTAATTGTTTTATTAATAATAATTATTACAATGTATTTATTAAGCGCCATTATCTAACGACCAATCATCAATTGATCTCTGCGCATAGTAACCGTCTCAAAGCCATGATCTACGCGTTGCAAGGCCAGTGCACTAACCAATTGGAAACCGATTAGAGATTGAATTTACTTATGTGATTATGATTGTATCCCAGACGATGACAACAATAGATTTGCCAACTCATGATTACAATCGTGTGACACTTGTGATCTTAACAAATCTAATCGGATGACTTCTATAATAGCGCCGTTATCATAATGCGTGAAAGTAACTTCAGAGTAAAATCATAGTCAAAGTCACGATACAATTTGAAACCAGAAAAGTCAGTAAACCACTATTAAGGAAGCTGACATAACATAACATGACACTGGTTTTTTATTTGCTCCCAAAAAGTACAGTAACACATCATCATATTTCAAATAATAGGCTACTAAGTAGGGATACAAAAGGAGGACCTAAAGGGACCAGAGTCCCGCTAAGCAAGGCCATCTAGGCCTATGTACCAGTGCTGTTAGGTGGAGGTTGATAACATAATGTTTAGAAGTGGGAGTGAATAAAGCTACAACTGAAATGGTAGCATAATTAGCATTGTCTAATGGTGAAAAGTTCTTTAATAAACAAACAGAAGATTAAAAGCACCTGTTATTTAAAGTTAGTAGGTGGGCACGCAGAAGTTTTTTAAATAGGAGGAGCTTTGAATTTACTTCTGATCAGAATGCGACTTTCACGGAGAAAGTTTCATAGTCCTGTATTAAGTATTAAGACTTAATTAGGCCTACTTGCAATTTGATTAGCTGTAATTGCAACCGAACGGAATGATAAACATTTCGACATGAAGTGCTTAGGCTAGTTGCGTTTCTTCCACCTGGATTGTGTTTAAAATCTAAGTCTAAATCCCTTAGAACCTCGCCTATAATATTGCAGCTACTGTGATAAGCTACCTCTGTATTGCTTACCTGGAGGGGAAACTGGCGAAGTAGTGTTTGTTCTTGGAGTCGTAGTGGGAGTAACAGTTGTAGTGGTAGTGGTAGATCCTGTGGTAGATCCTGTGGTAGATCCTGTGGTAGATCCTGTTGAACTGGCTACGGAAGAATCTGGTTTCTGGGAGGCATCAGCTGGTACAAATACTAAAGAAATGCACAGGTAACGTGTGAGCACTCCCTTATTCTGGAACACATTCTGAGATAGGTAGGCTATACTGGTGCTGGAAAACATTTGCCAATATCCGCTTCTGCTCTTATAGCAATAAAGGTGAAATGAAAAGAGCATGAACGGCTTCGTAGACTTTTAAAGATTATGAGCTTAGAAAATCAGCTGCAGATAAATATTGCTTTAATTGCCAAAAGAAATCAATATATTCAAAAATTACTACGGATAAGACTATTCCTTTGACGCCTTTGCTTTTATGTTCTGCGAAATTCAGTGTGCATGTACTGTCACATGTACGTGTGTCCGATTACATAAAAGCAAGCGCTAGCACTATAGGCCTAATACACAGGGAGCCGAATAAAAAAGACAATATCCTACTCGGCTCTACGGCTGCCTGAAATCCACGTTGACGATCATTGATACTGTAATTGCTTCGGAAGATGACCATCATCTCATTTGACTCACTAACAATCGTATCATCTGGCAGTTTGTTGCAACAAAATCTGCACATTGAAAAAACCCAATATGAATTAACGAAAAATTATATACTGTATACAAATGGATTAGTGGGAAAACGAAGACAGGAGTCAACAAACTCACGATTAGGTATTTTGCGTTTGATTTTATTGAACTTAGAACACCTGCTAGCACCACAGGATTTAGACTGTATAACATTAGCCATAGAAGCGTGGCTTGTGACTCATTTAGTATATTTCGAAAAGACAACAAAAATCGCCGGCGCTATCTTGCAAATATTAGGAAAATGAAGAAACTGTGACTAAAGAGGAGCAACTGGAGATTTCCCTACAAGAGACATCTATCAAATAAGCACGCAGGTGCTCTGCGCGGTTAATGACTGTGCGTACCTTCCGCCTTCTAGTCCGAGGTCCCTTTTGTACTTGATTTCAACCCAATGAAAGCAGGATCGACTTTCACAATAAATGCCGAAATCTCCATCAAACGTCAGCAAGACCACATGATTCTCTGGAACCTGTCGTAAACACATACCAAACATATTATTATAATGTTTATAATTATAATATCATATTATTATTTCTCGTGAAAAACAGAACGACGACTGCTTTTGATAAATTCGTAGACCCACATTGTCGGTGCTCATAATGACATAAAGCAAAGAGCAACAAGAGTATAATCAAAGTATCTCAGGCCTACAATGTTCGCTGATTTATTGATGTGGACAGAGCATTGCTTTATTTAATTTATATTTTAATCATGTTTAATATAATTATTTTAGAATACCAAAATTTAAAGGAAAGTCGGTAATTTTTAATCAAAATAATAAATATGTTTGTAGTAGACCTACCTTAATCAACCAGTTGCATTCTTGATGCGCAGTGTAACCTGTTGTATCGTAACCGGGAGATGTTATGGTCTCAAACGTTCCAGGTTCCAAGTTCAATACACCACCACAAGTTGCTACAAAAATCGAACCAGAAATCATGCTAACGCGAAATTTGGCAGAGCCGAACATAGCGCCATAACATCGTTAATGATAAATGTCTCGTTAATTTTTTGTTATTTAAAGAAATGTAAACCAAAATTGATTTCCCGCATTTTTTTAGTCAAATGTTAATTGGCTTCAAATGTTCGTCCAGGTACTGTAACGAAATTACTTTTAAGTTAAAAATAAGCCAATAAACGGGGAGAAATAAATATTGGAATCAAGTGATTTACCGTGTTTTGCTGGTGCCACTTGATCGCAGTATTGTCCCGAGAATCCATCTGGACAAATGCAGGTGGAACAGTTGTTCGGATTTTGGTAACCGCCTCGTAAACACGGCTGGCTAAGTGGAGTTGCGCATGAACCTATTACATTCATTATTAAGAACTTAAACATTTCGGTTAAATATATTGATCATAATAGACTATGTTTATGAATGTGATTACTAACAAGTAATTAAATAAGCAAATAAAAAGCAGCGCATACTGCTTCTAAACAGTGGCATATCATGCATGTAGGCCTATAATAAGGAACTGCATCTGGTATGTTAATAGGTGGCTTACTTGTACAGCGAATTTGCCAAGGAACAGCCCAATTAAATATTGTATGATTTGCAATGCAAACAATGAACTATTTAAACTATTTAAGTGAAGTATTCTTATGCTAGTGGGCATACATTAGCAAGGAATAGATAAAATGGAGGTAGATAAGCTATTGAGCTCTTATAACTCATGTTTAGAATTACTCTGTATACATAGTCATTCAAAAGGAGAGGAATTTCAGATGGCCAACCTTTGCAATAGGCTAAGTTCATGATCTTGGTGTCGTGAAAAGACAGCCCTGTTCTCTGTCCCATGTTCATCTGATACCGCGGTTCTAATGCAATCATCGTATCCTTTCCGTTTGTCGAAGCTCCACCCTAAAAGAGCATAATGTCACCTAGGTAAGACACGTCCAATGATAATTAATTATAGGCCTACATGTACGTCAGAAGAAGCCAATGCAAACATCGTATCGCATCGTATTCCGGCATTCATTTAGAGATATTCATGCAATATATTGGTATTATATTATACGTGTATGCCCTATAATTTTGCCTAGACCTACACATGATGCTTCACCTAGCCTATACATTATCAATTCTGTTTAATTATAAAGGTCTGATGTAATATCTGTATATGGTTTGCAGACTGCAGAGCCAGTCTCAATGTTCGCATAGCATACAATCTTTCCTATTTATAGCCGAGTGCGATTTGTAGGGACACAGAGAAACTACCCCAATATTATAGTTCAGAGTAGGCCCCACGTCTAATTATTGAAGATAACGTATTCACCAAACGTTTCTTTCCCGCCTATAGGCCTAGGTATAATAATAATAATAATAATAATAATAATAATAATAATAATAATAATAATAATAATAATAATAATAATAATAATAATAATAATAATAATAATAATAATAATAATAATAATAATAATAATAATAATAATAATAATAATAATAATAATAATAATAATAATAATAATAATAATAATGTAGGGACATCCCAGGCATCCCTTCCAGTGAAGGATGGTGGCCTTGGGATACGCTGTGCTGCTACGCTGGCACTTTCTGCCTTCTTGGCATCTGCTGCGAGCACCAGCGAACTCCAGGCAAACATGCTGCCTCCGGAATCAGCTGATACCTCAGACGATCTCGTAGACACAGCTCTGAAAGCATGGACACTACTCACGGGTTCAGAACCACCAACAGGATCAGCAGCTCATCGCCAAAGAGAATGGGACAGCCGCTGGATAAGTAAAGCATGGACAACTCTGCACGAATCGGCGAACAACACACTAGACCGGGCTCGTCTCTTGGCCTCTCAGGCACCACATGCGGGAGATTGGTTGCTAGCGCCTCCGGTTACTGCATTGGGACTCCGCTTAACTGACGAAGTTATACGGATCGCGGTTGGAATGCGACTCGGGACGACACTGTGCGAACCTCATGTGTGTCACTGTGGTGAGAGAGTCGACGCCAGAGGACTCCACGGTCTGGCCTGCAGAAAAAACGCTGGCAGACAACAACGGCATAACATGCTGAACGACATCATATGGAGATCGTTTGGAAGAGCGAACATCCCTTCTCAGAAAGAACCGTTGGGCCTCACCAGAGAAGATGGTAAACGACCGGACGGCGTGACACTCATCCCATGGTCACGCGGAAGATGCCTCACTTGGGATGTGACAGTTTCGGACACATTCGCAAAGTCACATCTGGCAACAACATCAACCGAAGCGGGCGAGGCCGCGAACCGAGCAGCCGCCGCCAAGACATTGAAATACGCCACAATCACCCGAACGCATGCTTTTGTGGCGGTTGCATTAGAGTCCAGCGGTTCCTGGAGTTCTGAAGGACTGGATTTTGTCCGGGAATTAGGTCGAAGGTTAACCGATACAACACATGACACGCTCGAGACAAGATACCTGTTTCAAAGACTCTCGGTAGCTCTCCAACGCGGAAACGCCATCTGCTTTTCTTCGACATTACCATGCTAGATTGTTCATAATATTAATAATAATAATAATAATAATAATAATAATAATAATAATAATAATAATAATAATAATAATAAAAGATAATGTTCAAGTCCCTGAGGGATCCTGTATACCTCGGGGCATAAAAAAAAATAATAATAATAATAATAATAAAATAAATAAAATAATAATAATTATAATAATGGTAGGCATGCAGGTTCCAACCTTGGATGGATAGTGCATGACTGATCCGTAATTGTATGGAAGTCCGAGAGCGTCGCTGTCAGCCATAGCGAATTGCGACAAGAGGCCTTCGAAGATGTTCTCTGAGATGATCCTAATAGCAAGGTCTCTGTCCTGCCTCATCTGCTCATGCCACAGACCAAGCGCATGACCAATCTCGTGAACTGGAGTACCAAACTATAACATAAAAACATCTTCGCTTACATAACACAATCACACTAATGATCAAAATTTTATGAATATTAGTGAGACATCCATAAAGACGAACAGATAGAAAAGCAAATGAATTCTTGAACGGAATATCAAACGCGCCAATCAACTGACAGACGATCAAATGGCGGCAAGGTCAATTTGTTTAAATAAATAAACTATACGAATTACATAAAAGACCGTTTTTTGAGAGGCGTTTAACGGTGGTTGACCTTTATTAACGGTTATATACATGTTTGCCTACAAAACTCATTAGTTTTGGTCATGAATCGAATTTGAAGTTGAAGAGACAGATTGATTGGTGTTCAATCAATCAATCAATTTTCGTTTATTCCGAACACCAAGCTACCAGAACGCAGCTTGTTACATTAAGTAGTTAGTTGTATATTTATATATGTGTTCATTTGTATGTCATCTTATCCTGTCTGGATATTGTTTAAATTTAATTTGGAATGATTTATTCAGAATATGTTTTTATTTAATACTCTAGAAATGAAGTTGCGATTGTCCTTGTCCCGAAGAGAGAAGCCATGGGCCCAAGAACGGAGCGCACGTCCACAAGAGTGGCGAGACAGGGTAGAGCCGATGGAGTACATGGTGTTGACAATGAGAAAACAATAATGGTAGGCATCATCCTGAAAAGATTAGGGAGTCATACGTCTTCCTAATTCCGAATCTACCATCGTTTATAAGTTTATTGTGATTGTGATGGACTCAATTGATCGTCGGCTACGTTTATTGTGCATCGTTTTGGTTGACTTACCGCTTCAAAGCAATCTGCGTGCAAATTGATTGGCTGAGGTATCGCGGATGTTCTTCCAACTAACGAAGAACACCTACAGAACAAAAAAAGCTAACAGTGCGAATTAATGAAGAAGAAGAATGCTAAACAGAATGCTAAGAAGAAGAAAAGGAAAAAGAAGATAAAAAATAAGAAAACACATTTGAACAACAACAGCAACACGACGAAGAAGAAGAACTAGAAGAAGCAAGAATAGGAAGAAGAATAGTTCCTTACGTTTACCCCGAGTGACTACCATGTTTTCAAAGTGTTAGCGACTTCCAATATCTGAGCCTCGGCATATGAGTGATGGTGATCACTGACCAGTCTTCTCCCACTGACCAGTCTTCTCCCACTGACCAGTCTTTGACCACTGATCAGTCTTTGACCACTGACCAGTCTTTGACCACTGACCAGTCTTTGATCACTGACCAGTCTTTGACCACTGACAAGTCTTCTCCCACTGACCAGTCTTTGACCACCGCCCAGTCTTTGACCACCGACCAGTCTTCTCCCACTGACCAGTCTTTGACCACTGACTAGTCTTCTCCCACTGACCAGTCTTTGACCACCGACCAGTCTTTGACCACCGACCAGTCTTCTCCCACCGACCAGTCTTTGACCACTGACCAGTCTTTGACCACCGACCAGTCTTCTCCCACTGACCAGTCTTTGACCACTGACTAGTCTTCTCCCACTGACCAGTCTTTGACCACTGACCAGTCTTTGATCACTGACCAGTCTTTGACCACTGACTAGTCTTCTCCCACTGACCAGTCTTTGACCACCGACCAGTCTTTGACCACCGACCAGTCTTCTCCCACCGACCAGTCTTTGACCACTGACTAGTCTTCTCCCACTGACCAGTCTTTGACCACCGCCCAGTCTTTGATCACTGACCAGTCTTCGAAAACTAACAGCGTGTGACCAGTGTTGTCATTTTTAGTTGACTTCCCTCAGACTCAACTTTGATTAACACTTAGCACCCAATTACTCAGCGCCTTCGTTTGGTTTTTATCATGATTTCATGACGCTGTTTTAATAAAGGTTACTTACAATAAGTAAAAATGACTTTGTCATCATCTTATCCAGTAGTAATACACCAATCTGTCGAAGCAATTCCTTTATTAAAATGATTGTCTTAACACTTGGCAATGGACATGAGTGAATTCCTATAATAATAACCATGTCTCCGACTAAGACTGCACTCACCCGTAGTCTTGACCGGTTACAAGTATATGGCTGTCGTTAAACTCAGCGTCTGTTGCCAGTTCCTTGAAACGAATGCACGTGTTATCCATCCAGTGTTGGAATGCATTTCGAACGATCGATTTCTGCGTCTCGTCTGTAATGATGTTTGTCTCGTTGCATATACGATCGATTGGTCACAGTATACATTGCCCATACTTGCATAATGCCCAAACTTGTAATGTCTATACTTGTACAATGTCCATACTTGTAAATGTGCTAATATTTATCCTACTATTTTTGGACTGCCTATTACTACCTTATCTCTTCTGAAGAAAATGATCCCCGGTAGGCGTGTACAGAGTAGTTGCAAATTGTAGTGATGATAGCCTATATTATAAACCTTGCACACACTGCCATCATGGAGTTTTGCAAACAATACACCAGAGTGTCAAACCATTTTTAATGGCGGGCCAGTGGTAATATTTTCCAGCAGGGTGCCGAAAGCGACTGAGCAAAATGGGGTAGGGAGCTGAAAGGGGGCTCGATGACCTCTTCCCAGAAAATGTTTTGCAAAACTAAATCTTAAATAGTGCATTTTAAAAGCATACAAAACAGTCAAATTAGCCTTTAACATCTTAATTATAACCTTCATTATCATTCACAAGCATCACATATATAGCTAATTTAATCTTAAAAATGACAAATTTGAACTTTTTTCTCAAATCGTGTTAGGCACGGCTCTGAAAGCCATAACATCGTCGGCGGGCATTTTACCGGCTCTTTGACACCCCTACAATGAACTAACTATAAGTTCATTATTACAGTTTAAGTGATCGAAATACGGAATATTATTTTATCCTGCAGTTTCAGCTAAGAAATGCTCGGATTTGTTGAGACTCTAGACCCAACTTCATTTGTATCTATCTCGTGTGTCAATGTAAAGTCAAGCAAAATGTATAGGTCCTATAATTATGTTGGCCACACTGTAAGCGTGCTAACGGTTTGCGAATCAGTGGATAGGAATATATTGCATAGGAATATATTGGCCTGCATTACCGTGTCTTCCGTCAAACTTGTAATGGACTGGCATTGACCAAATGCTGAGAGGATTTGTCTTGTAGTTCGTGAGCGTTCTCTTTTTACGGTGACGTATCAAAGTAGGGTCTTCTGTTGACTTGGCCTCGGTCATCAGCATATCAATCTGTTCCTCCGTCAACCGGATGCAACGTTTAGAGCTTTTGTCTTCGCGATCTGTTCCATTCTGAAATGTTGTGCAAATTGCATTCTACCTGTAGCTATATGTTCCCTTGACCTATATGCAACTTTTCCATTGACCTTGGATATCAGATTATTAGTGCAAAGTATACATAGGCTATGTAAGCTGCAATTGTAAGGAACACCTATGTATTTAAAGCCTCTGATATCAGCTGTTTCGATTTTTATTAATTAAGAGCCACCACCTAATGACTAAGCAATGTAAACATTAATCGATGGTGCTGAGCTGTCAAGCGTTAAGAACTTGATCAAGGTTCCTACACACTGTGCACAGTGACAGTTTGACTCTGCAAGCAAATCTTCAACTAACGACTGCAAAAGGCAAAGATCTCGCAAGACTCATGAATACTGTTACAAACTTACACAGCTTTGCAACAGAGATAAATATGCGCCAACGACGTGTTTGACGTCGTGATACAGATCAACTTGGACTGAAATTTCTAGTTTAAACCGTTGCGCGTACAGTCTATCCTAAGACAAGAGTTGGCTACGGTATTGTAGGCCTACCATTTATCTATATATACCTCTCTATCTGAATGGTCATCTATCATTATCTTTTGGGTAGGCCAACCATGCCAAAAAGTCAATAGATAATAATTAGTTAAATTTTATCTTTCTACTTACGTTGTCGACCACATCAAGACTATATTTGCGGATGAGCAATTCCTTGAGCTGCTGGTACTTGTTCTCTGTTCTTTGGCACATGTCCTTTGGCATTCCATTGCATTTCAACCAGTCTGACATCGTTCCTTCTTTTGGCTGCCATATTTGACTATTCGTGATGTTGGCTGCAGAGATTTCGTTTCTTAAACTCTTTGCCTGTAATCATAATTATTTTTATATGAGCCAATCAAGACTTATGCTGGGCATTGTTAATAAATTATTTCCACAAAAATTAAGATGAAAACATAGAATTACTGATACAGACAGTCATTGCATTTATCAAGAGCCACTTCGTCAAAAAATATTACCATTGTTATCTTTTAAATTGCACCTCTGTAAATCTGACAAATATTTCAATGCCTTGTAGAAATTTCTTTCTTAAGGACGACAATTTTGTCAACTGGCATTAAATTTAATAAAATGACCTGCTAACAAATTGTTTTAGCTATCTTTACGTACCTGACAATAGCGCAGAAATGTTGCCACTATCAAGAGCTGCACAGCATTGCCAACTTTGAAACTGATCATCTCGAAACAACACAAGTTGCCTTCGATTCTCTGCTAAGTTGGCCTTCAACTGCGAAATAATTCACTTGAATTGTCAACCTTTGTCTTTTTGTAGAACTTTTGTCAAAGCCAATTTCTTTCCTGTTCCGATTAGTCTATACTTTGGTGATACCTACTTTAAGTCTCTGTCTTGCTGTACAAATTTCGCGTTTTGATGCACCTTTTATAGAACCTTTCCAGTTATGACCAGTTCATATGTGAATCATATTTAGGTCGAAAGGCAGACGTCATAGCAATTAATTTGGAACCTATACAGTGACCTGCTAAATTATAGGAAGGTTGAGGACTCTGTTAATTAACATCGTGTCCTGGTTATCAGTCGTAGGCTACACTACTACAATTATTCGAAATTTTGTGTTTCAGCAGAGCGCGCAGCAGACTCCGATTCGCTGAATCTACTGAGGCCTATTGAACTCCGTGGCAATGTTTGATGTGTTTGTAAACGAATTCTAAAACTTCACATTTTTCGTCCTCGCAAAGCAAAGTTCTAAGTCCTACACACACACGCACGCACACACACAGACACACACACAAGCGCACGCATGCGACCAATGCAATGACTATAGCAACCTGCTATAGTCATCGCACCCCTCAAATCTGGCGATGTTTCCAGTTAGATGCTGGATACTTTATACTGGGTCCCTACCCGACAGCGCATTGAGTACAGGACTACTGCCTTGGTGCGACGATGTCAGCTGGGTCTCACCCCAGACTATCTGCGAGAGCTTTGTTACCCCTCGGGTATTGAGGGTCGCCGACCCTCCGCTCTGCAGATAAGGGATGCTCTGAGTCCCATTTGCACAAACTGCAACTATGCAGATTCGAGCCTTTTCCGTGGTGGGCCCAGTGATTTGGAACGGGCTCCCCCAGGAGCTATGCCTGCTCCCTGGGACTCTTACTGAAGCATTCTTTATTAAACTCACAACTGTGCATTTTGGCCGTGCTGGAGTCGGGAGCACCTCTGAGTAGTCCTCTGAATGGGCGCTATATAAATTTATGAATGAATGAATGCTCCGTACTCTAGAGGGTCACCAAACTCTGAACCAAATTAGGCATCAGTGGAAAATCGGAAACATCATCGTGTAACGTAGGGCTACATTTCTTCTGGTGCAATTAGTCCTGTTGGCTTAGCTAATTAATTATGATTATAATTCTATAATGTCTCAGCCGCTACAGCTCATACGTGGAGCGGAATACATTAGGTGTTGTTTCCTATTCGTTGATGAGTCCTTACGTAGGTATGGCTCCTTTGTGGGTGATAAACCTGCTTAGATGCACGTGTCGTCCCGATAATACCTGACAAATATATAATATATATATATACCGTACTGTAAGTTACCTAAGTCAATTAAATAACAATAAAAAATTATAGCCTCTAATATGCATAATTATTGTTCTTATGCTCCACATGACGCCTTCGCACAGTTCCCGAAGGCCTTTAGGATGTGCCCATGATTCGTTTGAAATGGATGACCACTTGATTGGAGTCACATAATTATATAATTATGGCCTAATTAAGTAAACTTCGTCACACATGTACATTTGCGATATAGGATACACTGGAACCATATGCCCACTGGCGGAACTAAGTTTTGATAAATGGGGCTAAGGATGTATTTGTCAACTTATGCTACTCATGATATACATCTTTGACTGTATTGTATAATGTATATACGTGTCCGTATGGACATTTGTATTGCGCAATTTTTACCTCTCTAAAACGGCGTGAATAAACCCACGGCTGTCTCTAACGGATCTTAACAGAGTTTTATTGCATCAATGAATTTGAATCTGGACTGCCTTTTAGGTGATGAGCTGAGACTAGGGTAGGAATTCTTGAAGAGGTGAGACTTCATTTATGAGTGCGAAGCCTGTGGGTGATTAGAAGAGGCGCCTATGGCAGAAAACGGTGGACCAGCGACGGACCCCTTGTTTCGATGGGATGTGGACTCTCGCAATTTGTGAAAATATTTAATCTTAAGAGCTTCGGTGATCGGTTTTGTAAGATTTTAAATATTGACGGCAGGCAAGATTGTGTTGTTTCAAGCATCATACTGTATGATAATCATAAAGTCTTGTCTGTATGAAATGGGGCACGGAGGTCGCTAGTTTCACCAATGCATCAATTTTGTTATCTTCTAACCGTCAAAACATTTTAAAACTACATTTCTCTAACTCCTTGAAACGAACTGCCCAAAAGCTCGATAATTATTAGTTGAATGTCATTTGTCAACGTTCTTTGACTTTCCTCGCTCCTGCACCTTCTACTGGTACATTTTATTCAAAACTTAACCTACTCAAACCAAATATATTTAAATTGTTCTATCTGGCTACTTTAGGAGGGTTTGTTCCGTTTAAACTTATGTCTAGATTCTTGAATTATTGGCAGACCCGTTATGCTTGACCATGCTTGGTAGAAGGTGTGTTAAACGTCGGCAATCTGGCGAGAAACGAACTCTGTATAAGCTTGAAACATTATAGGCCTAGTATAAGAGAGCCTGGCATTTATGTTTTGGTCTGACGAGCCCTGTTTTGATGTAAGTAAGCCAAGACTCCGTACTAGAGTATATGTTCAGGAAAACGGAGTGAGGTTACTCCTTTTAGCTAAGACGTTGTTTTGCTGTCTGTCTCGTGTTCTTTACGGCCGACAGAGTTGCTTTTGCTGTGAAGCGGCTGTTGGCTTATATGTTCGACTGCTCTTGTTGAAGCTGCTGTCGCGCTCATTCATTCATTCATTCATTCAGTCCCAGAATTTATATAGCGCCCCTTCTAGAAGTCTATTCAGAGGCGCTCCCAACCCTGCCATGGCAAAATAGAGAAGACTTGAGCAGTTAAGCAATGATGTATAGTATGGTCCTGTTTCTTTTCGACTGTTGTGTATTATTACTTTGAATAGGCATATATATATATATATATATATATATATATATATATATATATATATATATATATATAATTCAGGTGCCATTCTTTTGCTAATCCTCGAACATCCACGACATCATAAGCATCAATATATATTCGTTTAATGTGTAAACAACAGACATAACGCTGTAGGTGTACATAGAAAATAAAATACATCTAGATATCATAGTATGAATTAATAATAGCTTAGTAAGAGTTCAGGAATAACATACGAGATATAAAATTTCGTGAGTCCTTGTCAGGTAGGTTAAAGTTATGTGGTCTGACCCTAAGAAAATAGGGCGTAAAATGTTGATTAGGAAACATGCATCTGAGTGAATGATTCTCATTTAAGAGGACGGCCTTAAAGAGTGAAGTGTCTGCGTTTTAAGCAAGAACATTCATAGAAGGAGAATCTGACTGAATAAAACCAGAGCGTTTTAATCTGTTATTCAGATGTTCAAAGCGGGATTTGTCCATTTCGCTCGCCAGTCCCCACCAGGCGGGAGAAGCATACATTGTTCTGGCTATGATGGTGGCGCGGGTGATCAGTTGTAGAGAATCTGCAGATGCACCATGGTTTTTGAGTGTTTTAAGGGCGAAGATTGAAGCAGAGCCACTTTTGACGACTTTGTTGATGTGTTCCGTGACAGAAAGTTTCTCATCGATGGTGACGCCTAGGGCTTTTATTGAGGTAGAGCGAGGAATACCGGTGATTGAGGGTTTGTTGGAGAGTGAAGATTGGTTATGTTTGATGATAGCATGTTAAACCTTAGCATCTAACTGGTTTCCTTGGCTTGATCTTTCTGGATTTCTAACACGACAATGTACATGTAATTGGCTCAGCAATCGTGTTCTTACAGATTTGTTCTGATAATGCTCCGATGAATAGGCAAGATCTCCCTGACGCAGCTTTTGTCTGGCGATGAGAATCGCGGGGATTCACATCACATTGCATTAATTTAACTTACATCAAGAACTTAATACCATGACACGTAATACCGGACAATTAATCTCGATGACAATTAGTCCCACGACAATTAATCACACGACAATTAATCCCATAGACCTTCAATATCTGTAGTTAATACTTGGACACAGATTTGTACAATTATTTGTACCACTGTTGTTCTCTATATTTAAAGGTGAATCTCAGGATATAAAGGTGGGTTTCATGATTTTAAGCCGGCTACAATTAGTGAGATTCAATTTTCAGTGACCATGGATGCGAATTTCGGCAGTAACAAAAGGTAGACCGACTGTTATACATTGTAATTACAAATTTACAAAGCATCGCGACAATGACAACGGAACCACGGCTTAGCGTTGTAACAAATCGGTACAGTTTCACTGCAAAACTAATTTGACAACACCAGGTCATCATATAGGCTAATCAAAATTCAAAATTGGCAGCACACCCAACAGGGTAACGGTTGCAGTATCAAAACTCGTGTGATTATATGTCATTGGTATTAAACGTGATCGGGATTAAATGTGACAGGGATTATTTGTCAGATTACTGTCGTGGTATTAAGTGTCGCGGTATTAAATATCACCGAATTCATCAAGACGGTTCTTGGACGATTGGTCATAGGACGATTGGTCATAGAACGATTGGTCATATGAACGATTGGTCATAGGGCCTATTGGACATAGGGCCTTATTGGTCATAGGACTATTGGTCAGATGCCGCTAATAAACCGACATACTTGGTTGTAGTCGTTAGTTATGGACATTCTTAGTTTTAAGCTTAACACACTGAACGCAAAACAAGCAGCAATTAGGGACATTCATCGTTTTTAGACAAATACAATCAGTGCCAATCAAGAAATTTATTAGGATAACTACTTACAGGCATCAACAGTACTCACTTCAAAGAAGTTAACGTTCGGTAGAAATAATAAACGTTTTACCCGTACGTTACTGAAGTATCATTTTTGTTTCATTTTATTTTGTAACCAAACCAAACAATCACTTTACAATTACAGAGTTGCAAAGTACACAAACGATAGGAGATGGCCACAAGGAAAGGCCCTGAAGGGATCATTAATCCCGCTAAGTAGGGGCACCTATGTATAAGTTAAACAAAAAGATGCAACGGCCGAGAAATGCTTACTAAGTATGACAGTAGGTAGTTTCTATTACTTGATAGAATCTTAACTAAATTAGGCAAATCAGAATCTTAACTAAATTAGGAAAACCAAAAATAAATGAGTCATTGCAGAAGAACACATGCGTGGGAGGTAAGTATTATGCACAGACATTAGGATTCATCCAGAAACATTATTATTAACACCAATCAAATCCGTTCGTAGCTTTTTTTTAAACAATACTAATGAAGGAGATTGCCTATTTCCTTGTGGAATGTTATTCCAGATTGAAGGTCCAGTAGCTCTAACTGAGAACAGACGGGAGTTAGTACGAGCAAAGATGTATCTATAATTACTAGAGTTTCTTGTAGAATGGGAATGTATTTCTGAAGCAAGACTAAAAAGCCCTTATAAACAGCAGGAAGCAAGCCATGGTCGTAACGGTACATGAATTCACCAGTTTGATAAAGCTTGATTTGTTCGAATTTTAGTATGTTAAGCTTGTAGAATAGTGGGACAGTATGTGTTCCATATGCAGCACCAGCCACTATGCGAATCACCTTTTTTGCAGTAGGCCTATTATCAGTCTATGCAATCTAGTGGTGTAGGTCGATGCCCATATCAGATTACAGTATGCTAAGTATGGATACACAAGTGTATAGTATAATTTTATGCGAACAGAGGGTGGTAGGAGGTATGCAGTGCGTGCTATGATCCCAGTATTTCTAGCAATTTGAGGAGATACATTTTATGTGGTCCTTCCATGTTAGATGCTGGTCTACATAGACTCCCAGAAATTTTTTGGACTCAACTCTGGAGAGGGGAGTTCCATTAATGCTTAGTGTAGGGTACTGCGAAGGACAAGGTTTCCTGTGAGACCTGAATAAGATATAATTCGTTTTATCAAGGTTCAGGGTAAGTTTATTGGCACAGAACCAATTTGCTGCTAGTGTGAGTTCCTTATTTACTATTTGAAACAGGGTTTCCAGAGAACTGTGGGAATAGAAGACATTTGTGTCGTCTGCAAACAATATAAAGTACAATTTATTTTGAAGAAACATTGAGGAGGTCATTTATATAAATTAGAAATAGCAGGGGACCTAAGTTAGACCCTTGTGGTACACCAAATTTGATAGCTTTTAGATCAGAGAGGGAGCCATTGCAATAGACACATTGCGAACGGCTTTCTAAATAACTTTTAAACCATTGGAGTTGGTTGCCTCGTATTCCATACCATTCCAATTTACTTAGTAGAATCCCATGATCGACAGTGTCGAAGGCCTTAACCAAGTTAAAAAACATACCTAATGAGTATTCGTTTCTGTCTACGGCAGTAGAGATTCTATCTTGCATGCTTAATAGAGACATAGAGGGAGAATGGCCAGCTTGAAAGCCATGCTGGGAAGGGAATATTACATTGTTTTTTTATGAGAAAGCCATTGATAGCCAAGTATAAAAGCCAAGTATAAAAGGCATCGGGACACTGATCGTTTTTAGGCAAATACAACCAGTGCCAATCAAGAAACTTATGATAATTCCAAACTTTTACGTATTGCATGTATTTTGTATTACGTATTTCACAGTAAATGATCCAGTAAATGGTTGTTCATGTTTTAAAACTTCTCTGTTTTAGCCTTCGATAGCCTTCGATAGTCCCATCGCCGATAGGACCTATGACCGACACGTCCTATGACCCATGTGACCTATGACCGGTAGGACCTATGACCAATAGTCCTATGACCAATAGGCATATGACCAATCGTCCGTATGACCAATCGTCCTATGACCAATCGTCCGGATACCATCAAGACATAATCCTAGCTGCAATTACAGCCCTTATTCTAATTACCAGCTATCGACGAAGCCTAGTTTTCTCATTTTAAAAGTTAAGAGACAGACTATTCAGAAACTCGTTCATTAAAATTAAAAAGGAACTTGCATGTCATGCAGAATAACGCAGAGACCCGTATATCTGATTGTTTTAGAAAAAAATATATATATGACAAAGCTCTAAGACATGATATTAATAAATGTAATTTATTTGGTAGAGCAAAACAGTTATCAAAATATACTAATTAATTTACTGTAACAAAAATCATTAACAAAATCACACGTAAAAACGACAAAAGCAGAGTGCAAGTGGAGCCGAATAAGAGCTACCAACCTACGTCACATTCGCATTCTGGTTACGATTGGCAACAAACCGTTTATCATGAGAGACTTTGAACAGTTCTTGAAAGATGGCTACCTGACTAAATCATAGTGAGCACATAAAAGAATGCTCTAAATAAAACAGGCAACAATCAACGACAAAATAATTATGGAGTCAAAATGCAGATCGCGGTCTCATATTGCAAAGAAAGTGATATGCACAATGCATTTTACGTCAATCAAACACATTAGCAAACTACAAAACAAAGTTTTATTCTGAACAATAACTCAGTTTTGCAATAAAACAATTAAAGCTGATCAGTTTCAAGTTGATTAGAATGGCATTCACGTGACAAAAAACCAGCCAATAAATAGCATTCTTCGCGCTAAATAACAGATTAAATTGATAATAAATTATTAATTAATACAATGTTACAACAATACTCAATTCTCAAGAAAATATTGACAATACATTCTCTGATTACATGTATGCAGGCTTATACATGAGCACAGCAATAAATAAGAATAACCAAATTATTATTATAAATATAGATCGTAATATAATTAATGATGAGTAAATAACGAGCATTACGACGTGAGATCCAATCACATACATAAATATAATCAACAGACATATAAATACTTATAACACAAATGCAAATACTTATAACAAAGTGGCGTTTCATAAAGAGGCAGCACTGAACATGCGCTAGGAATGATTATTTCCTTTACAAAACACCATCAGGCGTTATAGACTTAACATACATGTTTTGCAATTGATCTCAAACAACTGCAAACAAAATAGTCACTAGAATGTACTTGCTATTATACTCGATCCTCAAGTGTTTGCCTTAGAATACAATTTTATGATAGGAAGCATCGGTCGTATTCAAGTAAAATAATAACCATCTGCTCGAGCGTGACACACAATTCTCCTGGAGCAGTTACACACACGTTACAAACGTTTCTCACAGATCGAATTATTAAACTGCACACGGTCTAAACTTGATTTCTGTTTTGTCCAGCCCGACATCGCCCGATAACTCGCTACCTCTTACGCAGATGAACAGAAGCTGAAACAGAAAATGCAATAGCACTTAAAAATTGATATAATATAATTTTCCAGTGATAGGCTTACTCCTATTATAGTCAATTATAGAGGCCCAGTATATCTGTAGATTGTTGCGTTCTAAGCAGAGGACCATAAGAATGCATTTCTGGATTCATCTCGTAACTCTATGGTCATCACTAAGTCGAATAAGTATTGTGGCAATTTAGGAATTGGGAACAGTATTTGCTCGTTCCACCAGCGTGCATCTGGGTGAGTATCTTGTAGTTTAAAATAACGCAGCCGTTTTCGTTTCTTTAAAACATGAATTTTTAAAACTTTGTAGACAGACTTTCACAGGCATAGTTGTGAGTCATGTAATTTTTATACCTTAGCATCTGTAAATGATGGATCCGTATTTAATACATTTAAAAGTCGCTGATGAAATTTCTTACCTTAAGAGGAAATCGACGAACTTGTAGACGTAGTAATAACTGGTGTTATTTCTGGCGTTGTCATTCTTGTATCGGTAGTAGCTGTTGATGTAGTGGAGGTAATTGAAGTGGAAGTAGGATTGGCGTTGGTGGTATTGGGAATGGGGATAGTAGTGGGAAAAGGAGACGAAATAATAGTCGAAGTGGAAGTGTTACTATCAGCAGTTGGTGCCAAAGTGCTGTCACCAGTTGGATTAACTAAAACAAATCAGGTAAAATAATGCTCTTAATAATGACAAACGAATTCTTATGCTGTGCAGTTCTAGTAAGGGTGCCCAATGCCCATAACATTTACTGACTGCGATAATAAACCTTTTTATGTAGGTATGAATCTAGACACGCACTACATTGTGCTTTAAATACCTCACAAAAGCGCTGTCAATGCTGATAAACCTTTGTGATTTCTTTTCATTAGATTATATTTATTTGTCTGATCATTAGTTTTCCAGGAATTTCTAACAGAAAGATAGAAAATAGAATTATGAGAATTTTAATTATACCATGTTCAAATTTTAACGGTGGATAAAAGAACCTCTGCAGATCTAGAATTTCCTTAAGACCAACATCGTGAGAAAGGCTAATAATTATAGGTTAAGGTTCAATAAAGTCTTGTTGGCCAATGTTTGAGCCTTTGGAGAAATAATGGCAAGTGAATTTTGTAAAGATTTTTTGCTTTAGGTTTTTTAAAGGAAAGATGACTTACTTGGCCTAACGATGACTTGAAACCCTCGTTGAGCTGCGAAATACTCTACACTGTAGTTGCTCCGAAACGTGATCATCATCTCATTTGACTGGCTAATCACGGTAACGTTAGGTTTGCGGTGGCCACAGAATCTATTATTCAAACAATTATTTAGAATACATTTTAAGAAAATACATTAACTATTAAAATAATTTAGATTTAATTTAATCGACGATAGATTAACTGAGGACAAATAAAAGTGAACATCGTCGTCTGTCGAATTATTATTGTAGCAATGTTTTTGGATCGTGAGCTACAATCACCCATTCCTCCTCTTCTTCAGTGCTCTGCCTTTAGGCAGGTCTAGGAGTGAAACGACGACAGTCTTCTATATTTTGTGCCTTATTTTATTATATCCTAGTCTACTTCTTTTATCGATAACAAACTTCATTAGAACAAAATCCATGGTATTCAAGAACATACCAATATTTATAAAATGTGAACATATTGGCAAACTGTTGACGTACCCATATTAATCCCATAGGAGATACGCTTAATGCAAATCACTTTAAAAATAAGTGAATTATAATTATAAATATCAATGACATTGTGAGTAATTGTTTACCTGCCGCCCTCCAGTCCCAGATCTTTTTTGTACTTGATTTCAACCCAGTGATAACAAGCATCGTGATCAGAGTATAGGCCGAATTCGCCTTCAAATGTCAGTTGCAACTGGTGATTTTCTGGTACCTGTTACAAAAATTAATGTGTTAAAATACATACTACTTGGTTATAGGCCTAATTGACACTAAATTTACAAAATTAAGAAGGTAGACAATTCTTGTAATAGCTGTTAAAGAGAATTTTAAAATGTAAGTTCTATTTAGTTTCTCGTGATATTCAAGTGCAGTAGGCCTATAGATCTGTAGTTCATTAGGTTTTCTTGCAGACAATTCGAGCAATAGATAAAACATAGACTATAGGCCTACTTCTGGTCAGAATGAGCCAAGAATACAAATATATTAATAATGGACCTACCTTCATCCACCAACTGCATTCCTGGTGTGAATTGTAGTGATGGGTGTCATCGTAACCGGGAGATTTGATAATTTGCTCTGTTCCTGGTGCTATGTCTAAGACGCCACCGCATGTTGCTAAAATAAATTTGTAAAATATCAAGATTTGTTCTTGCCATTAAGGCCCATTGTAGACTAGTACTGATTTATTACAAAAGATTTACATTCATCAAAATATTGAAGTACTGTTACAGTATTGAAATTACTACGCCGTTTGCCTCCTACGAACACAGGCATTTCATATGGTATTTCTCCATTTCACGGACTCAAAGTGCAGAAAACCTTATGTTTTGACTATTCATTTAGCTAGTTTTTGCTACCTACCTCAGCATTCACAGAATGAATTTCCGCTCAACAAAACTATTCTGCAGCTTCTCAGGAATTAAAATTTTAAATTACCTGTTCCTTTCCCTCGATCATACAAGTTAAATACTTTGAAGTTAAAGTAAGCTTTCCTTTCTGTCGTCGCTGAAGGTTGACGCTGACATTTACTATCTTTACCAGTTCTTTTTCATTTGGCTAGTTTTTGCTACGTACCATCTTTTGCTGGTGCAACTTGTTCACAGTTTGGTCCGGAGAACCCATCTGGACAAAGACAGCTCGAGCAGTTATTTGGATTCTGGTAACCGCCTCTTAGGCATGGTTGGCTGAGTGGAGTTGCGCAGACACCTGTTATTGAAACAGGAGAACGTAAAAATAATGTCTTTCAGATTAGCATGTTTCACACAAGTCCGCATGAGACAGCCATGCTTTGTGAAAATCGATCAATGGCGAAACTGGATGCTTTAAAGTGCTTAATACCGATCATAATTATGTAAGATTTACAATTTTCTGAGCATTATGAACACATGTATCGACGCCAATTTTATATTGTAGCCTACTTGCGAAGAAGCATAAAATAATGTGTACAATGTATTGAGGATCCGGTCAGATATTTTTCCTCTCAAAGTCGCGCACAAGCTAAATACATATGTGATGTTTACTCTGGTGAAAATTAAATATTAAGGAGGAGGGCCTACGACTCGTGTTTTGCGTTCAGAAGAACAGTTACAAAGCAAGAACAATGCTCTAAAACCAACCTTGACAATAGGCTGAATTGATGACCTTGATATCCTCGAACGAAAGACCTGTCCTCTGGCCCATGTTCATCTGATACAGAGGATCCAACGCAACCATCGTGTCCTCTCCGTTTATGGAAATTGTGTCCTAAATAATCAAATAATATAACAGGATGAAAATCGTGACAAAAAGAAGTCTGTGGAATAATATATTCAGCGCGATAAATTTTAAACAAAGCCATTAGCTTGGCGCCAAACCTGGATTTCTTGAGAACCGCTATGGATCGTATTATGGCATAGTGACTGTGAAGCTGTTTACATATAGTTATGTATGCAGGTACGTATGTATTTTAGACATCTTCTATAGCGCCTTTGGCGTGCATTACAGAAGCGTCACGGCAATTCCTGAGCATCACAAATTAATGGACCTTCGAACTGAGCTCGACGATCACTACCACTCTTTTGCATATCACAGCTATACAGAGATCGTGGTGTGCCTACCTTGGACGAATAGTGCATGACTGATCCGTAATTGTATGGAACTCCGAGAGCATCCGAGTCTTGTATGGTGAACTGTGACCAGTAGTAATCGTAGATGTTTTCCCAGAGGATGTTAATGGCGCTGTCTCTGTCGCCTCTCATCTGCTCATGGAACAGACCGAGCGTATGACCAATCTCGTGAACTGGAGTTCCAAACTACAACAGTCAAAGCAACTCTTCGTAATCTTACAGTTGTAATCAACATCATTGACATTCTCCACCTCAGACAAGCTCTATGTCGATATACCGAAGTGTATTTTAAGAATTTTAAGAAGACTACTATTTGTATACATGTATATTTGTTAATGCCTCAATATAATTTCGATATTAATAAATTCCAGCAATTAGCACTGCTTCCATTAATAGGCTATTTAAACTAGCACTGAAGAAAGGCTTCCTTACCCGCTCCAGACACCCAGTTGGCAAGTTGATTGGTTGAGGATTCATATATGTCATTCCAACATATGAATGACACCTATAACAAGAAAACCAGTTAGCTCTTTCGTTTAGTTCTGAACCGTCTTTTGTGTCTAAACAAATAAGCAAATGAGGTTAATGCGAAACGATGATAATATAATAGAAACATACAACTTACCTTTGGCACATTTAAGACTATGACAATTGCTGTACAGTCCAACATGATGCTATACAGGTATTGCAAATATTTGTGATATATAAAATAGGATAAGTCTCAGTGGGGACTGTGATTTATGTAAAATAGTGTACTGTATAGTTTTTTAGCCTCCTAAATGATATGAAAATACTACGTTGATAACTTGGATAATCTTTTTTGTACATTTACAATGGTGTGTATTCATAGACCAAGCCATTTCGTTAATTTAGATTTCCTCGAAAGTTGTGAATTTGGCAGTGAAACTGTTTTGCACTTACCCATACTCGGGGCGACTGGTGATGAGTACGTGACGGTCAGCAAACTTAGAGTCTGTTGCTAATTCATCGAAACGAATGCATGTGTTATCCGTCCAGTGTTGCAGGGCATTTCGAATAGTTGATTTCTCATGATCATCTAAAAATAAATTAGCTCAGGTGGTAAAGCAAAATCTAACACAAATCGATTTTGTACTTGATGTTATCGTAAACATCAGCCTTTTAGATAGTAAGATATACGTGTTTTTTCTCTTTCATGCTGCAGCTCTTATATTCTCAATGCAGTCACAAGATCCGATCTTGAACGTCGCAAACTCAGCAGGTTTATTTTGACACAGCTTTTAACACACAAAGCACTTGTTCATAAAGGCTTAGTTATGACTGTTCTCTTCCGCCTCGCCTGGGTCTGGAGTGCCTCTAGTAAAGTTCTTGAAGGCGTGCTATATAAATTTCTGTAATGAATGAATGAGTGAATATTATAGATACAATGTCGTACCATGTTTTCCGTCGAATTTGTAGTGAATAGGCATCGACCATTTGCGAAGAGGTTTAGGCAGAGCTCTCTTCTTACGACCTGTATCGTCTTCAGAATTCTTGGCCACAGCAATCATCATGTCGAGCTGCTCTTCAGTGAGCCACATGCATCCCTTGCTATGGTCTCCAACAGATGGATCCTGCATTTGCATACTCTGAAATATCAATACAGCAAATGAAACCTTAAGTCATCGTCAAATGACAACACAACGCGTAAATAATTTGTGCTTTCCGTAGACTCGTAGAGCAGTTAAGTACGGTCACGGACTTCGGCACAGAAAGCCATACGCTCCACAGGAGTACGGAAGTGTGTGCCTCCGGTGTGCAAACACGGTTCGGCTGTCCAATAGTGTTTATTCTTAGGTAGCCGTGTCGGAGCCATTTGTCATTTACTTGAAGGATGGTATACATGCATACACAGCCTACATACAAACAGGAAGACGTTGACTCAGAAGGGCTTACTTCAATTTCCGGAATGACTTGAGGCCTGGGAGGTCTGATGGGAAGGAAATTAGAAATATCATCTGGAAATATCAGTTTAACTTTCGGAAGGGTCTCGGAGACGGTCTTCTAAATGAAAGTCGATGAATGACAAAAACGTCGTCAACATTTTGATGAACGTCAAGCACAAATTTCCTTACATGGCTGCTACTTTTAAATGCCTGGGTCCACCAATGCATCTGATTGAAGAGGCCTACATTTCCGACAGTAAAGACAATGAGGCCTTTTCGCTTTTTCGAATAGTTCGTTCGAAATAGTTGACAGCACAAACGGTTCGACAACAACATTTAAATTCCTGCCATCTTATACTGCTTTGAACAAAAGTAATAATTTCTTTTATTTTCTATCTAATGTGTTAAGTATCATTGGTCGATATTTTGTTCCTTGAACAATTATAGCGCTTTAGTAATCATTAGATAAAGTTCAAATCTATATTGTTCTCAGTAGGTTACTTACGTTGTCGATCTCATTGAGACCCAATTTCTTCTGAAGTACTTCATGAAGTTCTTGATATTTGTTCCTTGTTCTTTCGCACATATCTGTTGGCATTCCGCGACACTTCAACCAATCCGACATCGTTCCTTCTTCTGGCTGCCAAATTCGACCATCAGTTGTGTCGACTTCAGACGATTCACTCCCCAAGCTTCTTCCCTATCAACATATCTTTAATTATTAGCTAAAAGCGATCAATTACACTCAATTTAAACACACTGTCTTATTAGCCATTTGCATATTAATATTGTGGTAGTGGCTTTTTAAGTTCTACGTTCAATAGTAATTGGTCTAACCATAAAACGATGGCCATAAGCTATTGTTCGCCCAAGGTCTTACATGTGCCGCTATATTTCTGCAGGGTACTCAAACCCGAAATTGACACATTATAAGGCGAACGCTCAACCATGCAATCGGCCACAGTTATAAGAAAACTCTTGCCATATCACTGAACATTTTTATTAAATTACAATCTTTTTTTATCAATTTTAAGAGAATACGAGCTGAATATTACTTCATCTCTTACAAATGCATCAGACCTCCTTAATTGTTACTTTAAAGTTCACAGTCGACGTATTTACCTGGCATAGTTGCAGAAATGTTGCCAACGCCAAGAAATAAGGAATGGTCCGAGCAGAGCCGATGTTCATCTTGCGAAGAAATTGTCTCTGGGTCTTCTTCCTGTTCACTGATTGTGGCGAAATACCTTTGACTACAATTCGGAATTGCTGTAGGCCTACGACTTGTCGATTCTTAGGTTTAATAATACGGCGTTGATTCTGTCCTATAGTAAAGTGAAAATTTCAAGTGCCGGAATTGAAATACTATACGGCTTGTAGAACTACAATAATTAATAAAAGGTGCTGCTTGTACTGAGATAATTATGTCGTTCTCACTCTCCTTGGTTCCAATAAATACATCTGACTTAACTGCTGAAGGAGAGCCGTCTTTTATAAGACCCTCGGATCCTTGGTGACCAGGGTTTTCGCTGAAGGTTTCGTAATGATAAAATTACACCTAAAGCTATATTTAGAACGTGAACACAAAAATTGACACAACGCGTGACGTATAAACGGTATAACTACGATCCGGTTCAAGTGTGTTGAACATGTAAAATTCTGAAACTTGTGTTGCAGTACAGCCACTGAATCATCGTGAGTGAAGGATTAATTTTGCGTTCCTACACATTAATCGCCTCAGTGAATGCCTAAGACACGCGCGAACTAGAAAAACCCACAGCTATACAACCGCACAATCTACCATAGCACGAGGCAAACGGAACTAGGCCAGTAGGACGAATTAGACCGCAGAGCGTCGTCCTTCCAACGAAGAACACGGTTCCGATCTCGTAGCCACTTGCTGCTAACAATGGACCTTTTATAATAGTTTTAAGTGGTCACTCACGACATGCAGAGCGTGAAGTTGTGTGAATGAACTTATGGGATTGGCGTCCAAATTTAATGCCACGTGTAATCTGAAACAAGAATCCTTCCGGTGCCAGAACTTGGTTAGTCGTTATGGGACCTGTAATAATTTCATTTAATGTACCCAGTAAGTCTGTACAAGTCCATATTTTGTAGTTTCAAAAGATTACGATGCATGAAATAGTATTATTTACTCGCTAATGAATGCTTAAAGGTGCACACATACAAGTCATACACAATTATACAGTCATATACATATACAATATGGAAACAATAAAAGGATTGATTGATTGATATACATACATATATACATACATGCATGCATACATACATACATACATACATATATACATACAGACACACATACATACATACATACATGCATAGAGACACACATACATACGCACATGCACACATACACACATACATACATACTCACATACACATACTTACATACATACATACATACATACATACATACATACATACATACATACATACATATATGCATACATACATACAAAGATACATACATAAATACAAACATACATACATGCATGCACACATACATACATGCATGCACGCACACAGACACATGCATAGGCCTACATCCGAAGTATGTGTAAACACTCTACAGTAGAGCTTCCCAATCTATTTTGACTACGGAACCCTTTTGATCTGATGTTTTTTTGTCTGAACCCCGACCTAACCAAACCATATTCTGGTAGGCCTATACGTTCCTCCTGCATGCGAAGAAGACCAATATAGGCTTAATTAATAACAGTGATCGGGGTATATATACAGATTTAATCCATACAAATTAGATTAGAAATCATTTTGATGAAATTTTCCCACGGAATGTTTGTCTTCTACTCGTAGTATAAATTATAGTGTAACAACAACTTCAAATAACACTTTAATCTAATTTCCTCATGGAACTGTTGTCTTCCCGTTAAGAAACCTTAGAGTTCCGCGGAACACACTTTGGGAAAGCTGCTCTATAGTGTTTCTTTAGTTGAGGGAACTGCGCAGTGATGACTGTATCATCTTAATTACTAATAATACGACACGTTGATTGTAGTTGGATGAAACATAGGCTGGACGTACAATCACGAGCTATGACTGACTATTCAGTGAATCATACCACACAATGTAAGTAAGTGAGTCAGTAAGTATATTCTTTATTAACCAATTGCTAATTGTACTCTGGTGTGCAATAATGTGATCTAATAAGCCCTCTTAAAAAGTATAGCATCATAACAGTAAAATGTTTTGCGCATCAGGATATTAATGATTTGAAAGTTTAATTGCTGAAAATTCGTGGGCAAATGGGTTACATTTATAAGCACACACACACACACACACACACACACACACACACAGATGCGCAAACTTAAGGTAACAGCCCCTCCTGGCAAACACGTCTGATAGCTGAGCCACAACATTTGAAGTTTTCGTCTCCGTTTTAAAGAGGGTTTATGTGTTCA
Organism: Aporrectodea caliginosa; assembly: GCA_020284085.1. NCBI lineage: Eukaryota > Metazoa > Annelida > Clitellata > Crassiclitellata > Lumbricidae > Aporrectodea > Aporrectodea caliginosa. The sequence continues at coordinate 1,537,609 of JACEVL010000779.1, forward strand.
CAAGACGTGTTAAATGAAACACTTTTATCAGTTAATTTGAAAATAATAAACCTACATAAAATTTGTGCGTAACGCCTCTGATCTCTGATAAATCTTATCCCCGCATAGAAGTACCAACGTTGAATAAAAGCTCGACATTTCTGACCATATGCAAAACGTGAGTCACAGATTGCATTAATATTTGAGATTGTGCAAAAAGTGCATTTGCTGATATTATACATGTATATACAGTACTTCTAATAATGTGCTTTTGAGACTTGGTATTTGGAAACCACCCATGCACTTTAATTTATCGATTTCGTATGAACTTCATAATGCTTTTGGGAGCAAATTTATTATGCCATTAAATCATCACCCCTTTATCCACAAACTCATAGAGCATCTGACATTTTGTTTCTTAATATCTTTCCCTCGTGTTTCACTCCTATGTTGTTCCTATCTCATTTTTTCTGAAAATATTACATATGGATGCACAGTACAGTACAATACAATACAATGTACAATAGAACTGTATTAGATATTGACCTCCTACCAAAGTTCAGAAGTGCACACGACCATACGACAGAACATTGATGGGGCAGTGCAATTGTGAGTGAAGGACTTGCCCAAGGTCCCTACACAGTAACAGCCTCGGATGAGGCTCGAACCATTCAGCGCCCTAACCAAAATCGGCCAACGTGCCACATACAAAGAGGATTCGGTACATGTGGAAACTAGGTTGCCTCAAAGATCAACGAGGTAACGATGAATCAGGTTTTCCGAAATCAAACAATCGGTCAGCGGGTCTTTGATGACGAATTGTTGATTTCGGAGATCCTTATACCAATACTATGCTAATGGTCGGGAAAAGCACCGTATTGCTAATTATGTACATATCCTCCTCACGCATAGGTTCTATAATTTCCTGGACATAATCCCCGGACATAATCCCCTGACATAATACCCAGGCTAGGATATTACCCCAGGCTAGGAAATAATCAACCTGACCTCGGCCAAGTAAGGTGGATAAAATTATACTTTACATCCAATAACTTCTATAAGAATATTTTAATTCCATTGAAAAGTGTATTATACTAGTCGTCCCAAATTTGTCCAAGATAGTGACAAACAACGGAAAGTAACAATTAGCCTAAAAGTCAATCAAGTGTGTCTTATAGCAGTAGTGACCATTTAAACCTCAATGACACTAACAAGTCTTAAGTTTAGACCTGAATGACATTAACAGAGTCTATACCTTAACGACATTAACAAGATGACATACCGAAAAAACCTGGGCAATTAAGGTTAACCAGTTAATTACAAAAATAGGCTAATTGCACAGTGGGTGATCATGTCCTACGCAAAATCTGTGGGGGTGTGTTCGGGGGGTTATGTCCTACAACCCAGCCAGATACAAGTCACACAACGCAGTGTGCCGTCTATGATTACCGTTATTATTCTCGACCATTCACTCCTCCCGATATTATGCTTTCACTAGGCTACTCTAGGCCCGCCTGCGTAAGGCAGCATAGCTTTCATCTTGTTCCGGTTCTATTTGACATTGCTCATCGGAGCGATACACAGTAGCATATCAGAATATAGGTTATGAAAGACGCTTTATATGATGTTAGATATATATATATTATATATATATATATATATATATTATAATGATTATAGGCATAGGCCTATATAAACATATGTATCTGGCATCTTATAAAGCGTATATATGTATATCTTCGCTCATCCTTGGTCCAGTGCGGTTTATGTACACTGAACATCCTGCCATCTCTCAACTTTACTCGGAAACCCATTGGTTGGGCCGTGCGTGCATTTGATAGCCAGCCACTGATAACTCTGCTGGTTCTCTGAACAATGTTTGCTTACGTATGAACTGCTCTCGAATTACATTTAGCTTCGTCTTTGATAGCAACTCTGTTTAGTTTCTCTGGAAGCAGAACTTTATAAATTTCTGATAACATTTCCAATGTATAGGCCTCCATAACTATAGGCAAAAGACTACTATAAAGATTTACATCGAAGAGCCTGTTGCCTTGTTCCACTCTTTAGACAGTTTATTTGAGTTCGTTGCGCTTTGCTTCCTCCGCCGATAGGTGTCGTGTGTCCACTCGAGCCCATCCTGCTTTATTCTGAATCAGAACATTGTCTATATGTAATGATCGGACTCGGCATATGCGGCACCGGAATGAATGACTCAGCTCGACATACAATTTCAACTGAACATGGGTCGTATTGCTTGCTTATGAGCGTCAGGTAGTCGTGTGCGAAATCATACACCAGCAACATTATCTAAATAGAAAGCTATATAGAATCTTATGTGTACTTATCTAGACTTGCCATATTTCATGTCTTCACACTATTTGCACTTGTCGATATGACGTAGTTTTGTCGGCGCAGCATCTATCCTCGTTGCCAGTGACCTATTCTCCAAGACGACCTATTCTCCATCTCCTCCTCTCTCACAGTAAAGTTTAGAAAGGATATGCCAGGTTGAAACATCTGGGAGGGTTTTCCTTAGTAACAGAGACTACTGACCATTTTGAGTCTGTTTATGGTTCTTAAATTAACAGTTGTTGGTCTGACCGTTACCCGGCTTCAGCGTGCACTTATTAAGTTTGTAAGGAGGGCATTATCAAACTACAGTGAAATAATTTCTTCTTCGGTGGATAATGCTAAAGACTACTTTCTTATGAAAACGTTGCCTCTGAATTTGTACTTCCCCTAAATCTGTGTTTCTTCCTTTAAATTTCATGACCCTTCATACGTTATCTCCTACAGTTTACACGTCTACGCAGATAGGTGAAATACAGAGGACCAGAAGAGGTTTGATGACATTGAACTTTAACACTTAAGCAATGAGTGTACAAAAGGCTGATGAGCTTCTCGTGCAGTGGCGCTTTAAAAATATGCAATTGCCATTACCACTGCCGTTACCAAAAGCGACTGAAAACCCAATGCGTCTCATTGTTAAAGTGTTAGGCCAATGCCAATCATTAGTTAACTATTCGGCTGATATCAGATTTCATAAAACAATGATGGGACATTGGATCAAAGTTCTCGTCCTTCTATCCGTCAGTATTCCTTGGCTGAGGCCCGGGAAGCTAATGATCCAATCAGCAGAAATAATTGAACTGAAGATTCTTGTCACGTGCCATCATCAACGGGCACATCACTAGACCTCAGCATGTCGTTGTCCTCTGACCCGGACCTGAGAATTCTACAATAATTATGCATCGAGTTTCTGATATCAGCGGCACCGTACCCAAGCCGTGGCCTTGCAACATTACGTCATCGGTCTGCAGTAGACCCAAATATCGGACGAATTAACGGGATCTTGTTCGAACAAAATGACCTGATAATTATAATTATCAGTGGCAACGTACCCACGCTGTGGCCGTGCTATATATGCGTGTGGTGGGATATGGGCAATGCCTGTGCTGTCATAATCCAACTTCAGGGATGCAAATCAGTTTTATTCCGAATTTAAAATATTCTATTACCTTCCAAGTGAACAATGGACGATGGAATACTTTCCCAGTTCAGTGACCTCAAACAGCCATCACACAGACAGAGGTTACAACACACCAGACGAGTAGAGTGGGTGGATAACGACAATAGAACCTTGATCCATGTTGTCAGTCTTCGTGTGTTTTTCACTCTTGCATATGTATGTTTGTGTATGTATGAGCACTTGTTATAGCGCCCCTTCAAGATTTCTACTCAGAGGCGCTCCCGACTACAGCGCGGACACTGAATCGGAGTTTCACGCCGAAGCGCATGAGCAATTGCGAGTGAAGGACTTGACCAGGGTCCCTATGCGGCGGTTTGAGGTGGATTCGAACCCGCAACTCTCCGGCTGCAAAACACCGTACATACCCCTACACCACCGCGCCCCACAATATGGACTAGAGATTACTCATCAGATCTTTGCTGGGTTAATTCAAGATGTGACCCATGAGTCAGATGGTATTGGGCAAAATTCCAAATAGCCATCACAGACCACTAGTCATCAACATCTGAATTCAGCCGCCAGTAGTAGGCCTACATAGCTCATCTAAACGTCGTTAAAATTTACGGAAGCTAATCGGGAGAAGGAGCCTACACTAATTCTTGAAACGTATTGTCACTATAATTCCAGCATGAACCATCCCAATCGAGGAAGCATACCAGCCTTTTCAAAGAGCGATCTTCGAGACAACCAGTGTGTTTAATTCTCGTGGCTATAGAACTGGCTAAATACTGTGTATGAAAGCGGATTCCAGTGAATAAATAACATTAAGTGGACGAGTCTTGCGTTTAGACCTGAATGAAATTGAAGAACTGGTAGAAAGTACCAGTGGCGTAACGAAGAAGGGGGCAGAGGGGCAATCGCCCCCCCCCCGGGTGCAGCACAAGAGGGCGCAAAATTAGCTTTCAGTGGTACACAGTCCTATGATGACAAGAACGATTAAAAGTCAACAACAAAATTTAAAAGGGGCGCAGTCATCAACTCTTGTCTCTGGGCGCTGAAACCCTTCGTTACGCCACTGGAAAGTACAGAACAGGGCATCGAATTCTAACAGTTTGGATCTGCTACCGAGTGTTTTGGTCCTAGGAACATAAAGAGTCAGAGTGTAAAATGATCAAAGTTTTATCTCAGTGGTGAGCAACGAACAAAGTTAATCTTAGTCTTTGGATAAGCAAGGTATGGTCATCAGTTTTAATGAGTATAAACAATTTATCTTAATGTTTGCTTGGGAAATATCCATCGAAACAAAATGAGTCTTTGACGGAGAGACATAAAATGTCAGTGTGAGCAGCTCAATGAGAATTCTGCATTGAAATGGTTGTAGCAAACTGAATACAATAATCACTAATGTTTATCACTATTTTATTCCATAAGCATGAACTAAGTTATTGAAACTGGTAAGCACAATTAAAGTTCAATCTTATTGCTAACCAAAAGAATTCACAAATCGACTAAAGTAATTCATACGGCAGTTTGAACATTCAAAACAGAAGCTGAAGAATAATATCTGACAACTCTTAAGTTGATTCGAATACAAGTCGTGCTATGTAGGTTTTCGGTTAGAAGCTAAATTAGGTACAGTGGTTGCCCTTGTCAACCAAAGGTCTTCATTATTAAGAGAAAAATTCTTGCCAATAAAGTAATGAAGGATATAGAGCCTTTCAGAAGCATAGGCCTATACTGGGTGTTTCTTTGCATTGATGCAAGGAGAAACCTCGTATGAATCACCAATGTTATAAATCGAAACAAAATAATTATAATGCTTATATAGTTTGAGTCACTTTCACTGTTAAACGCATGGTTATACTTTCACAAATACACTGCTCACTTTATATAAAATATCAGCGAAATTAGGCCTATTTCTTAAACCATTTGTGCACTCTTAGGTTGTTGTCCGTAGAAATCACTATAATAGATTAGACACCACATCGGTTTGTAGGTCCTGCAAATAGTAGACTAAACCGAAATATATCAAGAAACTAAACAAAGATTATTCAAATAAATGTCATCAGAGTTTAAATTTGCTTTCAATTGTGACCGTTTAGATTTTGCGCATAGACAGAAACGCCAAGTTAGCAATCCGTCAAACAAGGATAAGGAGTTGTATGCTTCGGAGTTGTATGCTTCGGAGTTGTATGCTTCGGAGTTGTATGCTTCGGAGTTGTATGCTTCGGAGTTGTATGCTTCGGAGTTGTATGCTTCGGAGTTGTATGCTTCGGAGTTGTATGCTTCATCGGAATTTCTCTCACAGTTCCTGTGGTCTTACTTTGAGAAGGAACTGATACAGGTGTAGTTTTGCTGAGCATCGTATTCTTCACAGTTGTAAGTGACGCTGTTGTTACAGTTTTCGTCGTAGTTGTGGGAGTAGTGGTAGTCGTTGAAGTTGTAGAAGTTGAAGTAGAAGCTGATACTGAATTATTTCCACCGACTGGATTAACTACAGGCATACAGAGTAGAATAAACTGAGCTGTAGCTTGAGTTCTGTATAGGCCAAAAGGATGAGTAATTAGAGTTTTAACTGCAGCGAAGAATACAGTTTTCTGTAAAAACACCTCGTGTGAATTTCAAAGAATATCAATGTCAACTTATTAATTGCGATGTGAATTATTCAAAACTGATGTTTAATAAAGCTTATAGAAATAGTTTTAGGACCTCATTATAAATTATGATTGTCTTACTCAATTCTGGACATCTTACTTGGCTTAACGACGACTTGAAACCCTCGCTGTATCATGAAATAATCTACATCGTAGTTGCTTCTAAAGATGATCATCATCTCATTAGACTGGCTGGTCACAGTAACATTTGGTCGACGCTGCCCGCAAAATCTGTATTGTAAAAATCATGATGAAAACGAGGTTAGCGAGTCTCTTTTATAAATGCTCATTTTAATGCGGTTTATAAGTGCGTTGTGAATATGTTTGGCGATAAGTAATTGATATAAATTATAACTGAAAGACACTAAATTGTTCTCTAGACAACACAGCTTCACTGAGCATATTATAGTATTAAATTCAAGGTAACTTTTATAATAATGAGCGTGAGTTGTGAAAGCCAAGAGATTTTCTAAGGTTTTAGACTGGCTTATCAGAGTTACATTAATTTTGGTCAAAGATTCTCGTAAAATCTGTGTTTTGTAGCCTCTATGCAATTGCCAAATATTACCAAACCATCTGGCTTATTAGACTTACCACTGTTCCTTTGTCCAGATTTCAAAACCAATGATTACAAACAGCGCACTAAGAGTAGGCTTAGAATGCAAATAAGCAACTGTAGCATTGCCCGTTCGATGGACCAATATTACAAACTTCGCAGAATCGTAGGCTATGTAGCCTACCTGCAACCTTCCAATCCCGGGTCTTGTTGGCATTTGTTTTCAACCAAGCAATATGCCTACATTTATTAAATGGATTAATATTGCAAACTAGGCCTATGTATTCACCTTCCACCTTCCAATCCCAGATCCTTTTTGTACTTGATTTCAACCCAGTGCTGGCAAGCATCGAATTCAGAGTACAGACCAAATTCGCCAGCAAATGTCAGTTGCAACTGGTAATCTGTTGGTGCCTGTTTTAAATACAAGCACATGATTTCAAATTATATTTTTCTCCGATTAAGCTAATCATAGAGATAACGTTGTTTAACCTTAACAGGACAATGTTTACATTCTTTTTTAATGCATGCTAATGATACGACAAAAATTCCTGTTATGCAGGGTAAAGTTCATTAAACTGAATTAACTGAAGTCTGATTTACTTTAATAAATTGATTTTCGAATTGAAAAACTCATGGCAATCAGAAACCGCTCAATTTTAAGCAGAGTAAAAGCAAATTTAATAATACCTTGATCAACCAGTTGCATTCCTGATACGAGAAGTAATACAGTTGGTCATCATAGCCTGGAGATTTGATGGTTTGCTGCTTTCCTGACCCAATGTTGATGACACCTCCGCAAGTTGCTGTGAATAAAGAATGAACATATTTAGCCATGTTGATCTGAATGTCGAATATCTATGAATTTCCACGATTATATGTTGCAAGTGGGTTGGTTCAATTTTTACAAATTATTAGCCACAACATCGAAAGTATAGGCCTCTACATGTACATGGAATGTCAGTTTATTCGCAACAATTGCATTTCAGCTACACCTCTCAATTCTGAGTTTCATTTATAACTCGGCAGGAACAGCTAGCAGTCTAAACGTATTACGCACACCATATTAATGATCGTCATAAAACTGCGGCAGTTTGTAGTTTGTCCTCTGGGGAAAAACTGCATAAAATCCTATGGCCTAAGATTCCTCTTTTCATGTTTCGTTTCGATACCTAGCTTCACCCAGGCCCAATAGAAACTATGAAGTGAATTAATGAAGTGCAGCGATCGTCTGACTTACCAGATTTTGCTGGTGCAACTTGATCGCAGTATTGTCCCGAGAATCCATCTGGACAAATGCAGGTGGAACAGTTGTTCGGGTTTTGGTAACCACCCCGTTGGCACGACTGGCTAAGTTGGCTTCTGCAGCTATCTGATAAACAAACGTAATTCATGTAAGTAGAACACTGTACAGAGAAATTAGCATACGTTCAACCTAGTCTAGAAGTCGTAACTGCGTATAATAATAATAATAATAATAATAATAATAATAATAATAATAATAATAATAATAATAATAATAATAATAATAATAATAATAATAATAATAATAATAATAATAATAATAATAATAATAATAATAATAATATAAGTAATAATAATAATAATAATAATAATAATAATAATAATAATAATAATAATAATAATAATAATAATAATAATAATAATAATAATAGTCATAACGACCGCTTCTATGGCGCCGTAACACTGTCATGCAGTTACAAGGGCGTTTTAGAAGTATATAACAAAAGTAGGCCTACATATTATCAGCTATAATTCTGAATATGTCTGTATATTTTTACACAGTTCTTTGTAAAACCTTACTCAGGTCATAAATACAGAGCTTACTCTAGTGGCGGACTGGTTTTCTGCTAATAAACTAACCCTTAACCTAGATAAAACAAACTTCATACTATTCAAATCCCATAGGAAAATGGGTCCCTCGGATGACTCGTTAAGATTATCCATCAATGGCATTCCTGTTACCAAAGTCACCTCTACTAAATTTTTAGGTGTTCACGTGGACCAACATTTGACCTGGAAGGAACATATAAAAACTATTTCTAACAAAATTGCTAAAAACATTGGTATTCTAACTCGAACTGCATACTTATTGCCCTCCTACATACGCCTAAAATTATATTACTCGTTGGTGTACCCCTATCTTACTTATTGTAATATGGTATGGGCATCTACTTATGATTCTAGACTACGGAGATTAATTCTATTGCAAAAACGTGCAGTTCGTATCATTGCGGGAGTTTCAAGGTGCGTTCATTCTGGACCACTATTTACTGACTTGAAGCTACTTAAACTAGAGCAGATTCGAACATTACAGATTGGCCTATTTATGTAGGCCTACCGCTATGAATATGGTTTACTTCCAGCATGTTTTAAGGGATTTTTTCATCTAGGATCCGATGTTCATACTCACTACACCAGAAACTGTAACTCTTATCGCCCCATATACGCACACACCAATACTCGCTTATTCTCCATAAAATCTGTTGGCTCCACAACCTGGAACATGCTTCCCTCTCACATACGTTGTGCCCTCCACCTACGGCACTTAAAAAAAATGCTGCATGCCTACCTGATTAATGGAAATTAGCTATAACCTACCCTGCCGGATATTCTTTTTCACTGTTAGTTAAGGTTTTCGGTTTTTCTTTATATTTTCATAGTGTTTTGAATCGAGTTAATCATTTAATGTGTAATATGTACTATACTGTTTGCATTGCTGTATGAAACTTGATGTTGCACTGTTTATCAAGGATTTAGCTATTTCATATTTCTGAAATGTTGTTCTAGGTGTCCCTAGTTAGCGGGATCTTGTTCCCTTTTGGGACTCCTCTTGCGGCCAATCCTGATACTTTATGTTGAAATGTTATGTGTTTTTCATTTGGCTTCAATAAAAGAGATTTGATTGATTTGATTGATTGATTGTCTGTCCCACCAAAAACTCGTCAATGCAACGATCTCCTTCGAATTTCTAGGTCAACGCTCGGCTCAATATGTCGGAGAAACTCAGAGTTACAGACATTTGAAGTTAACATTAAATCCCGTTAGAACCGACAGCGCGTCCATTCGCTATGGGGCGACAAGAAAGTGTACACAACGGAGGCGAATCCGGCGAAACCGGTGATTAACAGCCAAAGGACGTCATCTTTGCAAATGAAGCGGTAGGGTAGAAGGTGTGAAGTCAGGTAACAACGCCCATTAAGTCATATAGTTGCAATACCCCTCCTAAGTAACTTGCCAGCTAAGCCTAAGGGCCACCAATACTTCTATGTTGGATAAACAAACGTTAAATGAAATTAAGAAAGTCAATCATGCAACACTTGCACATACTACAGTATGATTCTCTTTAAAAGTCTACCATAGTGATGTTATGCATTTCATAATAAGTCTGAGTAGTCTTGCTAAAGTATTAGTCTATGGCCACAAGAAAGCTCATAATTTATTATAGCCAATATTAGAAAAGAACAGACGACTAACCTTGACAATATACTAAGTTGATGATCTTGATATCCTCGAACGAAAGACCTGTCTGCTGTCCCATGTTCATCTGATACAGAGGATCCAATGCAAGCATCGTGTCACCTCCGTTTGCTGAAAACGGTCCCTAAAGAATCAAATGTCGCTGTTCAAACTCTGCACTGCTTTTTCGTCAAACACGCCTTTCTTTACTATTATACACTCAGTTAAGAAGAAGAAATTAGAACTTTTCAATAATTGGATCAGTTTACACTCATCAATCATCAGTATATACCTAGTTAAAATTAATGTACATAATCGCATATTGCTCGAGCGAGTTGTGACAGTAAATTCTAAGTGATGTTTTTTTCTAAAAGTAACGAATAGTAACTATATTAAATATGAAATGGTTGCTGTTGATCCATGGTGGACATATTCTTACCTTGGACGGATAATGCATGACCGATCCGTAATTGTAAGGAACTCCATAACCGTCCGTGTCCATTTTCATAAACTGTGACGCGTAGATCTCATTGAGATTCCCCCAGACAATCCGGATGGCGCTGTCTCTGTCGCTCCTCATCTGCTCATGCCATAGACCGAGCGCGTGACCAATCTGGTGGACCGGAATACCGAACTAAAACATAGTATAAAACAGACGTAGACTCAATCTTCGCAAATATTAACAACGTCTTCTTCTTCTTCTTCTTCTTCTTCTTCTTCTTCTTCTTCTTCTTCTTCTTCTTCTTCTTCTTCTTCTTCTTCTTCTTCTTCTTCTTCTTCTTCTTCTTCTTCTTCTTCTTCTTCTTCTTCTTCTTCTTCTTCTTCTTCTTCTTCTTCTTCTTCTTCTTCTTCTTCTTCTTCTTCTTCTTCTTCTTCTTCTTCTTCTTCTTCTTCTTCTTCTTCTTCTTCTTCTTCTTCTTCTTCTTCTTCTTCTTCTTCTTTTTTCTTCTTCTTCTTTGGTTGTCTGCCTTTAGGCATGTTCGTACTTTGAATGTTGATATTCGTCTCGTTTCCCAGCCCTGTCATACAGCTTGCTGTAACCTTCTTTCATCTTCCAGTCCATTGGCATAATTCTTGGACTTCCCTTTGGCGGTTCCCCTCCATTCTTCCGTCGATGATAGTTTTTTTGGAGTATCTCCACTCATTATGTGACCAATCTATTTCTATGCCGTCTTGTGATTGTTTTCATCAGGGATCTTTATCGCCTACCACTTGCAATAGCCCTTCATTTGTCTTTCGCGCCATCCAGGTAACTCTCTCCATCCTCCGCCATATCCACATCGCGAAGGTCTCTAGTCCTCATATCCTCTTTCCTCATGGTAGGTCTTACATGTTTCTGATCCGTATAATAGTACAACACTCCATATCATAGACTTGACCATTCGCTTTAAAGTTCTTGTTCAACTTCCCACTCATTAGTTCCTTTCTTTGTATAGAAGGCATCTTTTATCATAGCTATTCTTCTCTTTCCTTCCACATGTCTCTGATGGCTGCCAATATCTCCTCTTTCAGCATAGATTCTACGCGTTCCCATATCCCTCTGTTTCTTGCTGGTTATAGCCTCTGTTGTTTTATCCGATGTATGGGTCTTCTACAACTCCTTCCATCGGCTCCTTGTTTCTTCGGGGTCTTGCAATAGATTTCGAACTTTATCTTTGAGATAGGCCCTATTGTCACTATGATGATCTTCACAGTGATCGTCATTTTCGTTCATTAGAATTTTTCAAAGTAGCAAGCTCTGTTGAATGAATGTTTGCTCATAAAAATAGTTTCTAATGTAGCAAGCTCAATTTGTTTTTGAATATTAAATTCGGTTTTATTGTCGATCCTTTATCTTCGACATATGCATGTATGCATCAAGACACTTTATTTGCCGCATTCTGATCAGTACCTCATTTTGAGTATATTCTATTACTGCAAATGTGCCATCTTTGTCGCTACAATGCAATAATGTATGCGTTTACTTACCCGATATAGACATGATGCTTCCAAATTAATGAGCTGAGGCTTGAAACCTGCTCTTCCAACATAGGAATGGCACCTAAAGCGCAACAACATAGTCCTTATGATCTATTAGAACATGTTCTAAACCGTGCCGTGTCAATATGCGTCATAATCAATAACGCCAGATGAGCCACTTTATTCAAAGTATTGACAAGCACAAGTGTTGAAACTTGACGTTACTTGAGTGAAATGCAACGTTACTTGAGATTGTTGCCTGTGACGTGTTTGATTTTTGAAACTTAACATCCGCAACGTAGTCAGATGTTTAAAATGCATGGGACAAATTGTTCTTGACTTCTCATGAGAAGAAAAATCATCAAAGTTACTTCAGAAGCCTTCCTTTCGACTAACCTACGTTTCGAGTAAGCGGCGACAAGAACAAGATAAGAACAAGACGGTTGTAAAAAAATGAATGTCTGAACGTACCCACAGTTCTCACTCGTCAAGAGAATGTGGTTGTCGTCAAACGAGGAATGTGTCGCCAATTCACTGAATCGAACACAGGTGTTGTCCATCCAGTGTTGGAATGCATCGCGAATCGTCGTTTTCTGCTCTTCATCTGTAGCACATAATTGTGGAGATTATTTCGTCATAGTCAGATGAAAAGGAACAGAGCCAACACTTACACCAACAGGTAGCTCTTCTGCATTTCAAAGCGTTGACACATAAGAGTCATCTGTTTTAACGTTCCGCTTTCAGTAACATGCAGGTCTTATGCATCTAATGCTGGAACAGGTGCCTGAGTAGTTTCTTAAAGGGACGCTATATAAAATAATGCTCTGAATGAATGAATGACACGTGACGAAAATGTTAAAGTACTAAGTGCCTTTTCAGATGCAAGTTAATATTCATCGTAATATATCGTTAGTTAATAATTATATCGTAGGGGCCTATATAATTATGTAAAAGGTCTTTTAATGACTACTTTATGTAGTGAGTATTATTGGGCTAGGGCCTACTATTAATAGACACTCCGTAATTGATCAGCATACGTACCATGTGTTCCGTCAAACTTGAAATGGATTGGCATTGGCCATTTGCTGAACGCGTTATTCCCCAGATTCGTCATTTTTCTCTTCTTACGGCGTGTCAAGGTGGGTTCCTTTGATTTCTTGGCCTCGGCAATCAGCATATCAATCTGTTCCTCCGTCCACCAGATGCAGCCGTCCTGGATGTTGTCCTTTGAAGCCTCTACCTGCAACTCGAGCCGCTGAAGGATATCAACATGCATATTAGATTAATGTAGGTCTATTTTATAATAAGTATAAGAAAGTAGATAGTTTGATTTTTAAAGACGAGTTCTTGATCATTACGTCAAATTTAGATTACTTGAGGCATCTGTGATCTGATTGATTATGCTTACAAAGAACAATGGTTTTGCTTAAGTCACAAACGAATATTGGAGATAGATTCTTGGACCTTACGTTATCCATGTTTGGAAGACCATTGGCCTTGACTAGAGTTTCCTGGAGCTGTCGGTATTTGATCCTTGTTCTTTCACAGGCGTCCTTAGGCATTCCATTACAGGCCATCCATTCCGATCTCGTTCCTTCCTTTGGCTGCCAGATCTCACTCTCTGTCGTGTCGGCGCCAGACGAATCGCTTCCAAAGCTTCTTGCCTGCAATTAGCAATATTCTTAAATCAGTAGTGACATTGCTCGAAACTCTAATTAGCACATTTTACTCGTTTTCTCATGCCTGGTGCTATTTATAAACATTTGAATAAAATTCAATGCAAGCCAACCATAATCATTTACCTGGCAAAGGTGTAGGAATGTTGCCAACGCCAAGAAACAAGGAAAGGTCCGAGCGGAGCCGATGTTCATCTTGCGAAGGAATTGTCTCTGGGTCTTCTTGCTGTGCTCTGATTGTGGCGAAATACCTTCGACTACAATTCGGAATAATTATTGCTGTACGACTTGTTGATTCGTAAGTTTAATAATACCGTGTTGATTCTGACCTATACCAACTTTTCACTTTCTGTGACAGAACTGAAATACTGTCCGGCTTGTAGAACTATATATATGCAGGGCGTTGATGTGTACTGAGATTATATAATTTATGTCGTTTTCACTCTGTTTGGCTCAAGTTACTTCAACTAACTTAACGTCTGGAAGGGTGCCCGTCTTTTATCAGGCCATCGGGTCCTAGGTGAACCAAGTTTTTGCTGAAGGTTTCGCAAGGGTACAATTACACCTTAATAAGTTATATTTAGAACGAGAATAAAAAAGTTCACAATGTGCCAGGAATAAATACGATTCTGTTGAAAGGTATTGAGGCATAACATTAAACATGCAAAATTCTGAAACTCGTGCTGCAATACATCGCTCAGCAAATTATAGGACTTAAACAGGTTAAACGTCATGAGCACATAAATAGTTTCTGCATGGTAAAACAAAGAAACCAATGGCCACGTCAATCTTCTCCTGGCACTCAACTTCAACGTAAATACGTTACTCGTCTGTATACTTGGGCCAGCTAGCGTAGGTAACGCTTTTGTGATGTTAAAAGGCGTTATGGTAAGTGTCTAGATTCAAAAATACATTGCATGTATGTATTTTTCATTTATCAACTTTATTTATATGCTCCGGACGTTGGATATTTCTTTAGCGCCTTTTGAAAACCCCACAAATGCGCTGCACATGGTTATCTAAAAGATCCAAATATGCATCACTTAGGCAGTTAGGATAGATTACAAAATTCTTGAGCTACTGTGTGACTCAATAGTAAGTATTTTCAACGTTATATTGTTGGAGATGGATTGTCCAATGCACGAGGAAGCGCAGTATACCAGCACCATAGGACGAGAGCGCGGGACCATCATGTCTCCACGGGCCGATGAAACATCCATCGTTCCTTCTTACCTGAAATACTTATTAGATTACTTACTTACCTATTCACTTAGTCATTTACTTACTTTCTCATTTGCAAATACGACATATCATCAATGATGATGACTGATCGTGAGTGAGGGACTTGTGTTCCCACACATTGATCGTCTCAGCTACGGCTCAAGATAGAAGCGAACTAATCAACCAACAGCTACACAACCGCACAGCATACCACGACACCAGTATCACATACAAGATCAGTAAGCCGAGTTTAACCACCGGGCGATCTTCCAACGAAGATGACGGTTCTGATATCGTAGTCGTGTGCCAATAATGGACGTTTAGAGATTTAATTGGTCGCTCACGACACGAAGAACGTGAAGTTGTGCGAATAATCTTATGGGATTGGAGCCCAAATTGGATGCCAAGTGTAATCTGAAACCGGAATCCGGTCGGTGCAAGTCCTAGGTTAATCGTAATGGGACCTGCATAATTTCGTTACATGTGGTCGTAAGCAGTTCGTCTGTTTAAGTACACATGTAGTTTCAAAAGACTGCGCTGCGTGAAATATATTCTCGCTAACTGAATGCTAAAAGAGTAGTAAATTATAGTTAATACAGTTGTCTAAACGCCTCGTACATACATACATAATTACATATACAATTTATACATGTACATGCATGCTTACTTGCGTACGTACACACACATACATACATACATACACACACACACATACATACATACACATATACATGTATGCATACACACAAACATGCTTGCATGCATACAAACACACATGCATACTCCCTAAGTATGCGTAGCCACTCTATGGTGTTTCTGTACTCGAAGGAACGGCGCAGTGATGACCGCATCATCCTAACAATACGACGCGCTGACTGAGTTGGATGAAACATAGGCGGCACGTACAATCACGAACTATGACAGACTTTTCAATGACTTATGCCCACAATGGAATTAAGTAGCCTAAGTAAGTATATTCTTTATTAACAAATTGCTAGTTGCACTGTGGTGTACAGACATCAACTGCACATCCATTAACATCACTAGAACTACCGGAAAGTATTTATAACTGGTTAACTGGTTTATAAACTACATAGATAGACGGAAACTCCTAACCAACTTCAGAGGCGGACAAACATGGACAATCATGATTAATGAAGCGTAGTTTTGGTCCGGCGAGTTTATAATAGGAACGTCTGACCTGCACCCAAGAAACTCAATGAATCGCCTTCTTAAATAAGCCGACGACTCAATCTATTAATTGGCTCAAGCCAAATAACCTCAGGGCAGGATGAACGCTTGGACTGAAGACAAGAATATGAAAATTAATGTCAAAGCAAAAACGAAGGAAATGGCCATCGTAAGAGGCAACGCAGACTCAGTTTTCCATCAATGCCATTAATTAACAGAAGTAGCACGGTCAATCACAATAAAGGCCCTAGGAATCAGCTATTATGCTGGAGACTTTACACTGGCTCCCTACCCGGCAGCGCATTGAATACAGGATTGCTGCCTTGGTACGACGATGACAGCTGGGTCTAGCCCCAGTCTACCTGCGGGAGCTTTGCTGCCCCTCGGGTATTCAAGGTCGCCGCCCCCTCCGCGCTGCAGAGAAGGGGGTGCTCTTAGACCAATTTGCACGAACTGCAACTATGCAGAATCGAGCCTTTTCCGTGGTGGGCCCAGTGGTCTGGAACGGGCTCCCCCAGGAGATACGCCTGCTCCCTGGGATTTTTACTGAAGCTTTCTTTACTAAGCTCAAAACTGTACATTTTGGCCGTGCTGGAGTCGGGAGCGCCTCTGAGTAGTCCGCTGGAAGGGGCGCTATATAAATTTATGAATGAATGAGTAAATCACAATCGGGGAAAGAACAATTATTACTGAGCGCATCAACAACATTCATCCATTGTACACGATAAGAACTCAAACTGCACGCGGGACAACCACTCCAGCATTCCACGAGGACACGCGAGCCATAGTGCTGGCTGTACGCGTCTCCTGCATGGTGAGATCTCGCCGGATCAGGAGACAGAGCCTGGCTGGAGAAGCTACACGTAATGGGCGAGCTAAAAAAAAGAGCAGGATATTTACCACCTGCAACATTCACTAGCTACCAGGTTCGACCAACACTTGTGTAGAGCAATGCAGAGCAATGAGCTTCCTGTCCCCTTGAGGTGCTCAAGGACGCTATTAGAATAGAATTGTTAGAGATATTTCTGTATCGACGAGAATTTGAACCTAGACCCCTGGGTTTACAGTCGAGCTCGCTAACCACTAGGATGTTTTTGTCCGAATCCTCCGAGGCACAGCAAGAGTCAGAGTGTAAGATGATCAAGTTTAGTCTCAATGGTGAGCAACCGACAAAGTTAAGTCCAGTCTTTGGGTAAAGCAAAGTATGGGTATGAGTTTAAAAGAATATGAACAATGTATCTTATTGTTCGCTTGTGAAAATATTCATCGACGCAAAAGCAGCGCAAAAATCACAATCTTTATCACTATTTTATTCCATAAACAAAGTTAATCAATGAACAGACCCATGAAAATATAGTAAAACAAATGGCTGTAGTAAAGCGAATACAATAATCACAATCTTTATCAATAATTTATTCCATAAACTAAGTTAATTAAATTGGTAAACACAATTAAAGTTCAATCTTATTGCCAACCAAAACAAAAAAAAACTCGACTGAAATAAAGCATTCGGTAGTTTATACATTCTAAAGCTGAAGTTGGAGAAAAATCTGACAACTCTTAGGTTGATTCGAATACAAGTCATGTGCAGTAGATTTTCGATAAGAAGCTAAATTAGGCACAGCAGTTACCTCTATCCA
Source organism: Aporrectodea caliginosa (assembly GCA_020284085.1). Lineage (NCBI taxonomy): Eukaryota > Metazoa > Annelida > Clitellata > Crassiclitellata > Lumbricidae > Aporrectodea > Aporrectodea caliginosa. Next base: position 1,555,437 of record JACEVL010000779.1, read on the forward strand.
CTAAATGTCTACATTATTAAAAGTCAAAATCTTTCCAATAGAGTAGTGAAAGATATAGAACCTCTAAGACACATACTAGATGTTTCTAAACATTGATGCAAAGAGAGACCTTGTATTGTATCGAATCAAAATAAATAAACACTGACATATTTTGAATAATTTACGCTGATAAATGGTTGGTTACACTTATACAGTGTGATAGCATTCGCCCAGATGATTACTCTCGAAATTAGTGACTTCAATTGAGGCAAAGGTTTAGTGAGGCAGTTGACGATTGCAATAAAGGATAGTTCTTTTCATAGCACAAACGAAATCAACATGTTCTATCACTATAGGTGTCATCAAGTTGATGTAGGCCTATTTGAGCGCTTCACTAATTTCGGTAATATGTAGACTTGTAGAGACAGTATTGAATAAATTATGAAAAATAAATATTTCATTTAGATCATTTGAGAAACTGTATTATACAAAATCTTAACAAATTCAATTTCAAACAATAAACAAAGCACGAATGCAAGGTTAGCAATGCAAGTGAAAACACCGAAAATGCACAACATTACCTAACTTCATGGTCAACAATATCAATAAGTTAACATAGAAACCGCATTGCAAGTTACCGCTTAAATACAGAGATAAATAAACAAATTAGAAATAACAAAAATATTTCATTATGCGAAAACCCAAAATGATTTTCCTTTACAAGAAAAATCTCGCACAAAACAAATAATATTATAAATTGCCTGAGACAAAAGGCAGTCACATTTGGCAAAGACCAAAATAAAGCAAACGGAATTAAACTTTGGTTGAGAGACTTTTTTGTCTTTTGACTTTGACGTTGAACTTTCTCTTGACTCTTCGAAGTGTTAGACAACGCACGGTCCTGACTTAACTTCAACCTTATCGAGACCAATATCCCCAGAGTATTCGTTGCCTCTTATTCCAACGAACTGAAGCTAAAAAGGACAAATAAAACAGTGTTAGGAAATTATTTGAATTAATACTCGTATGATCAATTATTATCGAATGAGTTTGTTTGTAAAAACAAAAAAATAGTCCAAACCTTGCTGTTTCAGTAGACCGTATACTGTTAATTTTTTAATATATCTCTGTCACCCGATTTTAATACTTCAGTTATCCCTTTTATGTTTATTTTCTCCTTCTATTTTAGAACAAAAGAAAAATTCATTTGATGTTTTTATGGTTTGTAAGAAACCATGTGAAACAAATATTATTTGCGATATATCAACCACGAACATCCATTCTGTTGTCAGTTTATGAAAGCCTCAAATATTTTGGCCAAAAACCATTGGTTTGAAGAAAATTAAATGACTATGCTGATAAATTCCTATAATGTTCATTGCAGAGAGTCAGGTTATGATTACCTGTGAGTTGTTTGACAGGTTAACTCCAACCGAGGCAGGCTTCCAAACGTTTCCAATTTGTCCTGTTCTTATCCAGACAACAATCGACTGGGAATCGGTTATTCGGACTAGTTTCAGAGTGTTGATGTGGAAACCAAACATGTGATAGTAAAAGTCTACACACACTTCTCCAGCAAAGTTCAGCCTCGGGAAAAACAATCTAAACAACGGCACAAGATACATGTTTTGAGAATCTAATTGCGAAAAATATTTATATGACCCAGCTGGGGCTGCAATTGAAGTCGAATGAGAAAAATTCTTATTAAAACATAATAATTGCTAAAAAAAAGATATGTCTACAGTTGTTATGGTACTTTCATTTAGCCCATAGGATCAATGCCATCAGTCATTAGGACAAACCTAAATATGCCTAACTACTTTTAACCAGCAACGCCCATTTGCTACGGCATATTATATTATAGTCGAAAAGAATTCCGCAGGCCGGGGCTAGGCTAAGGGCGCCTCTGAGTATTCATTGGGTAGAGGGTTAAATAAAATGCTCTGATTTGCACGACTTCCGTTAGCATGTATGCTTTTCAAACAAAGCCCAACAAAAAACCTTGGCGCAGCATATTTTATTTTAGGAGATTGGATGCATTCTTACCGAGCTTCGTCATTAGGTTCTCTTGAGCTGGCTTCAATATAGATGTAGAAATTTCCATCATACGGAGCATCCGGACCAGTTGGATCGGAAGGTGTTGGATCGTGAAACACTGTCCAATCGAATTGATCAGTTTTGTCTTGAGTCATCCCACACAGACTGTTTTCCGAAGATGACGCGTCGAAAGAACATTTCCAAAGGGATTGCGGCACCACGGATTGTACTGTGCCTAGGTAAATATAATTATTTCTAGTGTGTGAAATCGATATTAACACTGTTTTATAATAAATTTTCAAAATGTTTGATTCATCGGAAAAAATCTCTGCTTTAAAGCAGATCTTTATAAGATGATTATATGGCTATCATCAATAACCCATGTTATGATCCTTACCACATATTTTCTTGGTTGTGTCGTCCACTGAAAGCGAAAGGTCGGCGAAACTCTTGCCATAGACGACTCCAGAGTCTCTCCGTCCGGCAATACCCGAGGCTTCTGTTCCATTGAACAGCGGACCCACAGCCACCACGATTACACGAATGCCACTACTCCTCATCAGCTCAGCTTCAGTAAAGGTCTGCTCGGCGCTTAAGCGTGACGGACCACCAGTGACAAGGACGCAGACATTCTGAACACTAGGTCGCTTGGCTGTGTAGACCTGTGTGCGCACGGCCTGCAGCCCATCGGCGATGTTCCTTCCACCCGACTGCCTATATGGCATGGCCGAGATGGCGTTGCTTAGACTAGAGACGTCACTGTTGGAGGTGAAACTGATGACGTTGTTAGCTGAGCTACCGAAGGTTGTCACAGCAACACGAGTTCCATCATTTCCAATTCCTCCGATGATCGCTGTGACTGATTTGACGAAGGACAACATCCTCTGCCAATTCTCTGATCCAACTGAATCCGAGGAATCGATGAGGAAGGACAGATCATGTTTGTCGCAACCTGTTGAAAATCCAATAAAGTAAGATATTTAATCTATAGATGTAATGTAGCCTATATCTACCTCAAATTATTTTCTTAAACAACTCCTGTACTGTCCTTATCGCATTCCGAAGCAATCACTATAATAGGTTAGACACCAAATCGGTATGCACACTTTGAAACAAGTAGGCAAAATCAAAATATATCGAAAAGTAAACAAGGATTATTAAGTAGAAATTATCATAGCTTAAATTTGCTTCCATTCGGAAGAGTCTAGATTTTGCCTACAAACAGTAACGCCAACTTAACAATCCGTCATATTTATCCTACTAACAAATAAAGAGTTGCCCGGTTACTTTCTCAGTCACTGTGGTCTCTTACTTTGAGAGGAAACTGGTAGAGGTGTAGTTTTTCTGAACATCGTATTCCTCACTGTGGTAGTTGACGTTGTTGTTGTCGCAGTTGTCGTCGTAGTTGTTGGAGTAGTGGTAGTCGCTGTAGTCGTAGAAGTTGAAGTAGTAGAAGTTGATACTGGATTATTTCCAACGGCTAGATTGACTACAATCATACAGAGTAGAATATTGAGACCTGTAAGTTTGGTTAAGTGTAAAAGTTGTTAATGTGAAATGTTCTCTGCAGCCAATAATAATTTATATTTTCTATGACAGCACCTCTTGGAATTTTAAAACAACATATAAATGTCAACTTATTAATAGTGAGGTGAGTTAATCAAAGTGATTTAATAAAACTTGGAGAAATAATTATGTTATACGGCTGTCTTGAGTTATTTCTGGACATCTTACCTGGCTTAACGATGACTTGAAACCCTCGCTGTGCTACAAAAAAATCTACACTGTAGTTGCTTCTAAAGGTGATCATCATCTCATTAGACTGGCTGATCACAGTAACATCTGGTCGATGATACCCGCAAAATCTGTATAGCAAACAATCATAACAAAAATGAGGTTAACAAGAGTTTACAAAATACCCAATTTAACGCGGTTAATTAATGCGTTGTGTGAATCTCTTTGGCAAATGTAATTGTTCTAAACTGAACTGAAAGACTCTACGCTGTACACTAAACAACACAACTTGACCCAGTAGACTTAGTACTAAATTCTATGTTACTTTCTGCCAAATATTATCAAACCATTGTGTTCATTAGATTGACAACTGTTACCTTTGTCCCAAATTTAAAACCAATAATTATGACACGCATCTATTAAGAGCAGAGGCCAAAATGTATTTGCAGCATTGCGATCCGATGGACAAATATTGTAGACTTCGCAGAATCGTTTATGCCATCCAACTTCCAATCCCATGTCTATTCAGTGGCGGCGCCAGGATTTCAGGTTTGGGGGCTAAAGCTCAAAAAACCATTGTAGGTTATTCCCGTTGGGATGCGACGACCTTTTTTTTGCTTAAAACCTTTGGGGGGGGCTGAACCGCAGTTAGGGGGGCTAAGCACCCCCTAGCCCTCCTGGCGCCGCCACTGTGTCTATTTATTTATTTGTTTTCAATCCAGCTCAATGCTTGCATTCATTCAATTGAGAAATATTGTAGACTAGGCAGTGTAGCATGTAGCCTACCTTCCACCTTCCAAACCAAGATCTCTTTTATATTTGATTTCAACCCAGTGATAACAAGCATCGTATTCATTGTACAGGCCAAATTCGCCTTCAAATGTCAGTTGCAACTGGTAATCTGCTGGTGCCTGTTTTAAATTCAAACATAACAACAAATGGTATGTAATTCATCACGACCATCATAAATATTGATTAAATTTTTCTGTTTTCTCTGATTCAGCTTATCATAGCGCTAACGATGTTTCACCTTAACATGCAAGTGTTTACATTCTTCGTTGACTTCCGAGCGGTAAAACGACAAGGAATTGCTTTAATGCGAGGTGAGGTTAATTAACTGAATTAATTGATCGTCTGATTTACTTCAGCAAAATAATTATTCGAATTGAAGAATTCACAGCAATCAGCAAACTGCTACCACTAACAAGAGCAAAAGTCAGTTTAACGGTAGGCCTACCTTGATCCACCAGTTGCATTCTTGAAACGAGTAGTAATGGCGGTTGTCATCATAACCTGGAGATTTTACGGTAAGCTGATTTTCTGACGCTAAGTTGATGACACCTCCACAAGTTGCTGAAAACAAACGAAAAACACATTTAGGCCTAGTTGATCTGAATATTGAATATTTCCGCATTTCGTTTAATATAACACACTGGGTTTTGAACCCAGCTTCGCCCGTGTATTTGAATTTAAGGACCTCTTGCTCAGCGACTGCGCCGCACGCTTCGCCCCTTAGCGAAAATACCTGCTGTTCTAAAATTGCATCCGTGTAGCTCTACACAATATTATTATGTCTTTCCCGTTGGATCAAAATTCTCCCTCGTCGTCTGATTGGCTGAGATTACGGGCTTGACAGATTTCAATGAGTTTGAATGTCTCCATATCAAAACTTAAATGTCCATATATCGGAATTTAAAGAAAATTAATAGTGAACTGAAAATAGTTGCGTTGACCTTGAAATTCGGAGCAGGACGTTCGGTCAAATTTTCATATACATTATAGCTACAGTGTTGCATTCGCGAGTTTTATTTAGTACGACATATATAGATCTATATAATTATATAATAGGCCACAGACACTCAGAAACATAGTACGGATGTGACAAGTGAGCTGGATTAATTCTACAAATCCTACAAATTGTCTGCTATTAAATTGGAAGCCTACCTGGAATGTCAACTTATTCGCAACTGTTGCATTTCAGTTACACCTTCAAATTCTTAGTTTCAATCAAAATTCACTAGGAACAACTAGCAGTTTAGACATACTAAGCAGTACATATTAATAAGCGCCATAAAGCGGCAGTACCTTGTGGTCACCTATTTTATTAAAATCTGCATAATTTCTTTTGCCATAGCTTCACCCAATTCCATTAGAAACTATTAAGTTGATTAAAGTAGTGCAACGATCGTCTGACTTACCATGTTTTGCTGGTGCAACTTGATCGCAGTATTGTCCTGAGAATCCATCTGGACAAATGCAGATGGCACAATTGTTCGGATTTTGGTAGCCACCCCGTTGGCACGACTGGCTAAGTGGACTGCTGCAACTACCTGATAGACAGGCGTAATAATTCGTTTATATGTGTATGTACAACATTGGGCAAAACAATTAGCATAGGGTGTCTACGTTCAAGAAGTGTGTAGAAGTCGTTACGTTACTGATTATATAACAAAGGTAGAGCTACGTAAGTCATAGAGTTGCAAGACACATAGGCCTACTAAGTAACTGGCCACCTAAGCCCTATGGCCACAAATATTCTTATATTTGAAAAACGTAACCATTATTAAAATTCAGAAAGTCATTCATTCTGTCGTTGAACACAGTTCAGTATGATCTTGAAAATTTACCTTAGTTGCAAAATCCACTTCATAATAAATTTTAATATTATTGCTAAAGGATTAACAAATAGCTAAAAGAACTTTTTTGCGAATATTATAAGAACAGATGGCTAACCTTGACAATAGGCTAAGTTGATGATTTTAATATTCTCGAACGAGAGACCTGTCCTCTGTCCCATGTTCATCTGATACAGAGGATCCAAGGCAATCATGGTATCACCTCCGTTTACTGAAACTCCATCCTAAATAAATAAAGATCGCTGTTTAAACTCTGCACTGCTTCTGCACCATTATGCACGTAATGTCGATGAGACGTCCTCCTTTCTGATAGGCACTCAGTTGAGAAGAACTGATGAGACCTTTTCCAATAAGTCTAAGTGTACAAACCGAATTAGAATTAAAAGAAAATGGAACTAGAACTGTACAGATTGTGTACACTGTGTTCTGAACAATGACTGTGTTGCGTACGTTGCAGACGTTGAAGGTATACACAGTTTAGCACTCATCAACCATCGATGCAGATTTAATTCAATGTAAGGGGTCGTCCATTAATTATGTCAACAAATTTTAGGCAGTTTTTGACCCCTCCCCCTTGTCAACAACTTCAAACGTTGACGGACCCCCTTAAAAATTATGTCAACAATCCCAGAACCCCCTCCCCCTACAGAAAAGAAACACAATGGCTCAATACATGTAGAATCATTTTGTTTGCATTTTTTTTTACACTAAAAATGCAATCTCGAATTTCAAATTATATGAGTTTAGTTTATTACCAGCTTTTTAGTAGTATTAAACATTAAGCACTTTATACATTTTTAGCATTACGTAATGTTTTTGCTACCATTTTGAAGTGTCTGTGTTGATTCATTGGAAAACATTTGTTGACGTCAAATTTCACCGAACCCCCTCCCCCCTTGTCAACAACAGTACTGTCAAACTTTTCCAAATCCCTTCCCCTATTTTGTTCACATAATTAATGGACGACCCCTAAGCTACATAGTCGCAAGAGTCATTGTGACAGTAAATTCTTAGTGATTGTATTTCTAACAGTAATGATATTAAATAGGAAATGGTTGCTGTTGATGCATGGCTGACATTTTCCTACCTTAGACGAATACTGCATGACCGATCCGTAATTGTAGGGAACTCCATAAGAGTCTGTGTCCCTTTTGTCAAACTGTGACGCATAGTTGTTATTGAGATTCGCCGAGACAATACTGATGGCACTATCTCTGTCGCTCCTCATCTGCTCATGCCAGAGACCGAGCGAGTGACCAATCTCGTGGACTGGAGTACCGAACTACAACATAGTGTATAATAGACATAGTCTTAATCTTCGCAAACATTAACAACGTCATCACTTTCATTGTCGTCATTATGATCAGAATCACTGTGATTATCATTTTCGTTCATTGAAATTTTTCAATTTAACAAGTCTGTCGAAAGAATTTTTGCTCATGAAAATAGTTTCTGATACAACAATATAACTTTTTTATGCAAAATTTGGTTTAATCGTTGTTCCTTTAGCTTCGACACATAGACTCTATATTATGTGTGCGTCAAGACATTTTATTTGGCGCATTTTGAGTACCTCTCTTTGAGTTTATGTTATGGTTATAAATGTAGCATCGTTGTCGTTACAGAGCAAGAGCAAATGCGTTTACTTACCCGAGTCAGACATGCTGCAGGTAAATTAATAGGCTGAGGATTGAAAGTTACTCTTCCGACATAAGAAGAACACCTATGAAAGCAAAAGCATAGCCTCTGTAATCTATTTGATCATCTATCTACACCGTTCCATGTCAATATGAGCCACAGTCAATAAAGCCAGATGAGACACTTTCTTCAAAGAATTGAGAAGCACAAGTTTTGAAATTTGAGTGAAATATAGGCTAACACATCACATGCAATTGTTGCATGTGAAGTGTTTGATTTTGATACTTTGCATCCGCTATACATGTACGCAGTCAAAATGTTTAAAATGCATGGAACACACTGTTTAAACTTTAAACTATCATGAAAACAAAAAACCATCAAAGTTAATTCAAACGCCTACGTTTCGAGTAAGAGACGGTAACAAAAAAAACCGTTGTAACAATAATTGTCCGAACATACCCGAAGTTCCCACTCGTCATGAGAATGTGGTTGTCATTAAACAGAGCATCTGTTGCCAATTCACTGAATCGAACGCAGGTGTTGTCCATCCAGTGTTGGAATGCATTGCGAATCGTCGTTTTCTGCCTTTCATCTGTAACACATAATTTTAGAGATTATTCGTAATAGTTAGATGAATATGAGCACTTACATCCGTAGTTCCCGTGTTACACCACGTATACTTCCCCACTTCATGGCTTTGACACGGCTGAGTCACCTCTTTCTACGTACAGCTTGGAATAACATGCAGGCGTGTATTTAATGCTGCAATCAGGTTTCTGGCAGAAGATGATAATGTTACAGTAGTGAATACTCTTTCCAATGCAACTTACTATTCATTATATGGCATACATGCTAAAGGTCTTTTAATGAATACTTTATGTACTGAGTAATTGGGCTACTATTAATAGACACTCCGCAACATACGCACCATGTGTTCCGTCAAACTTGAAATGGACTGGCATTGGCCATTTGCTGTACGGGCTATTCTTCAGGTTCGTCATTGTTCTCTTCTTACGGTGTGTCAAGGTGGGTTCCTTTGATTTCTTGGCCTCGGCTATCAGCATATCAATCTGTTCCTCCGTCCACCAGATGCAGCCGTCCTGGATGTTGCCCTTTGAAGCCTCTACCTGCATCTCGAGCCGCTGAAGGATATCATCGTGCATATCAGATTAATGTACTTTAAATGACGTAGCAGATGCTAAATAATGATGATGATTATGAGGATGATGATGATGATGATGATGATGATAATGATGATGATGATGATGATGATGATGATGGTGGTGGTGGTGGTGGTGGTGGTGATGATGATGATGATGAAATGGTGGTGGTGATGATGATGATGATGATGATGATGATGACGATGATGATGATGATGATGATGATGATGATGATGATGATGATGATGATGATGATGATGACGACGATGATGATGATGATGAGTTCTCTGCCCGAAAGCAGGTCCATTGGCTTTTACGTAACCCGGGGATGAGATGAGTGTGGTGGTTTTCCGTTGCCTTCCTCACAGACAAATGTAGGCGAGCAACTTGTCCAAGGTAACTATGCAGTGGTTTCAGGTGGATTCGATCCTGCGACCCTTCGGTTACAAGGCACGGGAAGAAACCGCTACACCACAGCGTCCCACGGTTTTACATGGTAAATAGTGTCTTGATTATTAAAGATGAGTTCTTAATCCTTACGTGAATTATCAAGATTACTTGAGGAATCTGTGATGCGTTTGACCATACTTACGAAGAACAATGGCTTTACTTAAATCACTACTGAAATGTTGGAAATAGATTCTTGGTCCTTACGTTATTCAGATCACCAAAACCTTTGTCCGTGACGAATGTTTCCTGGAGCTGTTGGTACTTGATCCTTGTCCTTTCACAGACGTCCTTAGGCATTCCATTACAAGCCATCCATTCCGATCTCGTTCCTTCTGTCGGCTGCCATATCTTACCCTCTGTCGTGTTGGCGCCAGACGAATCGCTTCCTACGCTTCTTGCCTGTAATTAATTAACAATAATTCTTAAATCAACAATGGAATAGCTGTAGATTCTAATCAGCACATTTAACTTAGCATAACAAGGGTTCTAAGTGGTTCAGAAGAAGTTAAAGGCACTGCAAATTAACCTGGAACATGCTGAGTAGCCCAGTTTTACTAGCTTTGTCTTAAAAGCTGTGATTGCGTCCACTGAGACAGTACTATCATTCAAACCATTTCACAAGTCTTTCTTTGCTCAAACACAATCTTTTACAGTGTGTGCGTTTAGCTTAATTTGCAATGGTATGCAATTTCAAGCTTCAGGCCTATATCAATTACAAGAGAATCAGAGCTACACCTCACACAAATCTACCAGACATCCTAGTTACTTTAAAGTTCACAGTCGACCGTATTTACCTGGCAAAGATGTAGGAATGTTGCCAACGCCAAGAAATTGGGAAAGATCCGAGCAGAGCCGATGTTCATCTTGCAAAGAAATTGTCTTTGTGTCTTCTTACTGTGCTCTGATTGTGGCGAAATGCCTTTACCTACGATTCGGAATTGCTGAACGACTTCTCGATCCGTAGGTTTAATAATACCGTGTTGATTCTGACCTCTCCTGGTCTTTCACTTTTTGTGACGGACCTGAAATACTTGCTTGTAGAACTATAATAATTAACACAAGGTGTTGAAATGTACTGAGTTCATAATATATGTCGTTCTCACTCTCTTTGTCTTCGTTACTACAACTGACTTAACACCTGGAAGGATAGCCGCCCTTTATAAGATCCCCGGTCTTTGGTGAGCAAGGTTTTCGCTGAAGGTTTTGTAATGGTCGAATTACGCCTTAAGCTATATTTAGAACGTGAACAGAAAAATTGCCACAATGGGTAATGAATAAGTACGATTCCGTTGAAAGGTATTGAGGCGTAACTTAAGCATGCAAAATTCTGAAACTCATGCTGCAGTACAGCGCCCAGCAAATTATAAGACCTATTGCAGGCTGTCTGTTCTGTTAGTAGTTAAGAGTTATGTCTTCTGTCATTTGTGTTCTTGTTCTTGTGAATTGTTTCAATTGCACAACTGTACACTGTAACCGGTTGCGGTCGTCTGTCAACCGGATTGTTTCAATAAAGAATATTAATATATATATATATATATATATATATATATATATATATATAAAGAGAGAGAAGAGAGAGAGTTAAACGTCATGAGCATTACAAAATTTCTGCATGGTTAAACAAAGAAACCAATGGTCAGGTCAAGCTTCTCCAGGCATTCAATTTCAGTGTAAATACGTTACTCATCTACACTTGGGCCGGCTAGCGTAGGTAACGTAAAATTGTGAAGCAAAACAGGCGCTATGGTAAGTGTCTAGAGCATTACATACACTGCATGTATGAATTTTTTTTATCAACTTCACACAAATAGTCTGGGCGTTGGATATTTATTTAGCGCCTTTTCTAAACCTCACAAAGGGGGGAAAACCTGGATATATAAGAGATAAAAATATGCATTATTTAAGATAGCTTGAAAATTTTCTTGAGCTGCTGTGGCTCAACAGTAAGTGCGTTCAACGGTAAATTGTTTGAGAAGGATTGTCCAATGCACGAGAAAGCGCAGTGTGCTCGCATCATGGGACGGAAGCGTGGGATCATCAAGTCTTCACGGACCAATGAGCGTCCATCCATACTTCCTTCTTTCCTGAAATACTTATTAGCTAACTCACTAATCTACTTACTTAGTCATTTACTTACTTTCTCATTGCAAATATGACATAGCAGCTATGACGATGACTCATCGTGAATAAAGGATTTGCGTTCCCACACATTAAACGCTTCAGTTGAGCCTCAAGATACACGCAAACTAGCCAAACACAGCATACAAACGCACAGCAAACCATCAGCGTATGCTCATCACGAGGATCACAGACAAGGTCAGTAGGGCGATTTAGATCACCTGGCGTCCTTCCAACGAAGAACACGATTCCGATGTCGTAGTCGTGGTCTAACAATAGACTGTTAGAGCTTCAAGTGGTCACTCTTGACACGAAGAGCGTAACGTTGTATGAATAAACTTATGGGATTGGCTTGCAAGTTGGATGCCATTCGTAATCTCAATAAGAAATCCTTTCGCAGCCAGAATTTGGTTAGTCTTATTGGGACGGGGAAAAATTGTGTTAAATGTACCCAGTAACCCTGTATTAGTTGTTTCAACAGACAACGATGCATGAAATATTTCCTCGCTAACTGAATGCTAAAAATTGGTAAATAAAGTTAATACAGTTGTCTTACTGTGTTAACTCGTTTATACATACATGCATGCATACATACATACATACATGCATGCATACATACATACATGCATACATGTATACATACATACATACATACATTATACATACATGCATACATGCATAGTTGCATACATACATACATACACACATACATACATACAAAAATACATCATACGCGCATACACATATACACACACAAACATGTGTGACGCCAGGGTTCAAAACCCGTCACATGTCGGTTTCTGACCTTTTGATTCAGTCATATTCTACAATTAATCTGCTTCAAAATTCTTTTTACAGAATGAAAATATCTTTTTTCTAACTGAAGTTATGTGCGTTTGATTCTTTCATTGGTATAGAGTGAAAAATCGAATAAAAAGTTTCGGAATATTCATGACATTAAAGTCCTCAGCAACCACTAGTTGATTATTCTGCATTTTTGCTGTGCAATAAAGGGCTCTATTCTGTGTCAAATAAAACAAACGGCAAAAAAATCGCATTAATCCTTTCCAAGTTATGGCAAATTCACAGGCAACTGCTGAATTGAAGAATATTCTACATTGTTGACCCCTCTCGCCTATTTCAGCTTCTATCTCAGTATCTAGGAAGCGACAAGCGACGGGTTTTGACCCCTGGCGTCTCATATATACATACATACATACATACAAAACATACATACATAATTACATACATAATACATACATGCATACACACGTACACACATACACACATGCACACATACACACATACATCCATGCATACATACAGATGCACATACATATATATACACACATACAAAAAAACACACATACAAACATACATACATTCATACATGTTTATGCTGAGCGCTTCCTAGAGACTCTTAAGGTGGCGCTTTATAAATGTCTTGTTACATTACATACATACAAACACCCATATACATACATACATACATACATACATACATACATACATACATACATACATACATACATACATACATACATACATACATACATACATACATACATACATACATACATACATACATACATACATACATACGTACATACATACATACATACATACATACATACATACATACATACATATATATATACATGCATGCATGCAGGCATGCATACTAACACACATACATACATCGTAAGTATGTAGGCCTATAGACGCTCTTTGTTTCTTTACTTGAAGTAAATGCGCAATTAAAGCCTCATCACCCTATCATTACGACACGCAGATTAATAGTTGGATGAAACACAGGCTTCCACGAACATTCACGAACTATGACTGATTTTTCAATGAATTAAGTAATTACTTTACAGCCTACAAAAATTCATATACATACATTAACTCAACGTCTCAGGTTATAGGAATCTCTGCTGAAATGCATGGCTGTCTTAATACATAGGCCACTCACCCCTTTCTGGAACGAGCTTTGACTGAAGTCATAAACCCATCACTTCGGTTAGGCGAACAGGCCTAAGTATTAATTATCGACTGCATAGGGTAGCGCGTGACCATTCCTCTACCTCCTCTTCTGGTCTACTCACCAAAAGTGAACGGTGCTTAAGTATTGAAGCCATTAAATTATTAAAAACACAGAATTTTAAAAATGTTTATGTTGTTGAGGGAATTTCAAGTTTGTAATCTTGGGTTGATAGCCCAAAACAGTCAATGTATTTAGCTATTTCATAATTGAGGTGCCTAATGACGCTGTTAGAACATTATTGTTAAAGATATTTCTGCATCGACGAGAATTCGAACTGGGGGTATGCGGGTATACCTGTACCCTCGGGTTTACACGTACCCGACCCGTACCTGCGGGTCGGGTACGGTTCGGGTATAGGCATTTCACGGGTCGGGTCGGGTACGGGTAGGAGCATTACGGGTACGGGGATACCAAGTTTTACCCGTACCGGCGGGGAAATGTTACGGTCACATATAATAGTAGGTCTTGTACCTTCAAAGATTACTTACTATAACTGGCAGTATCCTGTCTAAGTACCATATGTTTGTATTGACCTATGTCCCTGCGTCTTTGTGAACTTTCATTCATTTCATTCGACTGTAAACCCAGGTGTGTAGGTTCAAATTAGAGGTCTGCGGGTAGAGTGTTTTTGCTACCCGACCCAGAGGCGCGTTTACCAGTAGGCGAATTAGGCGCGCGCCTAGGGCCCCCAAATCTTGAAGGGGCCCCCAAACGAATGAAAATATTTTTTTAATAATAAAAAATAGCATTTTAAAATTTAGATTATTTTAAATATATTTGTTTATATTTTGTACAGCTTGGCATTCACATAACTTCATAAAAGTAATTATATATTATTGTAATTGTTAAAGTATATTTTGTCTAATTTATAATTGCTTTGTTCATAATTATGGGCAGCAATTGGGCTAATAGTTCATTTTTGTGTAAAATAACATCAAACTTATTAGCAACAAGCAGAAACCAGCGTCTTCTGCAGTTTAGGCCTACGTGTGGAACCCTTTAGTCTGATAATTATTACCATCATTTATAGTGTTTAAAACTTTTATTAGTAGGCCCATATTGATAACCAGTAAGTAATAGTAATCGAAAGTTTAGTAGTATAACTACAACTACTATAACAAGTGTTCAAATACAATACAATACAATACAATTAAATATTGATTACCATCTGACGCAATTAAACGTTGCTAATATTCAGGAGCTGCAAAACGAAAGAAGATGGCTCTAATGACAATATTTTGGAATTAATTGCAATCAATCAATCAATCAATTTTCGTTTATCAAAATAAGTTGACAACAACGCAATAAATGTAATAAATGCTGCAAAGAATAAATTCCATCAGCAAATTTCTGCAGGATCAAAGGCTATGTTTGTCGAATTTGAATTATTTAATTATTTAACAATTTTGCTCAAAACGTCAGAGAAAATTTCCTCAAAATAGAGACGGAGGCAAAACTTAAACTTGGCATTGAAAGCGATTATGACATTGCATACGAAGACGAACAGCCGCAGAAAACGTCAGCGAAAACGAAGCCTACTTTGTTTTTCGACAAACATGTCAGGAATGACTTCATATTGAGAGGACGAGAAAAATTCATTGTTGGTACCTTAAACGTCGTGTGTGATAAAAACGGCTTCAAGTTCCACTTCGTAGGTTTTTGTAAAATGATAGGCTAAACACCACCAGAGTTTCAGACTTCGAATCTCAGAAGGGCCCCAAAAATGTTTGCGCCTAGGGCCCCGTTTTCTTTAAACGCGCCTCTGACCCGACCCGTACCCGTAACACTGAACCGAATGCGAGTCGGCATTCATTAATAGAATCTGATATTCAAATTACAGTTACAAAGTGGCTTGTTTCCATCAAAACATTCGTGGTGCTTTTACATAATGTTATAATCAGATCTGAGGTTCAGCCCCGACAGTAATAATTTTGGTAAATCGTTTAATTGTGAGCCTAGAATCTAAAAACGCGATGAGCCTAAAAGCAACAAATTGAGTTGAGCAGCGCGATGGTTCATACAGTAGGTTCACTGACATCATCATTATTATTATAATATTTTCTATCATCATCATCGTCGTCGTCGTCGTCGTCGTCATCATCATAATCATCATCATCAGCCCATTGTTACTGCTACATGATAACTATTGAGACTATAGTTGACCTGGTAGGTACTGCATGGGTCTATCGGCATCAACTAATGAATGGCGGGTACGGTTCGGGTACGGGTATACCCTCGGGTACGGGTCGGATCGGGTAGTAATTTTTAATACGGTTCGGGTACGGGTACGGGTAACGGTTCCATGTTACGGGTACGGATCGGGTGGCAAAAACACTCTACCCGCAGACCTCTAATTTGAACCTACACACCTGGGTTTACTGTCGAGCTCGCTAATCACTAGGGTGCCCCAAATTGAAGCGGCGAGCATTGGAAACCCGCACCATCAGAGTTGTTGAAATGCATAATGCATAAGCGACGGTTCCTTCAAGTGAACTGGCAATAAACCATTTTAATTCGTTGGAGAAGGTCAGCCAGGGTCTATTCGGTTGAAAAATCGGAAAGCGGATTCCAGTAAGTATTGTATTGCATTTGAAAATGTGTAAAGCGTCTCTTACGGTATAAGCTATTCAGAGACGCTGTCAGCGTGAAAGCCTCCAACAAATCAAAAGGTCTTCAAGCAGCAGGCAGATGAGGGAGAGACCCTGGCCAAAATCTTACAGCATATAAAGGGAAGGTCATTCCAAGACCCATAATAGCAAAGGCGCGATCTTGTGTCATATATTGAAGTCCTTGTCCGAGAGACAAAGCTATCAAGACGCTATAGTGAGCGGAGAGGACGAAAAGAAACAGCAGAGGTGGCCTTGCACATCAGATCACAAAGGTACTTAGGAGCTCGTCCCTGATGAGTTCTAGGAACCATGAGCAAGATCTTATAACGGATTCGACAAGCAGCGGGAAGCCAAAGAAATTAATCAGTCATGGTTGCTGAAATGTGAGAGAAGTTACGAATGTGTAACATTAAGTGGTCCCGCGTTTAGAGTTTAGATCTGACTGAAGCGAGAGAATTGATAAAACTTATAGAACATACAGAACTATAGACAGAGAAGTAAAAAATATTTGGATCTGCTACTGAGAAGAACCTAAAGTGTTTTGGTACAACTGTCCGAGGCACAGCAAGTGTTAGAGTGTAAGATGGTCAAGGTTTGTCTCAATGGTGAGCAACGAAGAAAGCTAAGTAAGTATAATCTTTGGATAAAGCAAAGTATGGGTAACAGTTTAAAAGAATGTAAACAATGTATCTTATTGTTCGCTTAGGAAAATATTCATCGAAACAAAACGAGTCCTTGACGGATAGCTATAGGTATCAAAATATCAGAGTGAGCAGCTAAATGAGAATTCAGTGATAAAAAGGCTGTAGTAGGCCGAATACAATAATCACTATTTGTAGAGGTCGACTCAGCCTTTCATTCGCCAGATGGCACTGGTAAAATGAGCAGTAGGACTTGATGGGCGCCTTGCATGGTTGCCAAACGGTTAAATTCGACTCATAATAACTTGTGATCATCCGTTCATATTATGATATTGTAATGATACTGCCGTGTGTCAGTTTGAAATAATAAACGAAGGAGATTAGGCCTATTATCAGTATTTTATTCCATAGCAAAGTTAATAGAATTAGTGAACACAATTATTCAAAGTTCAATTTAACTGACAACCAAAACAATTCACACCTCGGCTGAGTAGCAGTCCAAACATTCTCAAACTGAAGTTGAAGAACAATACCTCGCAACTCTTAAGTTGATTCAAATACAAGTCATGCATAGGCTACAGTAGAATTTCGATGAGAAGCTAAATTAGGCACAGCAGTTGCCCTTGTCCACTAAATAACTACATTGGTAAGAGTCAAAATCTTTCCAATAGAGTAATGAAAGATATAAAGTCTTTCAGACGCATACTGGGCATACTAAGCATTTATGCAAAAAGAGACCTCGTATGAATCGACAAGGTTTATATCGAAACAAAATAAATATACAATGATACTTAATATAATTTACGCTGATAAATGGCTAATTACATTTATACAAATACACTGCTCACTTTATGTGAAGCATCAGCGAAGTTCTAACGTTTTCAACACACATAAGATAGCAGCAGAAAAGTTCATACATCATTTACAAAAACATCCGGTGACGTTTACGACTTTACACTAATATAAAGATCGTATTTAAAAAATTAACATTTAACAAGCATTGGCTATCACAGTGAGTTAATACTGGGCTGTACGATGTGAGACATGAGTCAGCTCAATTAACATGGCAATTCAAGTTGAAACAATAGTCTTATAACATTCGCCCAGATAATTATTCTCAACTATTAGTAACTTCAATTAAGACAAAAACTTTTGTGCGACAGTTGGTGATTTCAATTGCCGGTGAGCTCTTTTCATAGCTCAGACAAATCTAGCTGTTCTGTCATAGTGTGTGTCATGGAGTTGAAGTTTTTGAGCGCATAACCCATTTCGGTAATACGTAGATACCAATTATTGAAGGAGTTATAAAAATAATATTCAATTCTGTTCATACAAAAAACTATTTTATGAAAAAGATTCATGAATTTAAATTGAAACAACAAGCAAAATACAAATACAAGTTCAGCAGTAAAAGTGAAAGAACCAACTATGCACAACATTACCTATTCTGATGGATAACAATGTCAACAAATTAACGTAGAAACTGCATTGCAAGTTATTGCCTAAACACAGCGAAAATAAACACATTAAATATAAATAAATACTTTAATCTTTCCTCATCTTATCTCTTCGTCCTCCGAGATTCTTTTCAGTCTGAGAAAATGCAAAATGACCAGAGTTTCTTTACAAGAAAAATCTCGCAGAGCACATATATAAAACCGTAACAGAAATTGTCTGAGAGAAAAAGCAGTCACATTTGGCAAAGGCCAAAATAAGGCAAACGGAATTACACTTTGGTTGAGAGACTTCGTTGTCTTATGACTTTGACGTCGAACTTTTTCTTGACTCTTCGAAGTGTTAGACAACGCACGGTCCTGACTTAACCTCGATCTTGTCGAGACCAATATCGCCGGAGTATTCGTTACCTCTTATTCCAACGAACTGAAGCTAAAAAGGCAAGTAAAACAGTTTTAGAAAATTTATTTGAATTAATACGACCTATTAATTATCGAATGAGTTTTGGTTGTTAAAACAAATAAAGTCTAAAATTCTCTATTTCTCTATACTGTTAAACATTTTATTATATCCTTATTACGATTGTAATTCTTCAGTTGTCCTTTTCATGTTTATTTTTTACTATCTATTTCATATCAAATATAAAAAGTCAATTGACAACTTTTTGGTGCATGAGAAACCGTTTAGTCTAAAATAAACATTTTTTATATCATCCTCAAGCATCCATTGTTTTGTCAGTTTAAAAAACCTCGTATATCTTGCCAAAAATATGACCAATGGTTTAAAGAAAGTTAGCCTACATACATTTGCTATTAAATGTTAATTGCCGAGAGTCAGGTTGTAGTTACCTGTGAGTTGCTTGACAAGTTAACTCTGACCGAGGCATGCCTCCAAACGTTTCCAATTTGTCCTATTCTTATCCAGACAATAGTAGACTGGGAATCAGTTATTCGGACTAGTTTCAGCGTGTTGATGTGGAAACCAAACATGTGATAGTAAAAGTCTACACAGACGTCTCCACCGAAGTTCAGCTTTGGGAATAGTAATCTAAAGAACGACACAAGATACATGTCTTGAGAATTTAAGCACGAATAAAGTTTAATTTATGTGGCCGATATGGAAGTTGAACTTAAAGTCGAATCAGAAAATATTTCACTTAGAAAAATCATTGATAAAAAACATACGTCTTTAGTTGTAATGAATCTTTCATTAACAGCATCAAAGCTATCATTCTTAAGCACCAAAGTAAATAGACCTAACTACTTTTTAACCATGGACGCCCATATAAGCCTGCCTACTACAAATAGTCGAGCATTATTCTGAAAGCCGGGGTCTGGCTAGGAGCACTTATGAGTATATATTTCGGAGGTGTGTTATAAAAATGTTCTGATTTTATTAGTGTTTCCAGAAAACTGAAATGAATTCAACTTTGAACGACTTCCTTTAGCATGTATGATTTTCAAACAGAGCCCAACATAATCCCTTGCACAACATAAAATAATTTTATGAGGAGATTGGACGCATTCTTACCGAGCTTCGTCATTAAGTTCTCTTGGCGAACTGGCTTCAATATAGATGTAGAAATTTCCATCGTACGGAGCGTCGGGACCAGTTGGCTCGGAAGGCGTTGGATCGTGAAACACTGTCCAGTCGAATTGATCAGTTGTGTCTTGAGTCATCCCACACAGACTGTTGCCGGATGACATCGTCTCGAAAGAACACTTCCACAGGGATTGCTGCGCCACGGATTGTACACCGCCTATATAGATATAAACAAAAGTTTATGAACATTCGTTGGAATGCAATGCACACGTTTGGCTTAGACACTAAATCTTCGTTTAAACCCTGAGATCAAATGAATAAACCAATCCTAATGAAGAAACAAAATCAAAAATATATTTAGATAAAGTTTAGAATATGCTTCAAGTCATCAGTGTCTTAATATTGGGTACAAACAGAAACGCCAAGTTAGCAATCCATGATTTCAGTTAAAGTTATTGAGAGTTGTATCCTTTATTGAGATTTCTTTCTCTTACTTTTAGTGGAAACTGGAACAGAAGGAGTTCTGCTCAACATCGTGGTCTTTACAGTTGTAGTTGACGTTGTTGTTGGAGTTGTCGTCGTAGTCGTTGACGTAGTTGTGGGAGTTGTAGCAGTTGACGTCGTTGTTGGAGTTGACGTCGTAGTCGTTGACGTAGTTGTGGGAGTAGTAGTAGTTGACGTTGTTGTTGGAGTTGTCGTCGTAGTCGTTGACGTAGTTGTGGGAGTAGTAGTAGTTGACGTTGTTGTTGGAGTTGGAGTCGTAGTCGTTGACGTAGTTGTGGGAGTAGTAGTAGTTGACGTTGTTGTTGGAGTTGTCGGTAGTCGTTGACGTAGTTCTGGGAGTGGTAGTAGTTGACGTTGTTGTTGGAGTTGTCGTCGTAGTCGTTGACGTTGTTGTTGGAGTTGTCGTCATAGTCGTTGACGTAGTTGTGGGAGTAGTTGTGGGAGTAGTGGTAGTCGTTGAAGTAGACGTTGAAGTAGTGGAAGTTGGTAGTGGATTGTTTCCAATGGCTGGATTGACTACAATCATACACAGAAGAATAAAGTAAGCTGTAGGTTGAATTCTGTTTAAAAGGCTGTAAATTTAAAGTTTCTCCTGCAGTGAATTGTACATTTTGCTACAAAGCAGTTTACCGAATTTTAGGCAAATTATTAATTGTGATATCAGTTGTTCTGAATTAGCATAAAAATTGTTTTTAAATAATTATATTTTAAGGCTGTCTTGAGTAATTTCTGGACATCTTACTTGGCTTAACGATGACTTGAAACCCTCGCTGTGCTGGGAAATAATCGACACTGTAGTTGCTTCTAAAGATGATCATCATCTCGTTAGACTGGCTGGTCACAGTAACATTTGGTCGACGATTCCCGCAAAATCTGTATGGCAAACGATTATAACGAAAACGAGTTTAATTAGAGTTTTAAAACAAGGGTCACAATTTAAAGTAATTTTTTATGCCGAAAAGTATATGATCAAAACTTAACTGAAAGACACTACTTTGCCCATAAACCAACACAACTTGTAGTCTTTTTTCAGGTAGTAAAATTTATGAGAGTTATCGAGGCCACGTGAGTTTATATGGTCACCATTCGGCATTCAGAGAGCAGTTGCAAATGACTAACTCGTCTTGAACATTACATTGGTCAATGGTTTTTTGTCCCGATTTTAAAACAAATGAGAATAGACCTCGTGCTTAGAATAGAAGCCGAATAAGAAACTGCAGCATATAAATTTGAACGTCAGATAGTGTAGACTTCGAAGTATAGTATTTACCTTCCACCTTCCAATCCCAGATCTTGTTTGTACTTGATTTCAACCCAGTGATAACAAGCATCGTATTCAGAATACAGGCCAAATTCGCCAGAAAACGTCAGTTGCAGCTGATAATTTTCTGGTGCCTGTTTAAAATTCAAACACATGACTTTAAGTTATATTATTCATCACGACCTTGAATAATACTATTCCAAACTTTCCTTTTCCTCTGAATGAGCTAATCATAGAGCCAACATCTATAGATCTAAAAAGGACAGTGTCTGCATTCTTCTTTCACTGTCGGGAGGTAATACGACAAAGAATTGCTTTAATACTAGGTGAGATTCATTGACTGATCGTCTGATTTACTTCAGAAAATTATAATTTAAAAACTCACAGCAGTGAAAAAAACGGCTCAATTTTAACCAGAGTAAAAGCAAACTTAATAGTACCTTGATCAACCAGTTGCATTCCTGATATGAGTAGTAATAACGTTTGTCATCATAGCCTGGAGATTTGATGGTTTGCTGATTTTCTGACCCAATGTTGATGACACCTCCGCAAGTTGCTGAAAATAAAGAATTAACATATTTAGGCAAGTTGATCTCAGTGTCAATTTTTTAAATGAATTTCTACGATTTTATGTGACAAGTGGGCTGATTTAACAAACTGCAAGTATATACCTAGAATGTTAGCTTATTTGTAACAAATGTATTTTTTCTAGCAGTTTAAATGTACTAAGCATGTTATATTAATGAGTGTCATCATACGGCGGTACTTAGTTGTTTTCTCTTTTGAGGAAGTTCTTCATAATTTCTCATGGCTTCAAATCCTCTTTTCATCTTTCGTTTTGATACCTATAGCTTCACCCTGACCCATTAGAAACTATGAAGTGAATTAAGGAAGTGCAGCAATCGCCTGACTTACCAGATTTTGCTGGTGCAACTTGATCGCAGTATTGTCCTGAAAATCCATCTGGACAAATGCAGGTGGAACATTTGCTCGGATTTTGGTAACCACCTCGTTGGCACGGCTGGCTAAGTGGACTGCTGCAACTATCTGATAGAAAAGAGTAATTGATGCATGTACAACATTGTTCACAATAATACGTTCAAATTAGTGTAGAAGCTGTAACTGCGTATAATATAACTAAAACACACTGGCCATATTATAGTTGCAATACTCCTACTATGAAACTTGCCATCCAAACCTTATGGGCAGCAATTATTTTAGATTTGAAAAACGTTAAATTAAACTAAGGAATTAAATCATGCTATATTTGCACGTGGTTCAGTATGATTTTCTACCAAATCTCCTATTATATAGTGATAAAATGTATTTTATTATAAATCTAACTAGTATAGCTAAAGGTTTAGTCTAAAGCTACCAGAAAGCTCATGTAGCTAATAGCAGAAAAGAACAGATGTCTAACCTTGACAATATGCCAAGTTGATGATCTTGATATCCTCGAACGAAAGACCTGTCCTCTGTCCCATGTTCATCTGATACAGAGGTTCCAAAGCAAGCATCGTGTCTCCTCCGTTTACTGAAATCACTTCCTGAATAAATAAATAAGTAAATAAAAATATCTATTTACAATTTACATTGCTTCTGCGCCAAACATGTAGATCGAATTAAACGCATTACTTGCAACAGGCACTCCGTTAAGAAGAACTAATGATACACGTTTCCAATGGTTCAGTGTTCATTCTGAATAAGAGTTCAAAGGGAAGGACACTAAACAAATATTGTGCAGACTTTGTTCGGAAATGGGGCAGCGTACATTTAGGATGTTTAAGTCATACACAATTTTACATTCGTGAATCATCAGTACATACTAAGTTAACTATACATAGTCGCAATAATTAAATTCTAAGTGATGTTTTTTCTAACAATATCGAATAGCAATGTCATTGAAAAGGAAATGGTTGCTGTTGATGCATGGTGGATATATTCCTACCTTGGACGAATACTGCATGACCGATCCGTAATTGTAAGGAACTCCATAACTGTCTGTGTCCATTATGGAAAACTGTGACTCGGAGTTCTTATTGAGATTCGCATAGAGAACCCGGATGGCACTGTCTCTGTCGCTCCTCATCTGCTCATGCCAGAGACCGAGCGAGTGACCAATCTCGTGGACCGGAGTACCGAACTACAATAGTATAAAAACAGACAGTCTTAATTTTCGTAATCATTACCAACGTCATCATTTTCGTTGTTGTCATTATGTTCAGAATCACTGTGATTGTCACTTTCGTTCATTGAAATTGTTATAATCTAACAAGCTCTGTCGAGAGAATTTTTGCTCATGAAAATAGTTTCTGATACAACAATATTACTTTTTTTATACAAAATTTGGTTTAATCGTTGTTTCTTTAGCTTAGAACATAATAATATATGCGTCAAGACACTTTATTTGGCGCATTTTGAGACCTCACTTTGAGTATATGTAATTGTTGTAACTGTAGCTTCGTTGTCATAACAGTGCAATAATAAATGCGTTTACTTACCCGAATCAGACATGCTGCTTGTAAATTTATTGGCTGAGGCTTGAAGCCTTGTCTTCCAACATAAGAATAGCACCTAACAAGCAAAAACATAGTCTCTATTAGAACATCTCTCTAAACCGTGCAATGTCAATACGCGCCATATTCAATAACACCAGTTGAACGCTCTTCTATAAAGTATTGGGAAACACAAGTTTAGTTTTTCGTTATCTAAGTAAAGGTCATTGGCTCCGAGTCAAAAACTTGAATGAGATACAACTTTACTCGAGATTGTTGCATGTATCGTCTTTGATTTTCATACAGTAAGCTTGACTGAGCCTTCCATTATTACGCCATCTGGTATTGGTAAAATAAGTAGGGCCTAGTAGGACAGATGGACGACTTTCATGACTGCTAAACAGTTAAATTCGGTTCCTGTTAAACATGATATCGTCTGTAACTACTATGTGTTGTAATCCTACTGCATACCTGTCACTTTGAACCCTTAAAGATTATTATTATTATTATTATCCCCGAGGTATACATGATCCCTCAGGGATTATTATTATTATTATTATTATTAATTATTCGTCTGGAACGGCACCTAATCGTCGTTATTATTATTATCATCATCATCATCATCATCATCATCATCATCATCATCATCATCATCATCATTATTCATCATATTATTATTCATCATCATTATTATTATTATTACACTGCGTCCTCGTGAGTGCACAGTCTTTATGAATTATCATGAGAAGAAAAATGACCATAAATACTTCAGACGCCTAAGGGTCTACGCTTCGAGTAAGCGGCGTTAAGAACAAGATAAGAACAAGACGGTTGTAAAAAATTATTGTATGAGCATACCCGCTGTTCTCGCTCGTCATGAGAATATGGCTGTCATTAAACGGAGCATCTGTTGCCAATTCGTTGAATCGAACACAGGTGTTGTCCATCCAATGTTGGAAGGCATTGCGAATCGTCGTTTTATGCCTTTCCTCTGTAACACATAATCATGGGATTATTTCATCGTAGTTGGATGAATATGAACAGAGCCATCATGTAAACCGTAGTTTCCATGTCACACCTCGTTTAAGTCCATTCTTTATGGCGTTGACAGATATGAGTCACCTGTTTTTACGTAGCGCTTGCAGTGACATTCAGGTCTTATGCATCTAAGGCTGCAAACAAGTTTCTAACAGGCGATGATGATGTTAAATTACTGCGTGATCATTCCAATGCAACTTAATTTTTCCCTATATGGTATACTATACATGCTAAAGGCTTTTAATGAAAACTTCATGTGCTGAGTAAGTGGGCTACTATTAATAGACACTCCCTTATTGATCAGCATTATAGGTACCTTGTGTTCCGTCGAACTTGAAATGGATCGGCATTGGCCATTTGCTGTAGGCATTGTTCTTTAGGTTCGTCATTGTTCTCTTCTTACGGCGTGTCAAGGTGGATTCCTTCGATTTCTTGGCCTCGGCGATCAGCATGTCAATCTGTTCCTCCGTCCACCAGATGCAGCCGTCAGGGATGTTGTCCTTTGAAGCCGGTACATCCATCGCCAGACGCTGAAACACATCAACGTGCATATTAAAATTAATGTGGGCTACATAAACTTGCATATGAGATTGTAGAAAGTATTTCTTCTTAGCTAACAAACGGCTTTCGCAAGTGGCTGAAAGCATATATTCTGTGTTTCTTCTCGATGTAATGCTTAACCTAAATGTTCCAATCATTTCAAATAGGCTGCTTGTGCATGTTTTGACACAGAAGTATGCATCAAAACATAGTTTTAATACATTTTCACCCTTTGCCCTCGTATCGCAGTTTCTCGGCCTAATCTAGCACGTCAGCGAACAAAGCCATTGAACCAGAAATAGATAGACAAGACGTTACAGACAACAGTGTGGATTCTCTGGTTGTGCTCTATAGGGCCTACGTTAACATTAGCGATGTACAGGCGAGAGTTGAAATTCACTTGATCCATATGCTCTGTGACTTATCGTCAGCTCCTCTTATTCCAACTAAACGGACCGTTATTTTCTACTAGTAACCTAAGTGTCGACCACGGCCAGCCGATCCTCAGGCCGTTAATGACATTAGTCACCGACTGTGCAGGACCGTATCACCGTAGGTCTGAAAGCTTTTGTTGTCCCAGGCTGACATTCAATAGCAAAGTCATTTTCGATGCGTGAGGTGAAACTTCAAACTAGACAGATTTGCAGCTTACCCAGTTGCACGCCAATTTGGCAGGTGGCTTGTTTAATCAGCTTTACAAACATAGTAAATCAAACTAGCATGTAGCAGCAAGCCAGTCATATTGATGACTAAGTCTTCAGTACCCGGTACGGTGTTGTTCAATTTCAATAGAGCTCCTTAGATGTTTGGTGTACAACAATTTGGTAGCGAATTAAATTAAATAGTTGCACCGAAACAGTTAGTCATCTTCAAGTGATGTGATGCTTGAATGTTCTTCCGTATTGCTATTGAGTTTTGGTAGAGAAGTCAAAATAAGATACACACTTTCATGCATCATACTTAATGTTAAAGTTTATGAAGTATAAAGAACGTGATTTTTAGTCTTAACTGATGTATTTTGGATACATTACCATTTGTGCACAAGTGTGCTACAAAATGTGTATCCATCACGACCACTTGCAATGGTCATATTTATAAAAATCTTAGCATTCATCCATCATCGTGCAAGGGCAGACAGATCCATTGAAGAAATTTCACTCCAAATTAATGTTATTTGAGGCTCTTATAAAGAGCTATTATAGCTCATTGCAAAGTTTCTGATCCTTACGTTATCTGTATCGTCAAGACCTTTGGCCGGGGCGAGTGTTTCCTGGAGCTGTTGGTACTTGATCCTTGTCCTTTCACAGGCGTCCTTTGGCATTCCATGGCAGTTCAGCCATTCCGCCCTCGTTCCTTCTGTCGGCTGCCAGATCTTACCCTCTGTCTTGTTAGCGCCTCCTAAGCTTCTTGCCTGCAATTAACAATATTCTTAAAATCAGTAATGACATTGTTCGAAACTCTAATTAGCACATTTTACTCGTATGAGCATGACTGGAGATATCTATGAACAGTTGAATAAAATTCAGTGCAAGCCAACCCTAACCATACACGCTTTTAGTATGAAAAAGCGTAGGCCTACACTTGGCTATTCCACTGAAAGCTACATTTGTAATAAACTTTCCCTGCAGAAACTCCCTCTTGTTATAAGCACCTGTTTAAGCAAGTAAGTGCTCGGAACTTGTTGAAGGCTTCGCAAGAACGTATTAAAAAATGCATTCCTTTACGTACCGGTATTTACAAACTTTTGCAGTTTGAATTCAGATTGTAGCATCCATAAAATTAATCGAAATTATTTTTTACTGCTAATAATTGCAAAATCACAGTTTCGTGCATACTGTATATTGTGTTTTATTTCATTTATCAAAAACCTATAGGCCTAGGCCCTAACTAACGAAAGCCTTCAATTGTGCAGTTGCAAAATACCGCTCAAAATCGACTCATTTACCACAATGTTGACACCGTTATTACCTGACAGAACTGCAGAAATGTTGCCACAGCCACAAAATGGACAAAGTTTCTAAAACTGAACACGTGCATCTTGCAGTTAGTTGCCTTCAAATATATTTCTCAGTCAACCGTTGACTACAATTATAATGTTTTAGTCGAAGTTCTCGAATCCCCGTACTGTTATTCACTTTCTGCATCAATCTGTAGCTCTGTCTGTTAAATTCTAGTTCTCTTCAGCTTGCTCTGAGCTCTGATAGTGTTGCATTAACCTCGACAAGGACACGATGCCTTTTATAAGATAATCGTTGAGTGGAAACGGATCTTGCGTGAGTAAGAGCTTTCGCCGCAGGCCCTCAAGCACTTGTTTTGCTTGTACCGAAGACCGTGGGCTGGAGGATTTGTCCTGCCAGGAGCACAGGCACCAGGGATTGTAAATCAGGGGGTGGGTCATGTAGGCTACTAGACTGAAGATGGCGCCCGGTCACCGATTAACCCGACTTCCAATGAATACAGGGTCTGATGTGCGGTCTTCTTTAGTCGGTGGACACACGTGACAAACAGAGCATAACGTCGAGCAGGGCATAACTGCACTTGGTGACAATACTTCGGCCTGAGCGAGCAGGCAAGGTCTGTCCATCGGCAAAAACCGCAAAGCCTAACGGCCTAACAAAGACTAACCGAACAACTACAAAGAGCCCATAGCCCACAGCGAAACCCACCAGTTCTTAGCATCGGAAGTCTGACTGGAGTTGGTAGTACTAAAGACTTCTCAGTAGCGCCCATGGGCGCCAAGTGACGAAGAATAATAAACTTTTACAGGAAATGAGGTTGAACGACCCCCTTTGCCTATCCACCCTCAAACTGTTTTTTCCGTTTAAAGCTGTAGGCCCTATCCTTTAATTATTGATACACGGTTTCCTATGTTTTTTAGTATCTTATAAGACGTACAACACTAGCAAGGATGCTATACGCCTTCCCAGCTTGGTGGGGCTTTATTGGCCAGGGTACCCGATACCGTCCAGTCGATAATGCGCCGCCTTATCCGATTCCATTACCTCTCCGAGTATACTCCCTCCTTTGAACAGCTACGTGCTAAGGCGGATTCTAGACTCTACCGCTGTCCTGGTTAATGGGGTCAGGTACTGCATGACCTGCTCCCGCCAGTAAGAACCACCTTATACCACCTGCGCCCACGCGCCAATAACCGTACAATCCCTCCGGCAGATGGCTTGATGAGAAAAAAAATTCATCATCTGGATAGTAATCGTAATCGTAATCAAGCATTTATATATGATATATAGGATGATATATGGGATATCTTATTTAGGATAATTATGTGTATTTTTAGAATATTTGACTGTCTTGAACAGCTCTAATTGATGATGTATGTTTATTACAGTGACTGTAGTACCCTGTACACCAGAATGCGGATAGCAATTTGTCAATTAAAGAATATTCTTATCTTATCTTATCTTAACTTATCTTATTACTATTTATAGTTTACTGTCTACTAGGACTTATAGCTAATCATAACTTAACCAAAAATTTAATTCTCTGTGTGTTTTCTGACCATGTTCAAGCCATTTCAAAATCATTTCATTCGTGATACGCTTTGATTATAGGCTTTGTGGACAAGCCTGTATAAGTGTATAAGGAAGCAGCTTTCATTTGATTCGTGTTTTGTTTGACATTGCTCATCGTGCAATAAATATTAGCCTATATCAGAATATGCATATGACTAGGTTATGAAAGACGCTTTATTAAATTTCAGATGCATGCATATATTCAGTGACGTAACGAAGGGTTTCAGCGCCCAAGGGCAAGATTTCATGACTGCGCCTTCTTAAATTTTCAAGTTGACTTTTAATCATTCATATCATAGTACTGTGTAGTGTGTACCACTGAGAGCTAATTGGGCGCCCCTTTGTGCCGCGCCCGGAGGCGGTTGCCCACTCTGCCCTCCTTCGTTACGCCACTGCATATAGGCCTAATATTATTATTATATCTTTGCTCCGCTATGTATCCTCGATACAACTTGGTTCATGAGCTCTGGGCATCCTGTCGACTTGGAAAACCGTTGTTTAAGCTGTGCTTGTATGCAGGGTCAGCCACTGGTGACTCAGTTATCTGAACAAATGTTGGCCAAGGATCAACTTTCTGCTCTTGAATGACTTTTACTGCCGCTTAGGATAGCAACCCCAGCTAGTTTCTCTTGAAGCCCAGCTATAGAAATGTTTTATTACAATATTATTGCTATCTACACAACACACACACGCACACACACACACACACACACAACCAAAACACACACCTACACACACCATATGCGAGAAAGACTTCATTAGCCTTCTTTTATGAAAGCATTATATTCAAGATCTGTTTCTGTTACTCTGTTCCACTCTTGAATCAGCTTATTGGAAATTGCTACGCTCTGCTGTCTCTGGATGTCATGTTTCAACTGCATAGAGCCCATCCTGTTTTGTTACGAATAAGAACATTATATTGAAACAATCTGGCCCGGTATATGCAGTAGGCATGCGCCTGACTGAGCTCGACATACATTTTCAACTTAACTTAAGTCGTATTTGCTTTCGTGGGCCAGGGTAGCCATGTGTAAAATCATATGCGAGGACTATTGTCCAAGTACAGAGCAATACACGTGTATTATTCGTGTGTGTACTTCTCTGAATATGTCATATTTCATGTCTCCACTAGAGAGTGACACGGGGACAACATTTGTCTCCATCCCCACCCCATTACCATCAGGTCTGTCCCCCATCTCCCCTTATCCCCATCTGGTCTGTCCCCATACCCACCCCAACTCCATTAGGTCTGCTCTCTTCCCCACCCCATCCAAATTACATGTAGGTGTGTTCCCTTGTCCACCCGTTTCCCCATTAACCGTGTTCCCGTCCCCATTCCCATTTCAATGAGGGGAAAAACAAGATACAAATACTCCCACACATTAAGCAGTTATGTAACATCTTAAGTGTTTAAACTGCAACATACTGACCTAGTTAGCTACATTGGCTACATTCGTGAATAAGCTGATGACCTGCCCTTGACTTTAGAGTGGCGCTTTAGAAGTTTGGAGATTACGATTGGTCAGAGCGTAGGCTGCGTCTCATGCGTCTCTGTGAAAGAGAGCATGCGGATCGCGGTTCGCTTCCCGATGCTGGCTTATTTCAGAGATTTAAATCTCGAGATACCACGGTTCATACTCGGGGACCCTAAACGGCGTGGCGTCCATTAAAACGGGCAGCGGTGGTGAAGGATCTCATCCGATCAATTAATTGAAAACTGAGCAGGGTAGAGGCCATATAGGCCTACGGTCGCTATAGAAAAAACGAGAACATTTACATAACTTCTGAACCTGGGTTTAAAAGATGCTGAAGAAATCACTTATGTAGCACAATAATTTAATATTGAAATACAGATACGGTTAGCTTAACAGATAGTTAACTACTATACTGGACAAAGCTACAGCGTCATCATATATTCGTTTATTGTGTTAACAACAGACATAACGCTGTAGGTGTACATAGATTAAAAAACCTAGATATTATAGTATGTATGTATGTATGTATGAGCACTTGTTATAGCGCCCTTCAAGATTTATACTCAGAGGCGCTCCCGACTACAGCGCGGACCCTGAATCGGAGTTTCACGCCGAAGCGCATGAGCAAATTGCGAGTGAAGGACTTGCCCAGGGTCCTTAAGCGGCGGTTTGAGGTGGATTTGAACCCGCAACCCTCCGGCTGCAAGGCACCGAACATACCCCTACACCACCGCGCCCCACAAGTATGAGTAATATGAGTAATCGCTTAGTAAGAGTTCAGGAATAACATACGAGATATAAAATTTCGTGAGTCTGTCAAACTGCCTGACCGCATTAAATGCCTCACTTCAATTTCCATCCCCACAGTAATACCGCAAACTTTGCTACCATCCCCCGCGGTATTACCGCCGCCTTTGACACCATTACCGCGGATTTTACTGCGGTTACCGCGGTATTTCCGCTTTCCTCATTACCGTGTCACTCTCTAGCCTCCACGCTATTTACTCTTAATGTCTCAATTAACAATAACGTAGCCCTATTCTCCAAGACTACGGACACAGCCCTAGCCAAGTTCAGAATCGGAAGAGCCTGTCTTAATAATCCAGGTTTAGAACGACCCCTTTGTCCTATTTTATTCATCACGTTGATAATCTATGCCATACATCCTTATATCGTAGATCTCTTACCTCGTATCAATTACGTTGTTCCCTACTTTCCAGATTCTATGCACATTCATGAAATACAGAGCATAAGAGAGGCTAGACAGCACGAATCCTAAGCCATTACCTATCATACCTGTGCGATTTGGTTCATTATATATATATATATATATATATATATATATATATATATATATATATTGTATTGTATTTTGTATTGTATTTGAACACTTGTTATAGCGCCCCTACCAGATTTCCCATTCAGAGGCGCTCCCGACTACTGCGCGAACGCTGAATATATATATAGTGTATATATGTCTATATATATCAGACTTGATCATACGACTATTGTAATTGCATACTGTGGATTGGATCACTCATTCATGAATTAAAACGAGCATAGCGCACGACTGAGTGATTCAAACTAATACTGTAGGAGACGGCCAATTATAATTGCTCCCTCAACGTTGTCATAATGAACATAGATACTCATCTATGGTTGCTTCATGTGAACTAGTTATCAAGAATTGAATTTCGTTTTAGAAATCCAGTCACAACTATTCGATACGGAAAATCTGAAGGCGGGTGCAGTAAGTAAGGTGAAATAGGTGAGTAAGGTGTAATAGTATGGTAAAACAGATACTATTACACCATTCTCAGCTATTACACCCTACTATTGCATAGTAGAGTGTAATAGCTGTAATAGTATCGTGAAGTAGATGACTCTTTTTATAATCACAGAGCTAATTTGCGAGACATAAAAAGGTCAGTGTCTACATTCTTATTTAACTGCGGAGCGGTAAAACGACAAAAAAACTGCTTTTATCCGAGGTTAGGTTAATGAACTGAATTAATTGGTCCTCTGATTTATTTCAGAAAATTAATATTCAAATTAAAAAAACTCACAGCCATCAGAAAACTGCTAATTATAAGCAAAGTAAAAGCAACTTTTAGTAGTACCTTGATCCACCAGTTGCATTCCTGATGTGAAATGTAATAATGTTTATCATCATATCCTGGAGATTTGATGGTTTGCTGATTTCCTGGCGTTATGTTGATGACACCTCCGCAAGTTGCTGAGAATAAAGAATGAACATAGTTAGTCTTGTTGATCTGAATGTCGAATATAATATTATATGAATTTATGTGATTATAGCCTATGGCAAGCGGGCTGGTTTAAAGGTTGCAAATGATAAGCTATTAAATTGGAAGTATATACCTTGAATGTCAGCTTATTCGTAACAGGGTCGCGGTGGTGTAGCACTGGGAAGCGGTGGTGTAGGGGTATGTTCTTTGCCTTGCAACCGAAGGGTTGCGGGTTCAAATCCACCTCAAGCCGTCGCGTACGGACCCTGGGCAAGTCCTTCACTCGCAATTGCTCATGTGCTTCGGCGTGAAACTCCGATTCAGTGTCCGCGCTGTAGTCGGGAGCGCCTCTGAGTAGAAATCTTGAAGGGGCGCTATAACAAGTGCTCATACAAACAAAAAAACAAAGAAACAAAGAAACAAACAGATGCATTTCAGCTATGACTTTAAATTCTTTGTTTCATTATAAGGTTGGTAGAATTAGCTGGAGGCTTCAACATATGAAGCATGTTAGATTATTGAGCGCCATAAAGCCATACTACTTCCTGTTTCCTCTTTTTTGACAATTCTGACAAATGTATTTTTGTCTTAACTATCCTCTTTTAATTTTTCTTATTGAACTGCAGCCTTACTTGGGGCCCAGTAGAAGCTACAAAGTTGATTAAAGTAGTGCAGCGATTGTCAGACTTACCAGATTTTGCTGGTGCAACTTTATCGCAGTATTGTCCAGAGAATCCATCTGGACAAATGCAGGTGGAACAGCTGTTCGGATTTTGGTAACCACCTCGTAAACACGGCTGGCTAAGTGGACTTTTACAACTGCCTGATAGATATATCAGACAATGTATACGACAATTACCACGAGTTCAGTCTAGTGGAAACATATATATTAACTGAAGTATATTAGTTCTAAAACACTAATAAGACAGCATTTAACTAGTTTGTTATTTAACCCTTATGGTCATCAATCCTACTAGATTTGAAAATTGCAAAATTAAATTTCAAAACTCAATCATGCACACACATAGGTCAGTGTGATCCTCGTGAATAGTCTGCCACTGTAATGAAGCGCATTACATAGAAAGTATATCTGGTATTGCTAAAGATTTATAGCTAAGAGATAACTACTATCTAATTTTACAAAATAACGAGAACCATTTGATGGCTAACCTTGACAATATGCCAAGTTGATGATCTTGATATTCTCGAACGAAAGACCTGTCCTCTGCCCCATGTTCATCTGATACAGAGGATCCAAAGCAAGCATCGTGTCTCCTTCGTTTACTGAAATCTCATCCTGAATAAATAAGTAAATCAAATATCTTCACTACTTCTGCGTCAGTCATGTTGATTGGATGAGATACCTGTCTTACTGACAGAATCTCAGTTAACAAGAAGTACTTAGACTTTTTAGCAACTGAATCAGTGTCAAATTTGAGTCCAAAGTGAAGGGTGTAGACAATGATTTTTAGCAAGCAGATGGATACCTAGAAGTTATATAATCTATTATCTATATACCGTACTTGATAATTATCGATACAGAATTATTTAAATTTGTGTTGTCGGAAGAACTATTGCACGAGCATATTTTAAGAATGAAAACCAAATGCTGTTATGGGGTACAATTATAAATAATTGTAATTAGATTAAATTGAAATTTATTTCTGCTGTAATGTGATTGGCATGTATCTACCTTTGAGGCATAGTGCATGACCGATCCGTAGTTGTATGGAACTCCATAACCGTCCGTGTCTGCTATGGAAAACAGTGACACGTAGTTCTGCTTGATATTCGACCAGACAAACCGGATGGCGCTGTCTCTGTCGCTTCTCCTCTGCTCATGCCATAGACCGAGCGCGTGACCAATCTCGTGGACTGGAGTACCAAACTGTAACATAGTATAAAACAAGCCTAATCTTAATCTTCGTTGTCTTCATTATGATCATTACACATGTAGCTGTAATCATCGTTTTCTTCTTAAGTGACCTCTATCCCACTATCCGTTCTACATGTAACTAAGCGCCTATCTCTTATGCTAGCCCCTATCTAAGACTACCGAAAAAGAAGTCCAAACACAGCTCTACACTTCCTTTTCTGCACACGCTTGTGTTTACAACCTAATAAGCTCTATATATATAATATATATATATATATGACGAATACAAATTTATTCTTTGCAGTTGTTGCTTTATCGTCGACAAATGTACACGTTATTACTGTCTCTGTGTCTATTGTTGTCACCACAGTAACAATTTAAACATGTAACAATTTAAACATGTAACAATTTAAACATGTAACAATTTAAACATGTAACAATTTAAACGTTTTCTTACCCGAACGAGACATTCTCCCTGTAAATTAATTGGCTGAGGCTTGAAAGATACTCTTCCGATATAGGAGTGGCACCTAAAGCGAGAAAATGTTATAAACTGCAAAATGTCAAAATTCAACATATCCAAAAAAGCCAGCGGAACACGCCTCTCTATAGCATTGGAAAGTTTTACAGAAGTTTTGCACGATATCGATTTAGGCCTAAGTAAAGCTAAATGACGCTGGGTCAGAACTTGAATATGATAGGCCTACAGCTTAGCCTGAAATCGTTGCATGTGATGTATTTGACGGTGATACTTTTGCATCCGCAAAGTAGTCTGTCTAAACTTCATATCGTTATGAATAATTATCATTATAAGAAAATTTAGCAACGTTACCGCAGATGCCTCAATTCCTCTTAGACCGCATTGCAAATGGTCCACATTAATAACAAAGCAATTGTAAAAGCAGTTGCTCTGCACATACCCACGGCCCTCACTCGTCATGAGAATGTGGTTGTCATCAAACGAAGCATTTGTCGCCAATTCTCTGAATCGAATGCAAGTGTTGTCCATCCAGTGTTGGAATGCATTGCGAATCGTAGTTTTCTGCCTTTCATCTGTAACGCAGAATTCCATATATAGTGTTTTGTCGTTGTTGGATAAATACTAAATAGGGATGGATCGATCACATAAGCTCCTAATGTGTGTCTTTACGCAGTATATCATAAAATGAGAACGCGCGGATATGTATATATCTAAAAAAATGCAGAAATGCTAACGTGAAAGAATTAAATTTTTAAATATTCAAAGTTATTGGGATTGATTAATGAACTATTAAATATTTTAATATAATTGTCTGGGGATAAAGCGAGAGTCGTCTTTGGGTGAGAGAGTATTGTTGTGTGCTCTAGGTTTTAATTTATAAGTGGAGAGAGGAGGGAGATTAGGTAGGATTTGGTTGATTCATTCATTCATTTCGGAGATTTATATAGCGCCTCTTCAAGAAGCCTACTGAGAGGCGCTCCCAGCCCAGCCACGGGCAAACAGAAAGGACTTTCACAGTTGGTAGAAAGCAGGCAGATTACTCCGGGGCTGTAAGCGTAACCTAAGCGAGAGCCCGTTCCAAGTGGAGGGGCCAACAACCGAGAAGGCTCGACGCTGTCTGACCGAGGAGCGGACCCGAGGGACAAATAGCTCCCCCTTAGTCGAAGAGCGCAGAGCTCGACGAAAAGCTAAATCAGAAAGCGGGCAACAGAGATCAGATAAGTAGGACGGAGCACTACCAGTGAGACACCGCCAGACAAGTGCTCCTATAGAAGATGCTTTGCGAAGCACGAAGCCAGTGCAATACATCAAGCATGTAGGCAGAAACTGGGGCATTGGTGTAGGACATGTTGAGGTATCACATGGTATCACATGGTATCACATGGTTTTGCGCATCTCTTGCAGTAAGCTATTTATGCAGCTTATGACGCCAACAGGTGCCTGACAGGCGACGAAAATGTTAAGGTACTGAGTTGTGCTCTTTCAAATGCAAGTAAATATTTATTATATCGTATACATGCTAAAGGTTCTTTCATGAAAACTTTAAATGGTGAGTAAATGGAACAGCTTACGTACCATGTGTTCCGTCAAACTTGAAATGGATTGGCATTGGCCATTTGCTGTAGGCATTATTCCTCAGGTTCGTCATTGCTCTCTTCTTACGGCGTGATAAGGTGGCGTCCTTTGATTTCTTGGCCTCGGTCATCAGCATGTCAATCTGTTCCTCTGTCAACCGGATGCAGCCGTCCAGACTGTTGATCTTTGAATCTGCTCCCTTCATCTCCACTCGCTGATAGATATCAACGTGCATATTATATTAATATGGATCGGATTACTTAACAGACGATTAAATATGGACCAAAAATAGGTAGACATGGCATTGCAGCCAACAGTATCAACTCTCTACTTGGCCCTGAGGTGACAACCTTAGCATTCTAAAGTCGCTAGCTTTTTCAAGCACTGACATTCATGTGATCAATATGCAATGTGTTAGCTGCATTTCTTCCAACTAAGCAGGCCATTTTGATATATACTGACGTAGCTAACGCATTGGCCACGGCCAGCCGAACATCAGCTCGTCAATGCAATTAAGCTTAGACATCGATGCACTGAAATCTAGCTTTGCGCATGACCGTGTAACCATGGGTGTGAGAGATTCGCTTGCGCCAGGTTGACATGCAATAATAACTTTTACGTTGCTCGAGGTCAGAACCCCAGACTGGAAAGGTTAGAAACCTTCTCACCAATAATTATGCAGGTGGCTTCTTCAGTCATCCTTTCAAACAGCAAATCGAATTAGCATCGAAAGAGCGAGCTATTCATATTGATGACCAAAGTGGAATGGCCGCCGATGTAGGCTGCAAGTCTGTGTCTTTTCGTTTAATTTTAGTTTTTTGCTTAATTTGAGTCAACGATTGGTCTACACTTAGGTACTCGCCTCTTTGGGGCTGCCCTGATGGATACGGGCCACGTTCTGCATCAACTACTGCCTCCAGTCAAACCTACCCGCTACTCGCTTTTTCCTTGTGCCCATGAAAGCATAATCCCCTCCCGATAGCCAGATGTGCAAAACATTTATTGTTAGGATGTTATATACTTTCTAATTGTGATTATTAGTGTGATTAGAAAATGGTTAATACAGAGTATACTTACTTACTTTATTAAGAATGGCGTTATTCGATTTATGAAGCGCTATTCTTTATTTTTTGTATAATACAATTTTCAGTATTACGTTAAAGTTCACAAATACGTTGAAACAGCCAGTATTACAAAGTAATAGTACGGTACACTGAAATTTTCTTACCCTATTGCAACTAAGTTTCTGGAGGGAATTCTGTATAGAGTCATGCAACATGCCTAGTTAAAAAAATTAAGCAGTGCGAAGAACGTCACAATTAATCTTAATGAATGCTAACTGGTTACAATCACATTGTTGCAGCGCGTTTGCTACAATTACAATGACCGTATATCCATGAGGACTTAGCGAATGTTCAAGATTGATTCTTGGACCTTACGTTGTCTAGGTCTTCAAGACCTTTGGCCGGGGCGAGTGTTTCCTGGAGCTGTTGGTACTTGATCTTTGTCCTTTCACAGGCGTCCTTAGGCATTCCATGGCAGTTCAGCCATTCCGACCTCGTTCCTTCTGGCGGCTGCCAGATCTTACCCTCTGTCGTGTTGGAGCCAGATAAATCCAAGGTTTTTGCCTGCAAATGCAATATCCTTAATTCAGTAATGACATAGCACGACGCTCTAATTAGCATATTTAACTCGGTTGAACTCACGAAAGAAGCTATCTACATTTGAATAAAATTCATCTCATGAAAACCATAACCATGCATGATTTTAGTATGAAAATTGTACCTGAGGCTATATTGAATAACTTCCGCTTAAAGCGACATATATATAACAAGCCTTCGCTGGAGAAATTCCCCTCTAGTTCCATGTGTCTGTAATAAACAGATGTTCGAAGGTTCTTGGAAATTTTGCAAGCATTCATCACAAAAGGCATTCCTTTAGGGTTCAGCTTTGCTTATGTTCTTATCTAAGAAAAACGATCCTTTAGGGTTTAGGTTCGTCTATGCAATAGGAATTCAGATTATAGCATCCTTAACGATGATCAACGATGAACCTGCATTTGCTTATAATTGCAAATGAGCAATTTCTTGCATGCGATAATTTTCTGCCACAAAACATCGGAATACCTATACATGTAGGTCTTAGGCATAATCG
Organism: Aporrectodea caliginosa; assembly: GCA_020284085.1. Lineage (NCBI taxonomy): Eukaryota > Metazoa > Annelida > Clitellata > Crassiclitellata > Lumbricidae > Aporrectodea > Aporrectodea caliginosa. The sequence continues at coordinate 1,594,655 of JACEVL010000779.1, forward strand.
TGCAGTTGCATAATGCACGAAATCTGGTACAATCGAAAAATCTATATATTTACCACAATGTTAACAAACCGTTATTACCTGACAGAAATGCAGAAATGTGGCCACTACCACGAAGTGATAACAATTTCTAGCACTGAATATGTGCATCTTGCAGTAGGCCTAAGTTGCCTTGAATTTTTTCTCACTCAACCTTTGACTGCAATTATAATGTTTTCAGTCGAAATTCTCAAATCACCGTAGCCACTCTTCTCAATGTCTGTATCAATATTTTAATCTTGTCTGTTAAATAAATTCTTGTTCTATTAAGCTTACTCTGAGCTCTGATCGTGTTGTATTAACCTCGACCAGGACGATGCCTTTTACAAGACCGTACCGACGCTGATGACAATGGTTCTCTCGTGAGCCCGAGTTTTTGCACTGGTTGTACTTGAAACTGTACCTGAGATCGCGGGTTGAACGGTTTGTCAGGTGCAAAGGTTTTCCATCTGACTTCGTTCGGTCAATTGTTTGATATCATTCATGTCTAAACTCCCGACTCATCTTCCTGACTTGCTCTGCCGCTGCAGCCTATACTCTCTGACCTATCAGAAATCAACTTGTCTTTTTCAACGCATTATGAGTTTTGATCATGATTTAGTTTGATGCATCGAACGCTGTGATAACGGCGTTATTGAAGTTGTTAAGTTAGAGGCACATCGTTGCTTTCATTTACCCTTCGATTGAATTAACAAAAAGACGATGAAACGTTATCGGATTGATAGTCAGTGATCGTTTGCAAATACTGAGAGTAGGATTGAGACTACCAGTGTGCAGACGGAGCATTGACCTTTGCTTACCGTTGTGCAACAGATTGGATAAGAGACATTCCGCTTATTCAGCTCACGTATAGGTTACAGTTTTAGCGGATGAAACTGACTGTAGATGAATGTGAGAAGTGATTATTTGTGACCGAATCAAGAGAGGACATATTATCGTAAGACCCTGCGCAGATTGATGGACACGTAACGATGGACGATTGTTAGGAGAGATGAAAATAAAGCCTAACTTCTGTTTCGGCTAATGATTCTGAAATGTAAAGGCAATCTTGCAATGCCTGCTCGTTGTTCACATAGGCAATCTCAGCTAAAACATAGTTGTGCATGTTACCAGTGATATTTTCGTGAAAAAGAAGTAGAATAAGAATAATAATTATTTGATTTTCGTTCAGCAGAAGTAGAAGTAGAATAAAAATTATTTTAAGAACGAGAATAGAATAAGAAGTGAAATTAAGACCTTCAGAAGTGAATAAGAATAAGAAGCATAATTATTTTAAGAACGAAAATTAAGAGACTTCTAATTTTTAAGTGCCATGTTTTATTACTGTGATGAAGTAGGTCCCTCACAGAACAGTAGAAGGACATTATACCTGTATTCCTGGGTGTTGGGTCATATAGCTTTAATCTGGTTTAAACCGGCCTTAGGGTTTAGGGGCTAATAATATGCAAATTCCGGGTAAATGCAGCTATTGTGCAGGGCTGAGGGGTTGTCACCGGCCCTCTGAGGGAGCCAGCATAGGCCGGCAGGCTGGCTGACCAGAGGAGTGAGGTCAGATGTGATTGGCCAGTGGGAAGAGCCAGAGGTCAGGCACATGACTCAAGAAAGGTAGGCCACGATCAAGGGAGAATCCTTCTTGCCGTGGCTGGCTGTGAAGGAGAGTGGTCGTCTCTGGTGTAGAGAATAGCGTAGAACTGCCATCCGAGAGAGAAAGCAAGGGAAGGGTCTGGCCAGGGCCTATATCAAGGATGAAATATATACTAGGCTAGAAGATTTTCTGTAGTAATATCTAAGGTGATATTGGTATTTGGACGGTAGAGAGGGCCAAGTTCAAGGAAACGGTCCACCTTGTTTGACCTGAGGTCAAATCGGGCTCAGAGTTGTTTGAATTGGCAGGAAGGCCTCTTGTGCCCTTTAGTGATATTCTTTGGGTGACCTTCATTTAGCTCTTAGTAATTTAATACCTATAGTGTTATCAAATGTTCTCTCATTCCAGCCGGGGTGCTTCCCCTATTGATCCACGGGATAGTTATGTATGGCAGGGACATGAACTCTCTGATCGGCTTGAACCTGGGCTCACTAGCGACGAATCCCCCTTGATCGTGGGACGCGGATGCCATTGGCCTCTTGGCAACGAAACCCATGCCTGCATTCGACCCATGAGAGAGATTAGAACCCGTTTATCAGGTCATGAAATAGGGAATTCTTCACAGTAGGCCTACCGCCATACAGACATATGTTTAAAATGCATGTTTCTTATTTGGCTTTGACGTACAACTCTGCGCATAATGTGAAGCTCGTAGCTAATCTCATGAACTCCAACCTACTTTCGCCACAGTTCTGCACTCCTGGCCAACTCAGCTTTAATGAGTACACTGACCGTACACTGTTGGTTGAAAGATGAGACGCCGAGGGAGAGGACTCACTCCCAGCCCTCATTTGCGGAGGCTAAGAAAATGAAGTCGCTAACATTTTATACATATGGCTGCTTCAGGGTTAGCTTTAAGGGACTGTTCTTCTTTCTCCTCCTCTTTAATATTCTCTGTGCATGAGGGAAATGGTTTAAAGATTTTGTTCATATCTCTAATCTTGATAAGTGCACGAATAAGTAAAATTGATTGATTAGTGAATAATAATAATAATAATTACTATTATTATTATTATTATTATTATTATTATTATTTTTTTGTGCCCTGAGGTATAAATGATCCCCCAGGGACTTAATATTAATTAAGAACAATAAAATTCGTATCGTGGATGGCCACCTAATCGTCGTTATTATTATTATTGTTATTGTTATTGTTATTGTTATTGTTATTATTATTATTATTATTATTATTATTATTATTATTATTATTATTATTATTATTATTATTATGATGATGATGATTGTGTTAACCTGAACTAGAAGTAAAATTAGTTGAGAACAAGAAGTAGAAGTAAAATTATTTGAGAACTAGAAGTAGAAGGAGAAGTAAAATCGCTTCAGCAGAAGTGAATAAGAACTAAAAGTAAAATTAATCAAAGAACTAAAATATCACTGCATGTTACATGATGTAAAGTAATAGCAAACTTTGAGTGAAAACGATCTCTCCTTCTCAGGGATGAAGACTAAGAAGGGCAACCCCTTAGGCTAGCCCTGAGGCAGAAAAGAGTATGCAGTGATAGCGACTTCATTTTTTCAGCGTCGGCATATGAGGGCGGGTGGCCAGTCCATTCCTTCGCCCACTCATCTTGCCATCGACAGAGCACAGTCAATGTATTTATTATAACTCAGTTTGTTAGGGGGCGTAGGTGCAGCAGAAATCTTAAATCAAATCTCTGTCCTGGGCGGGGATTTGAACTCCGGCCTCTCGAAGACAGTCCTGCACGCCAACGACTACACTATCGAGCACCTCAGTGATGACCCAACTATAATTTAGAGGTTTTCAAGTGGATGAATAGTAGTTCACGCTTGTTGGATGTAAGATAGGTCGTTTACGAGAACAAGCTCTGACCGGGCATGCAGCAACGTCAGCGGTGCAACGTACATGTACCATAGGTAGGTTTCTAATAATTTTTTCATAGTATCGCAGCACATTTGGGATATTCTGATCTGATTTGCAGAGACCATTTGTCGAACATTGAGTATGATAGCATGAGTCGGATCAATCAAGTGTTTGCTGCGATAACCTTTCTTTGTCTATCATGATTTATAATAATAATAAAATAATAATAATAATAATAATCTGCGGTACCTTTGCCAGCCTTTTGCCCGAGCCCGAGGAGTAACCGTTCCAGACTTTTATCATTTTAATTAATCTTGAAGTCCCTGAGGGATCATGTTTACCTCGGGGCAAAATTTAAAAAAATAAAAAAAATAATAATAATAAGAATAATAATATTATTAATTATTATTATTATTATTATTATTATTATTATTATTATTATTATTACTATTATGAGCGCCTCTGAGTAGTTTCCTTGAAGGGGCGCTATATAAATTCCCGAATGAATGAATGAATGAATGAATAATAATAATAATAATAATAATAATATAATAATAATAATAATAATAATAATAATAATAATAATAATAATAATAATAATAATAATAATAATAGTAATAATATTCTTTGTTAATTCAAACTGACAAGTATACAGTAAGCCCATATGCTATAGCAGTAACAGACGATGAAACGTTTAACGGGAATCGAATTAAGCTGTATGACCGCCTGCAAGGCGCCCATCTGTCCTACTGCTCATTTTACCAATGCCACCTCGCGAATGTAAGGCTGGGTCAACCTTTATGGGGTAGAGGGTATCGATCCCGCTGCCTACTTTGAAGTTCTCCTCTTCACGCCAAGGTATTACCATTCATCAATCGCGCGCTCTCCTGTGTAACTGTGACCTAGCTTAAAGTCCATTGTTAACAACTGACGACGCTGCTAGAATGCTGTATAATTTATATTCTGCATATTGCATTGTCTTGCATGCCTAAGGACAGGTCACACACTTGTTGCACTTGTTGTCTATTGTCAATATTGTCTTGCATGCCTACTTACAATTCACGCACTTGTCGTTTATACTCGCTTAATATAAATGAACTATCCAATGCTAATTCTTGTGGGGAGTGTAAGAACGAGTCATCTCAAGCGCTACATAGAGCCTCATTAATCCGAATGGCATTCATGAGCACCGGTCGAATCTTGGTTTTGTAAACATCGTTTAATCGATTTATTCCCATTTAACTCTATGCTAAGCAGTAGTAATTTCTTAAAAACTGTATGTGATAATAATTATAATTATAATTCTGTGCCTAATACTGTGCCCTGATTGGGGCAGGATGCTGGATATTTTCCCTTATGACTCCGATGCCTACCCCTCCTAAGTAATAGCGATAAAGATCCTGATTATTAACTTATTTGCTGGTTTATGTTGGGACAGTTAATATTCTACTCCTGACTCAAAATTAGATGCTGTTTCTCGATTTACCACTATGCACTTTAACTGCAGAAGTTGGCCTATACTATGTAAATTAGCTGAAGTTGGGGTCTATTAATTCATTTCGCTGCTTCCATAATTATTAGCTCCTACCATTGAGAAGCATCGAAAACAGTTTTGGCCTGAGGTGGAGCAAAATGTAAGAGGGTAAGATAACAATCGACATTATACAGCTTGTTTCACAATTTTTATGCTTATCCGAGTAGCTAATAGCGAATATATCGGTATTAGATTCGCCAGATATAAGCTTAAGTTTTAGATTTGTGAAGATGTGCCGATCCACCACCTCTGAATGAGTAACTTATCCACTGCATCCAACTCCAATCGTTTTAGTAGACGTTGAAGTAGTAGTTGATACTGGATTATTTCCAACGACCGGATTAACTACAGTCATATACAATAATATATAAAGCGAACTCTAGCTGGAGTTATTTGCAAACTATTGCAAATTTGAAGTTTTTAATGCAGCGAATAATACATTTTGCTGCAAAAGCGGTTTTTGCAAATTTCATAAAAATGTATTGCCTGTTATGTCAATTGTTCCGAATTAGTAAAGAAATTAAAAAAAAATTATTATTTCAAATGGTTGTGTTAAGTCATTTCTTAGAATAAATTAGAATAAATCTTACTTGACTTAACGATGGCTTGAAACCCTCGCAGTTCTCGGACATCATTTACAGTGTAGTTGCTCCTAAAGACGATCATCATCTCATTAGACTGGCTGGTCACAGTAACAGTTGGTCGACGATTCCCGCAAAATCTGTACCGTATCACAGACGATCATAACCGAGATTAACTAGAGTTTTAATCGGAAACTGATTCAGTTTAAGCGCGGTTTATAACTGAGTCAAAATAAATTTTAGGTAAATTTAACTTAAACACGTTGTCTTGTTCAAGAAACAACACAACTCGGCAAAGTAGTATCAAATTTAAGGTTATTTTGTTATTCTAGTATAATAATTATTAATTAAAGTTATTGAGGCCACGTAGTTTAATAAGGTCACCCTTCATCATCTCTATGCAGTTGGCAAATACAACTAATTTGTCATGTTTGTTTGGGTGACCAGCGCTAACTTTGTCCCAATTTCAAAACCAATGATAAGAAGGCTCTTACTTAGAATAGAAGTCGATGTAGAACTGCACCATTGCAATAAGTATGACAGATGTTATAGACTTTGCAATATTATAGCCTATAGTATTTAGGGAGCCAACTGCAACTTCCACTCCCATGGTCTTGTTTTGTATCTGTTTTCAGCCCAGTAAGGTAGGGTGGGGTAAAATGACCCCGGTGTAAGATGGCACTATGAGAGAAAACTAACAGAACTTTTTTGCGAGCGTCTGTCGAACACATAAAAGTAAGTGTACGATGGACAGATGATAATGGCACAAGTATTAACTTTGCATGGTAGTGTACAAGCGTAATGGAAGAGGCGTGTTCGACTGATGATTGACAGGCGTGGTGTATAAGCGTGTTTTTGCTGAAATTGAGATAATTTTATTTTTTAAAAATCGTAAGGGTACAGCCTCCCTCAAAGTCCGACTCACACTTCAACGTGGTGAGGGGGTGGCAACAGTCAGTAGGGGAGTGCCTGCTGAGGTTATGCCATCAGTGGTGAAGGTCTTGTCTGAAGTACCACCTTAGGGCGCTTTATTGGAGAAGTGCGAAGGTCGAACGGATGGGTGCAGTTACTCCGTTTGTAAAGAAAAATACGAATGAAATCCAATGCAAGCGTTGGACACCTACGGGCCTTCGGTCCATGGATCCTGATGATGATGATGGAGGGTACAGCGCCGAAATTTGATCTGTAGGGTAAGTAAAAGATAGGTTTCTGAAATGGCATTAGTCCAGCTATCTGTAGAACTAATTTTGAAAGGCACCAGCTCATTTGATACTGTGCTGATGGCTGTGAAGTTGGTGGAGTAGGCTTGGGTGTCCATCTTCTCTTTACATAAGGAGAAGATTTCCAAAATAAATTATATTTACAGTATAACAATTTACTTGGAACTACAATTATGCTGATATTAATGTTGCTAGTAATATTGTCATTGGCTATGAGCATTGATGGTTGTTGACACAGCAGACTTTGTCTTAACTGTTGCTATAAGAGTTGACAAGTTATGAGTCCATCTTACCCTGTGTTAAAAGTCTGATTTAAAATGTGCCTATAGACTAATTTAATTTCTTGTAAAATTCTCTGGCATAAGCTTATTATTACCATCATGTACATTACAGTTAGTACAGCTGAAAAGAAATGTGTCAGTCCAAAAGGAAAAGCTATTATGCTGGTATTACAGTGGACTCTATTGTCCATCTTTCCCCAAGTTAGTGTCCAACTGACCTCAATTATCTGGGGAAGATGGACATCACACCCGTTCAACTTTAAACTGTGACACAGGAAAAATCTATAATTTTCTGGGCTATTATAATGCTAAATAATTATTAAGAGATATGTTTCTGTGAGTGGCTAATAGTAATTTTTCTTATGTTGAAAATTAATTAGCTTTATTATAAGTGAAACATTTCTTATCGTGTCCATCTTCCCCATTCTGCCTTATTATGCCTACATTTATGAAATGGACAGTATTGCAGACTATGCAGTGTAGTATTTACCTGCCACCTTCCAATCCCAGATCTCTTTTGAACTTGATTTCAACCCAGTGAAAACAGACATCGTTTCCAGAGAACAGACCAAATTCGCCATCAAATGTAAGCTGCAACTGGTAATTTTCTGGTGCCTGTTTAAAATTCAAATACATCAGTTTAAGTCCATCAAGATCATGACAGAATAATAGGCCCTACTACTTCAAAATTTCCTTTTATCTCTGTTTCAGTTAATCGTAGAGCTAACGTCAATAGATCTAAAAAGGTCAGTGTTTACATTCCTGTTAAACTGCGTGGCGGTAATACGACAAAGAATTGTTTTTACACGAGGTTAGGTTAATTAACTGAATAAATTGATCGTCTGATTTGCTTAAAAAAAGTAATATTCGATTTCAAAAACACTGATATAAGAAAACTGCTAATTGAAACCAGAGTAAAAGTGAATTCAATAGTACCTTGATCCACCAGTTGCATTCCTGATGTGAAATGTAATAATGTTTGTCATCGTAACCTGGAGATTTGATGGTTGTCTGACCTTGTGACCCTAAGTTGCTGACACCTCCACAAGTTGCTGAGAATAAAGATAAACATACTTAAGCCTGTTGATCTGAATGTGGAATATTTATGAATGCCTATAAAAACATAATAGAACCCGTCAGAGTCACCCTGCCGCTCTCTCATAGTTTGTGTGAGGAAGAAAGACAATACGATACGCATATGTGCTCATCTGCCGCAGCTCGATTACAATAATAAAGCAGCTGGAGTAAAATTATATGGGACAAGTGGGTTGATTTAATTGTTACAAATTATCAGTTATTAAATTGGAAGTATATCCCTGGAAGGTCATCTTATTCGTAACAATAATATTGCATTTCACCTATGACTTTAAATTCTTCGTTTCGTTATATTTTAAGGCAGCTGGAGCAAAGTTTATCGCAGGTATGTATGCCCAGAAAGCGTTTTTCAGGTAGAGCTTAACGAGAAGAGTTGGCCGTAAACCGATTTCAAAACACCTTACGGTTTAACCCAGTACACAGTGTTATCTAACAGGGCAAAGAATTCCTCAAGGTGCTTTCAACGATTAGCAGATAAAATGCTGCGTAGTGCTGAAGAGTTTGCAGCGACCCATGTAAGTGATTTCATAATCTTATCGCCCACATGGGAGCAGCATCTGGATCACATCAAAATTATATTGGCAAGGGTCAGAGAGACAGATCTCACCGTCAAACTAAAAAATTACAAGTTGCGAAGAAATCCATAAAACGTTCAGGCCACGTGCTAGAAGACGGGTTTGTAAAACCCGATCCTGGTAAAAAATAACTGCGCTCTCTAATTACCCAGTGCCGAAGACAAATCGGCACTTGACAGCCTGCATGCTTGGTCTTGGACAATTTTTATAACCGTTTCATCCCAGATTTCGGTTCTAATCAGCTCCTTTGACCGAACTGATTCGAAGGGACAGAATACAGTGGACAGACCTTGTGAATAAAGCTTTTAATGACCTAAAGGCAGGTCTGACAACTGACATCCGACCGCATGTTAACACCGCCGGATATAACAAAACCCTTTATACTTAGATGTGACGCATCTGGGTGAGGAATTCCGTCCTTGCCCAAATGGATTCCAAAGGAATGGTGACGCTAGCAGAAAACTGATAGACAGAAAAGCAAAAGTGAATACGGTAGAACTCGAACTTCTGTGTGTGGCTTGGTCCCTCACCATTCCCAGCAATGCACTTACGGAACGTCAGTTACCTGTAAGTTGTACACGGACCACATTGTTTAAAATGGATGCAAAGCATGGCAAGTCACGACTCGCGTGTTACGCGCTAGGCGTTTGCAATCCAGTGTACGACTTAGAGATACATCACGTTACAGGGAAATACAACTCCATGGCAGATGGCTCATCTCGGGCATTCATGACCAATTAGCCCTTGTGAAACGGTCAGGTTTTCGTTTTCAAAGTGTGGTTAGCTCAGAAAACCTATTCTCCGACTAATGGTAAGCTACCGTATAAAAATGATGCTTGTCTCAGTGTCTCACATGCAGTACAGTATTACTCGTCGGCTTTTTGTGTGCTTTGTGTCATAGATTTAAAGAATCAGATACGTGTGTAAACAGCATGGCGACGTCGCGAAATCAATGGCTAACAAGACATTGAGTTAATCGCCATGCATCGTCGTCGTCGGTGCTCTTGTAAGATTGTCGTGGACCGAACGAAGACCACAACTAATTGCTCTCTCGTCTTTCTGAACGCGCAACTGGTTCCGTGAGCATAAGAGTTGGGAGGATGTAGTGAAAACGGGCACCATGCTATTTGCGTAGCATAGAATATAGAAGTGCTGTTAAGCGTTTTATTTGTCTGGTTTGAGCTTTACTTGTATGCTGAAACATTCAAGAACTATAAGCAAGATGCGATAATTGAGATTTGCAAGACTGTAATTAAGACCTGCTTGACCGGGAGACCGACCCAGGGGAGCGAAGCATGGGTGGCGCCTGTCATAGGATTCGAAAGTGAGGGGAAGAAGACAAGGAACGGAAATGGGACTGAAGAGAAGAGTGGCGTTGATGGTAGAGATGGTGGATTGACAGGCGGAGGCGGAGGAAACGGAGGAGAGAAAGAGGAAGAAGGGGGTTCGCAAGAAAGGTCTCCAGCAGATAGGATCGGAGACCGTGAGACTGTGTACCTCGCTAACGATCTGACCTAGCTAAGTGTTGAGCTCAGCTAAAGGAAGACTGTCGTACGAGAAAATCACGGACCTTATGTTGTGTAAACTTCACCGTTCAGGTTGTGAATACGCTGTGTATAGATCTGTATGATAAAATTCATCAAACGAAGAACGTTTAATCGCTGCTTCTGCAAGATAGGCATGATCACCCACGTGTTAACCCTTTAATGACGAGCATGTACTAAAATTTATGGGAAACCAATGCAGCTCGTCGTTAAAGGGTTAAGCGGCATCTAAATCCCCCGAAGATTAGAATGTTGTTCGGATAGCATCTCTGCCACCAAGTACTGACAAGAAGACAACGCAGGGGGCCGTGGTCGAAAGTATTAACTTTGCATGGTAGTGTACAAGCGTAATGGAAGAGGCGTGTTCGACTGATGATTGACAGGCGTGGTGTAAGCGTGTTTTTGTGTGAAAATGAGATAATTTTATTTTTTAAAAATCGTGAAGGGTACAGCCTCCCTCAAAGTCCGACTCACACTTCAACGTGGTGAGGGGGTGGCAACAGTCAGTAAGGGGAGGTGCCTGCTGAGGTTATGCCATCAGTGGTGAAGGTCTTGTCTGAAGTACCACCTTAGGGCGCTTTTATTGGAGAAGTGCGAAAGGGTCGAACGGATGGGTGCAGTTACTCCGTTTGTAAAGAAAAAATACGAATGAAATCCGATGCAAGCGTTGGACACTTACGGGCCTTCGGCCCATGGATCCTGATGATGATGATGAAGGGTACAGCGCCGAAATGATGATCTGTAGGGTAAGTAAAAGATAGGTTTCTGAAATGGCATTAGTCCAGCTATCTGTAGAACTAATTTTGAAAGGCACCAGCTCATTTGATACTGTGCTGATGGCTGTGAAGTTGGTGGAGTAGGCTTGGGTGTCCATCTTCTCTTTACATAAGGAGAAGATTTCCAAAATAAATTATATTTACAGGTATAACAATTTACTTGGAACTACAATTATGCTGATATTAATGTTGCTAGTAATATTGTCATTGGCTATGAGCATTGATGGTTGTTGACACAGCAGACTTTGTCTTAACTGTTGCTATAAGAGTTGACAAGTTATGAGTCCATCTTACCCTGTGTTAAAAGTCTGATTTAAAATGTGCCTATAGACTAATTTAATTTCTTGTAAAATTCTCTGGCATAAGCTTATTATTACCATCATGTACATTACAGTTAGTACAGCTGAAAAGAAATGTGTCAGTCCAAAAGGAAAAGCTATTATGCTGGTATTACAGTGGACTCTATTGTCCATCTTTCCCCAAGTTAGTGTCCAACTGACCTCAATTATCTGGGGAAGATGGACATCACACCCGTTCAACTTTAAACTGCGACACAGGAAAAATCTATAATTTTCTGGGCTATTATAATGCTAAATAATTATTAAGAGATATGCTTCTGTGAGTAGCTAATAGTAATTTTTCTTATGTTGAAAATTAATTAGCTTTATTATAAGTGAAACATTTCTTATCGTGTCCATCTTCCCCATTCTGCCTTATTATGCCTACATTTATGAAATGGACAGTATTGCAGACTATGCAGTGTAGTATTTACCTGCCACCTTCCAATCCCAGATCTCTTTTGAACTTGATTTCAACCCAGTGAAAACAGACATCGTTTCCAGAGAACAGACCAAATTCGCCATCAAATGTAAGCTGCAACTGGTAATTTTCTGGTGCCTGTTTAAAATTCAAATACATCAGTTTAAGTCCATCAAGATCATGACAGAATAATAGGCCCTACTACTTCAAAATTTCCTTTTATCTCTGTTTCAGTTAATCGTAGAGCTAACGTCAATAGATCTAAAAAGGTCAGTGTTTACATTCCTGTTAAACTGCGTGGCGGTAATACGACAAAGAATTGTTTTTACACGAGGTTAGGTTAATTAACTGAATAAATTGATCGTCTGATTTGCTTAAAAAAAGTAATATTCGATTTCAAAAACACTGATATAAGAAAACTGCTAATTGAAACCAGAGTAAAAGTGAATTCAATAGTACCTTGATCCACCAGTTGCATTCCTGATGTGAAATGTAATAATGTTTGTCATCGTAACCTGGAGATTTGATGGTTGTCTGACCTTGTGACCCTAAGTTGCTGACACCTCCACAAGTTGCTGAGAATAAAGATAAACATACTTAAGCCTGTTGATCTGAATGTGGAATATTTATGAATGCCTATAAAAACATAATAGAACCCGTCAGAGTCACCCTGCCGCTCTCTCATAGTTTGTGTGAGGAAGAAAGACAATACGATACGCATATGTGCTCATCTGCCGCAGCTCGATTACAATAATAAAGCAGCTGGAGTAAAATTATATGGGACAAGTGGGTTGATTTAATTGTTACAAATTATCAGTTATTAAATTGGAAGTATATCCCTGGAAGGTCATCTTATTCGTAACAATAATATTGCATTTCACCTATGACTTTAAATTCTTCGTTTCGTTATATTTTAAGGCAGCTGGAGCAAAGTTTATCGCAGGTATGTATGCCCAGAAAGCGTTTTTCAGGTAGAGCTTAACGAGAAGAGTTGGCCGTAAACCGATTTCAAAACACCTTACGGTTTAACCCAGTACACAGTGTTATCTAACAGGGCAAAGAATTCCTCAAGGTGCTTTCAACGATTAGCAGATAAAATGCTGCGTAGTGCTGAAGAGTTTGCAGCGACCCATGTAAGTGATTTCATAATCTTATCGCCCACATGGGAGCAGCATCTGGATCACATCAAAATTATATTGGCAAGGGTCAGAGAGACAGATCTCACCGTCAAACTAAAAAATTACAAGTTGCGAAGAAATCCATAAAACGTTCAGGCCACGTGCTAGAAGACGGGTTTGTAAAACCCGATCCTGGTAAAAAATAACTGCGCTCTCTAATTACCCAGTGCCGAAGACAAATCGGCACTTGAGAGCCTGCATGCTTGGTCTTGGACAATTTTTATAACCGTTTCATCCCAGATTTCGGTTCTAATCAGCTCCTTTGACCGAACTGATTCGAAGGGACAGAATACAGTGGACAGACCTTGTGAATAAAGCTTTTAATGACCTAAAGGCAGGTCTGACAACTGACATCCGACCGCATGTTAACACCGCCGGATATAACAAAACCCTTTATACTTAGATGTGACGCATCTGGGTGAGGAATTCCGTCCTTGCCCAAATGGATTCCAAAGGAATGGTGACGCTAGCAGAAAACTGATAGACAGAAAAGCAAAAGTGAATACGGTAGAACTCGAACTTCTGTGTGTGGCTTGGTCCCTCACCATTCCCAGCAATGCACTTACGGAACGTCAGTTACCTGTAAGTTGTACACGGACCACATTGTTTAAAATGGATGCAAAGCATGGCAAGTCACGACTCGCGTGTTACGCGCTAGGCGTTTGCAATCCAGTGTACGACTTAGAGATACATCACGTAACAGGGAAATACAACTCCATGGCAGATGGCTCATCTCGGACATTCATGACCAATTAGCCCTTGTGAAACGGTCAGGTTTTCGTTTTCAAAGTGTGGTTAGCTCAGAAAACCTATTCTCCGACTAATGGTAAGCTACCGTATAAAAATGATGCTTGTCTCAGTGTCTCACATGCAGTACAGTATTACTCGTCGGCTTTTTGTGTGCTTTGTGTCATAGATTTAAAGAATCAGATACGTGTGTAAACAGCATGGCGACGTCGCGAAATCAATGGCTAACAAGACATTGAGTTAATCGCCATGCATCGTCGTCGTCGGTGCTCTTGTAAGATTGTCGTGGACCGAACGAAGACCACAACTAATTGCTCTCTCGTCTTTCTGAACGCGCAACTGGTTCCGTGAGCATAAGAGTTGGGAGGATGTAGTGAAAACGGGCACCATGCTATTTGCGTAGCATAGAATATAGAAGTGCTGTTAAGCGTTTTATTTGTCTGGTTTGAGCTTTACTTGTATGCTGAAACATTCAAGAACTATAAGCAAGATGCGATAATTGAGATTTGCAAGACTGTAATTAAGACCTGCTTGACCGGGAGACCGACCCAGGGGAGCGAAGCATGGGTGGCGCCTGTCATAGGATTCGAAAGTGAGGGGAAGAAGACAAGGAACGGAAATGGGACTGAAGAGAAGAGTGGCGTTGATGGTAGAGATGGTGGATTGACAGGCGGAGGCGGAGGAAACGGGAGAGAAAGAGGAAGAAGGGGGTTCGCAAGAAAGGTCTCCAGCAGATAGGATCGGAGACCGTGAGACTGTGTACCTCGCTAACGATCTGACCTAGCTAAGTGTTGAGCTCAGCTAAAGGAAGACTGTCGTACGAGAAAATCACGGACCTTATGTTGTGTAAACTTCACCGTTCAGGTTGTGAATACGCTGTGTATAGATCTGTATGATAAAATTCATCAAACGAAGAACGTTTAATCGCTGCTTCTGCAAGATAGGCATGATCACCCACGTGTTAACCCTTTAATGACGAGCATGTACTAAAATTTATGGGAAACCAATGCAGCTCGTCGTTAAAGGGTTAAGCGGCATCTAAATCCCCCGAAGATTAGAATGTTGTTCGGATAGCATCTCTGCCACCAAGTACTGACAAGAAGACAACGCAGTCGTGGTCGAAAGACTTTTTAGTACAGCTTCTATTTCCTCTTTTTTCAGCAATACTGACATATTTTGGCTCAATTATTTTTTAATCTTTCTTTTTTGATCTCCAGCTTAACTGAGGCCCAGTAGAAACTATAATGTCAACTAAAGTATTGAAACAGTTGGTCTGACTTACCATCTTTTGGTGGCGCAACTTGATCGCAGTATTGTCCTGAGAATCCATCTGGACAAAAGCAGATGGAACATCTGTTCGGATTTTGGTAACCACCTCGTAAACACGGTTGGCTAAGTGGAGTTCTGCAAGTACCTAATAGATAAGCGTAAATCATGTAGGTACAACATTATATATATGACAAATTAGCATGCGTTCACTCTAGTAGAAAAGCTGTTTCCTTTTATTATAAATAAAGCATACCAGTTCTAAAACAGTAGTACGACAGCTTTTAAGTAGTTTGATGATGATATATTCGTTTGTTGAAAAACACGTTGACATACCACATCAAGTTACAGGCCACAAAGAAGATAAAACTATGAAAGAAAAAGGAAGAGTAAAAAAGTAAAAACTAAAGATCATTAAAACGTTGGTAGAGCTACCGAAAACACGAGTGAGTAGCCTAATAAGGATAACCGTTAGTGGAGTGTTGGAGGGATAATAATCCGATCGTCTGTGGATGGAAAATTCTAGGAAGCGAGGCGCCGTTCGATGGCAGAGAGCTTACACCATGTGATTCTTCTGTCTGGGTCCAATGATGAAGTAGCCACGCCAGGGCGAAGGTTGGAGCAGGACATTGTTGTCGCGTTCCTCCACAGGCCGCCGGACCACGTGCGGTCAAAGGCGGCGGCTGTCTGCCACCGTGCAGGCGATCGTCCGGTCACGCTCCACAGAACTCCGAGCCGCCGCTATCGGCCCGACGACCAGCCACACAAGCGACGAAGATTGGATCAGGTCACTACGGTGGTTGCCGACACAGGCATCGATCGCGTTCATCCACCGACGGCCGGTGTCCCGTCACAGAGTCTCCCCTTAAAAGTCTCCCTCTGGAGACTCTATTTCGAAACAGGTTATCACGCGGCGGATCTGTTTCAGAATAAAGTCGACCCCCCCACCCCCGATAAACTACACTGTGTCCCGATGAAAAGTAGACCCCAAGAAAAGTGTCATAACTCGGTCAAAACTTTTAGCATTTGCCTGAAATATTAAAAACAACAAGAGTAGCCATATCACCACGAAATGGTAACGCCGTTTGGAAATGTTGGTGATTTTGTTAAGATTATGAACGATTCAGATGCAGTACTGAAAAGGGGAAATTTCCAACAAACAAGAGCCATAAGGATGTGAAGTTCAACTACAGCTGGTGTTCAAAATGTCCTCCTTGTTCACGGACACACGACCGTAGACGTTGACGCCACTGTTTGATGGCCCGGTCGATGATCACGTGGTCAAACAGCCGCCACTCTTCAATGAGACCGACGGTGACCAACGTCACGAATGCGGGATCGCGTTTATGCGGCGGCTGGAACGCGCAAGAAACCTGTGCCTGCTGAACGTCTACTCAAAGCCCATTCACACTTCATGAAGTCATTGATGTCTCAGTCGGTGTGTCAACTTTGAGGTGCACTGATTTGACCTTCGTTGAGCCGGGTCCGAAGGTGAATGGAGCGTACTGTTGCGATGTGTTGCTCACTCAGAATCTGCGCTCCTGCCAATAAGGAGGAAGCAGATGTCTAGAGTTTACGCTAAGAGAAAACTAGTATCTAATCTTGTAAAATAGCGAGAACTTTAATTTAAGATCGCTGACCTTGACAATATGCCAAGTTGATGATCTTGATGTCCTCGAACGAAAGACCTGTCCTCTGCCCCATGTTCATCTGATACAGAGGATCCAAAGCGAGCATCGTGTCACCTGAAGCCCCATCCTAAATAAACAAGTAGATAGCAATGGCTGTTCATACTTTGCACTGCTTCTGCGCCAAACATGTAGATTGGATGAGAAGCCTGCCTTACTGTCACTTAGTTAGCCAGAAGTACTTGGGTCTATTTTAATAACTGGATCAGAGTTCATTTCAAATGTAAGTTCAAAGACTCAAAGTGTGTACAATTTTTGAAGTTAGGGCCAGCATGGGTTGAAGTTATGCACAGGTGCATACGTAATAATTATAATCAGTACAGAATTAATTAAATATAATATCGTGCAAGAATTATTGCTCGAGCGTGTTTTAAGAGTAAAGTAAAATGCTGTTTTACGGTGCAATAGGGTATCCGTTGTAATGTGATGGGAATCTACCTATACCTTAGGAAAACGGTGCATGACCGATCCGTAATTGTAAGGAACTCCATAATCGTCCGTGTCTCCTATGTCGAAATGTGACAAGAGGTTCTTATTGACATTCCCCCAGACAACCCGAATGGCGCTGTCTCTGTCGCTTCTCCTCTGCTCATGCAATAGACCGAGCGAGTGACCAATCTCGTGGACCGGAATACCGAACTAAAACATAGTTTAAACAGGCCTAATCGTAATCTTCGTCAACAGCATCTTCGTTGTCTTCATCATCACTGTAATCATCGTTTTCGTTTTCAGTGGCTTCTATCCCACGAACTGTTCTAACTAAGCGCCCATCTCTTATGTTCGATTCTATCTAAGACGACAGAAAAAGTAGTCTACGCTCAGCTGTGTACTTGCTTCTCTGCACACGTTCATTAAAATGTGTTCATAACCTAATAAGCTCTATGTGTGACGAATAGGCCTAGTCGTCGAATGCAAAATTCGGCGTTGCTGTTATTACTTCAGCGTCGACAAATGTATGCGTTATTAACGTCTCTGTGACACTGAGGTCATCAAAACAACCATTTATTCCTACGACAATTTAAACGTTTACTTACAAGAGACAGGCAATTTCCATATAAATTAATTTGCTGTGGCTTGAAAGCTACTCTTCCGATATAGGAGTAGCACCTAAAGCAAGAAAACTGATATAAATAACATCTTTATAAACCGTACAATGTCAAAATGCGATACACTCAATAACGCCAGTTGATCACTCCTCCGTACGGCATTGGGAAGTTTTGCATGAGTTTTGTACGATATAGAATTAAGTACAGCTCATTGACGCTGAGTCAGAACCAGAATAAGATACAACTTCACCTGAAAACGTTGCAGGTGATGTATTTGAATGTGATACTGTTGCATCCGCAAAATTCAAAAGACATATCGTTATAAATTATTACTATAGAAAAATTTAGCAACCTTGATTTTTGCAGATGTCTTAATTGCGACTAAACTGAGTTGCAATTGGTCCACGTTAACATTAAGTCGAATGTGCAAGCAGATGATCTGCACGTACCTCTGGTTCTCATTCGTCATGAGAATGTGGTTGTCACTAAACGGAGCATTTGTCGCCAATTCACTGAATCGAACGCAAGTGTTGTCCATCCAGTGTTGGAATGCATTGCGAATTATCGTTTTCTGCCTTTCATCTGTAACGCAGAGTTGTAGTTGGATGAATATGAATGGCTCGACCACTTAAGCTCCTCCCGTGTGTCACGACGTTAAAATAAAGTGAACGCTAGACATATATGTATTGTATAATTATATGTACGTTTTATTGATAAAATATTCTCAAAGAAAGCAGAAATGCCAACACGAGAGAATTAAATTTGAAAAATTATGAAAAGTCATTAGACTTTATTAATGATCTAGTAAATATTTTTACATAAATATCTGGGGATAAGTGAGAGTCGTCTTTGGGTGGGAGAGCATTGTTGTGTGCTCTCGGTCTTAATTGATGAGTGGAGAGAAGACGGAGATTAGGTAGGAGTTGGCATAGGACATGCTTGGGGTATCATCTGGCTTCACGCATTCCTTGCAGTAACATGCAGATGCTTGCAGCTTATGACGCCAACATGTGTCTGAGAAGCGACGAAAGTGTTAAAGTACTGAGTGCTCTTTTAAATGCAAGTTAATGTTCATTATATCGTAAACATGTAAAAGATCTTTTAGGAAAAGTGTATATGCTGAGCTACTGGGCTACTATTAATAGACACTCCGGTATTGATCAGCATACGCACCATGTGTTCCGTCAAACTTGAAATGGATTGGCATTGGCCATTTGCTGTAGGGATTATTCCTCAGGTTCATCATTTTTCTCTTCTTACGGCGTGTCAAGTTGGGGTCCTTTGATTTCTTGGCCTCGGCAATCAGCATATCAATCTGTTCCTCCGTCAACCCGATGCAGCCTTCCAGACTATTGATCTCTGAATCCGCTACCTCCACCCCCACCCGCTGAAAGATACCAACGTGCATAATTGATTAATATGGATCAAATTACATAACAGATGGTTAGTTTTCTTGGCTAGCCAGCTGCGATTACAGCGAATAGAAGCAATTCTTCTACGTTTTCTTAGAGGTATGTTCTAGGTAAAATGATCTAAGTTCTTTTTATGTCATTGGAATATTTAGTAAATTCAGTAGAATAGTAATCTTGTTTAGCCTTGACCTTACGTCCGCTGGTAAGTGGTCATCCAAGGAGTACCAGGAGACTGATGTGAATTGTTATTTCTATTACAGAGAGGAAATGCCAAATTATATGATTCTTTAGACTATACTTAATGAGAAAAGCTTTGTAAGCCCTATTTGAGCCATGCTCTTCACAAAGCATAAGGATGCGATTAAGTCGATTTTCATCAGAAGGCCATGGATAAATTTAATCTTCGAGTGGTTTATGACTCGCTTCAATTTCGCCATTTCTGAAGTTTGGTGCAAAATAATTTTTAGTAATACTTTAAATTTCACAAATACACTGCAACAGCCAGTGATACCAAGCAACATTACGCTTGAATTGTCTTACTCTATTGCAATTAAGTTTTTGCAGAGCATTCTAAATAAATGTATATCCTCATGCATCATTCCTAGTTTTAAAAGTTTACGCTGAGCGAAAAACTTTACAATAGTCTTAATGAATGTAAACTGGTTACAATCATTTTGTTGCAGCACGTTTGCTACAATAATTGCCGTATATCCATGAGAACCTAACATATGCTGAAGATAGATTCTTGGACCTTACGTTGTCTGGCTCTTTAAGACCTTTGACCTTGACGAGTGCTTCCTGGAGCTGTTGGTACTTGATCTTCGTCCTTTCAAAGGCTTCCCTTGGCATTCCATTGCAGGCCATCCATTCCGACCTCGTTCCTTCTGTCGGCTGCCAGATCTCACTCCCTGTCTTGTTAGGGTCAGATGAATCGACTCTCAAGCGTCCTGCCTGCAATTGTAATATTCTTAAATCAGTAATGACATAATACGACACTTTAATTTCCTGATAAAAGTAGCTATCTATTAACATTTAAATGAAATTAAGTAAACGCCAACCATAACCATGCATGATTTCAGTATGAAGATTATACATTAGGCTATAATAATTATAACTTTCGTCGCTTAGTGCCACATCTGTAAGAAAAGACCTTCGCTGAAGAAAAGACCTTCGCTGGAGAAACTCCTCACTTGCTATAATTATGCTTCTGTTATAAACAAACGTTCGAAGGTTCTTGGATATTTTGCAAGCTTTCATCGCAAAAGGCGTTTCTTTATGGTTCAGCTTTGTTTATGCAATATGAATTCAAATTGTAGCATCCCTAATGATAATCAAAGATTACTTCGCATCTGCAGATATTGCAAACGCACAATTTCTAGTTTTCTATCACATGGCATCGTCGTATCTATCGGCCTTATTCAAAGGAACTGTTTGAATGTGCAGTTGCAAAATGCACAAAAATCTGTTACAAACGAAATATCGAAACATTAGGCCTACTACATTGTTAAGAAACTGTTGTTACCTGACAGGAATTCAGAAATGTTGCCACTACCACGAAGTAGACAACATTTCTAGCACTGAATATGTGCATTTTGAGCAAGTTGCCTTCAATTCTTTTTCTCCGTCAACCTTTGACTACGACTAAAATGTTTTCAGTCGAAATTCTAAAATCGCCGTACTCTTGTTAATGTATGTTTCAATCTTTAGTCTTGTCTGTTAAAGTCTAGCTCTGTTAAGCTTACTCTGAGCTCTCATGGTGCTGTATCAACCTCGCCAGGACGATGCCTTTATTAAGACCTTGCCAACAATGAATGATAATAGTTCTTTCGTGAGTCAGAGTTTTTGCTGCAGAGCCGAAAGCACTTGTTGCACTTGAAACTGTACCTAGGTTGAACGATCTGTCAGGCCAAGTTTACTTCGTCCTGTTAATTCTTTTGATGTCATTCAGGTCTAAAATAAGACTCATTCTTCTGCCTTGCTCACCCTGCGTTGATTGATAGGCACGTAACGATGGACGGATGGTAAGAGAGATGAAACTTTTAAACCTCTACGGGGTAGCAGGTATCGATCCCGCTTTCTATTTGATGTTCTGCTCTTCCCGCGAGTGTGTTACCATTCATCTATCGCTGCCTCTTCAATATAACTGCGACCTAGCTTAAAGTGCTTTCTCTACTGTAACAAATGAAAGACGTTGTTATCTGACTGTATAATTTTATTCTACCTATTGTCAATTATTTTGCATGCCTAAGGACAGGTCACGAACTTGTGGCTAATGCTCGCTTAATATCTAGGCTATTACAGGCTATTATAAAGCTATTACTTGCGTTGAGGTTAAGAACAAAAGTAATATCAAGTGTTATTATAGAGCCTCGGAATGGCATTCATGAGCACCGGTTGAATCTTGGTTTTGCAAACATTGTTTAATCGCTTTATTCCCATTCAACTCCATCTCAAGTAGCAATAATTTCTTAAAAACTGAATGCGATAATTATTATAATTCAGAGCCTATTATTATGCCTGATTGGGGCAGGATGCTGGTTATTTTTCGCTGATGACTCCGATGGCCAACCCTCCTAAATAATAGCGATAAAGACCCTGATATTAACTTCTTTGATGGTTTGACCTCAAAACTAAATGATGCTTATCAATTTACCACTATGCACTTGAACTGCAGAATTATACTGTATAAACTAGATGATGTACGTTGGGATTCTATTAATTCAGCTCCCTGTTTCCATACTGGCTCCTACTGCATCTTGGCGTGATGCTGACTCGGCCGATACTGTACATAGACCGGCTTATCACTTTGTCCACAAGTCACGAGCCGTTGGTCGAGGTGGTGGTATGGGAATACTAATAGGGTAGGGTATTTCGTTTCAGAGACTTGACCTAGCGTCATATAACCTTCTGTTTATTGGGAGGTAAATATAGATCATCTGTTGCCAATCTAGAGGAGTTCTGCATAGAGTTTGAGCACCAGTTATCCAAAATTGCACTTAGGGATAAATATCCTTATCATGGGTAATCTTAATGTTCATTCACTGAGAGCAGAGAATCATGATGAAACCAGCTCTTTACTAAATGGTTTGCCCGCCCAAAATCTCTTACCAACTATAACAAGACCCACAACTATTACCACCAACTCATCGACATTGATCGATAATATTTTTACAAACGCTTGGTCTCATATAACTGAACCTAAGGTTATTGCTTCGGACATATTGGACCATTTACCTGCCTTAAACTGCTCTGACTTACATGTATTAACGTACAATTGTGAGAATTCTCCAATAGGGGACTATCGGATAATTAATGAAGAGCGAAAGTTAAATTTTATCACTCGTTTCTCTCTGAATCAGATTAGACCCATGTGCTCAATACTTGCCAGAGTGAGGATCCTAATATATGGCATACGACTTGTTTAAAACTGAAGATAAACGTATATTTAATTAAGCATTCTCAAAAATCCCGAAGACGAGTTAAAGTAAATCTTTATTCAAACATCCCTGGATGACACGAGGGATTCTCTAATCCAAAAAGAAAAAACTCAACTAATAGTAAGATATGATAAATACCCTACCCCTGCTAAAAAAAATAATACATGTAGGTCCTGCAGGAATAAATTTAAAACGATTAGAATTAATGCGGACAGGAATTATTATTATTCAGCTGAACTCAACAGGCATAGTAATAAAAAAAACTGGAATTTCACCCGATCTATGATAAAATGGGTGAGCAAGATGTAAAAATAGAATCGCTTAGAATTAATTGAATTAGGAATGAGGATCCTGAAGTTAAGGCAAACACTAAACAATTATTACTCCTCTAATATTGCTCATTCTCTATCTGAGAAAGTTCCAAACTCCCTGTTCTCATTCTCAAAGTAAAAAAATTCACCCATGCCCTGCTCTTTTGGACTAACTCCTACATCGCCAGAGGAAATTCTTAACCTGAGCTATTCTATTCATACTACCCACAGCAATGGAGTAGATGACATTGACCTCTGCATTGTGGCTCCTTGTATTTCTCTTATTGATCCTCTGCTGGCTAAAATTATCAACTGCTCCGTAATACAGGCGTAGTACCACAAGCAATAAAATTGCAAAAGTCTTTCCAATCTCTATAATATATTCGTTTATTAAACACTTGATGACACACCGCAACCAGATAAAGATAGGCCAATAAAAAATGAATGACAAACCTGAATCGGTAACAAACAGTTTCAAGAGCCTAAGGACGAAAGGAGGTCGTGAAATAGAAATGACATTATTACCTCCCGCTTAAACTTCGCTCTTTACTTGTGATCCACCAGGCAGGGATCTAGGCCTACAAGTCCCTAAAGCATTTTTCTTTAGACGTAGCTGGTGCTGGGAGCGCTCTTGAGTAGGTTCTTGAAGTGGCGCTATATAAATGCTCATAATGAATTAATGAGTGGCCGTCTCTTGCAAAGTTTAATCGTTAGCTGAATCGATTACTGCTATGTCGCCTTTGCTGGCTTTCCACGGCATAGTATCATACGGTGGGGCACGGTGGTGTAGAGGTATGTTCGGTGCCTTGCAGCCGGTGGGTTGCGGGTTCAAATCCACTTCAAGCCGCCGCGTAGGGACCCTGGGCAAGTCCTTCACTCGCAATTGCTCATGCGCTTCGGCGTGAAACTCCGATTCAGTGTCCGCGCTGTAGTCGGGAGCGCCTCTGAGTAGAAATCTTGAAGGGGGCGCTATATAAATATCTGAAATGAATGAATGAATGAATGTAGCTTCAGGCGGTCATAAACTTGTGTCTTTTATGTGTCTTTTATGTGTCTTTTATTTTTCTCATTTTGTATCGTTTAGTTGTTGTTCTGCCTCTGTGGCGTAATAAAGTGTTCATAAACGCTCCTGCTCGTCTGGTCATGCGATTGAAAAAGTTCGACCACATTACAACCGCGATACAAGGTCATCTTCCGTGACCCAAGATAGACGAAAGCGTAAAATTCAAACTTTGCCTTCAATCTGGTGTATAAATGTCTGAGCAACTGTGCAACACGCTACTTCACAGACAACGTCATTGCTGCTATATTAGACGACCCTAGTAGGGATTACGGGGAACAGCGATTTCACTTGTCCACAAGCGTTCTACATTAAGAGTTCTTAATATCTTGCAACTAAAGTACTGAATTATTTGTACCTGGTAGACACTTGAGTTTCTAAGCACGGATGTAAATAGAAATCTCATATAAATCGGGAATGTTTTTAATCGAGAAAATAAATAAAATAAATATGCAGATGATATATTTTTGAATCATTTAGGCCTACGCTGTTCAACTGGCGGTTATCCAAATATGCAATTACGTTCCTCATATTGATCAACACACCAACATAGGCCTATATATCTCGTTATCAAGTGCAGTGGTCTTTTAAGCCGGATCCCTTCTGATCTGAGATCCGCCAACTCAGCGGATTTGATACCCGTCACCTGAACTATGAGATCCGCCACCCAAAAGAGAAGACACGTCACCTAAAATGTGCTTCTATTACAAAAATCGACCATTTGTAGGCTACCCTGTTTTTACCATGTTATGCTTATCCGAATAGCAAATAGTGAATACAATGGTCATAGATTAGCCAGAAGGGCTCAAGTTTTACAACTGTATAGATTTGGAGATCCGTCCCCTCTGGATGAAAAAATTAAATTTTAAATCATTAAGTTAACGTAGAAATCATATTGCAAATTACCACGTAAACATTTTAGGGGAAAATAAGTATTTCTTTTTTTCCCCTGTTAGCGTCATTTCAGCCGACGAAAATCCCTAACTGACCACAGTTTCTCTACAAGAAAAATCTCGCAGAACTCGTGTATGCAAGCATCACTAGATATTGTTTCAGAGGTAAAAGCAGTCACAAATGGCAACGGCCAAAATAAAGCAAACACAATTACACTTCAGGTGACAGACTTCTGTTGCATGTCCAAAAATATATAATTACATATCAGCAAAGTTTAGAATATTTTTCCAGTCATCGGTATGTTAATATTGCGCACAAACAGAAACGCCAAGTTAGCATACCATGAAGTTATCTAGTAAATTATTAAGAGTTGTTTCCTTTATTGCGATTTCTTTCACAGTGGTCTTTTGGTCTTAGTGGAAACTGGAACAGGTGAAGTTTTGCTGAACATCGTCGTCTTTAGAGTTGTACTTGATGTTGCTGTTGCAATTTTCGTTGAAGAAGTTGGTACTGGATTGTTTCCAACGACCGGATTAACTATAGTCATACACAATAAAATAAAGCGACCTTTAGCTCGAGTTATTTTAAAAATACTGTAAATTTGAAGTTTTTATTGCAGCAAATAATACATTTTGCTGCAAAACAGTTCTAGCAAATTTCATAACAATGTATCAATTGTTATGTTAATTGTTTCGAAATATTATAGAAATTTTTCAACAAATGATTATTTTATATGACTGCGTTAAGTCAATTCTTAGCGATAGATTAAATTTGACACCGTCATCTTACTTGGCTTAACGATGATTTGAAACCCTCGCTGTGCTGGGAAATAATCAGAAGTGTAGTTGCTTCTAAATACGATCATCATCTCATTAGACTGGCTCGTCACAGTAACATTTGGTCGACGATTCCCGCAAAATCTGCATGAGAGACGATCATAACCGAGATTAACTAGAGTTTCAATCGGAAACTGATTCATTTTATGTGCGCTTTATAAATGAGTAAAAAATAAATGTTAGCTAACTTAACTGAAACTGTCTTGTTCAAGAAACAACACAACTCGAAACAGTAGAACTAAATTCGAGGTTATTTTGTTATTTTATTCTAATAATTAACGAGAGCTATCGAAGTCACTTGACGTAATAAGGTCACTCTTCGAAGTCTCTTTACAGTTGGCAAATTATGACCAACTCTTTATGTTCATCAGATTTGACATCGTTATCTTTGTCCCGATTTCAAAACCAATGATAACAAGCCTCTTACTTAGAATAGAAGCCACCCAAGACTCTGTAGCAAATTTGCAATAAGGATGACAGATGTTATAAGCTTCGCAGTGTAGTATGTAGGGGGCCTACTGCAACCTTCCAATCCCAGGTCTTGTTTTGCACTTGTTTTCAACATAACATTATGCGGCTTTATGCCAACATTATATTGCAGTGTAGTATTTACCTGCCACCTTCCAATCCCAGATCTCTTTTGAACTTGATTTCAACCCAGTGAAAACAGGCATCGTATTCAGAGTACAGACCAAATTCGCCAGCAAATGTCAGTTGCAACCGGTAATTTTCGTGTGCCTGTTTTAAATTCAAACACATCATATTAAGTCCATCAGGACCCTGTCAAATTAACACTAGGCCTACTTCAAAATTACTTTTTCTCACTGATTCTGCTAATCACAGAGCTAACTTGTAAGACATAAAAGGCCAGTCTTTACATTCCTGTTTAACTGCGGGTCGGAAATACGACAAAGAATTGCTTTATCTGAGGTGAAATTAATTAACTTAATAGATTGATCGTCTGATTTTCTTCAGAAAATTAATATTCAAATTAAAAAAACTCACAGCCATCAGAAAACTGCTAATTTTAAGCAGTGTAAAAGCGAATTTAATAGTACCTTGATCCACCAGTTGCATTCCTGATGTGAAATGTAATAATGTTTGTCATCATATCCTGGAGATTTTATGGTTTGCTGACCTTGTGACCCTATGTTGCTGACACCTCCGCAACTTGCTGAGTATAAAGAATGAACATATTAAGCTTTGTTGATCTGAAATTTGAATATTTATTATTTTATATGATTATATAACCTATGCAAATAGACTGGTTTAATTGTTACAAAATGATCAGTTATTAAATTGGAAGTTTAGAACTGGAATGTCAGCTTATTCGAAATAATGCATCTCAGCTATGACTTTAAATTCTTCGTTTCCTAATATATTCGCTTGCAGTAGCGGGAGGTTTCAACTAATGAAGGATGTCTTAGGCTCTCGTTAATGAGCGCAATAAGACGACAGTACTTTGTACAAATTTGCTCTTTTCAGCAATTTTGACAAATGTATTTTGTCTTAACTATCCTCTCTTAATCTTTCTTTTTGATCTCCAGCTGTACTGGGGCCAGTGTAAACTATGAAGTGAATTAAAGAAGTGCAGCGATCGCCTGACTTACCAGATTTTGCTGGTGCAACTTGATCGCAGAATCGTCCCGAGAATCCATCTGGACATATGCAGGTGGAACAGTTGTTCGGATTTTGGTAACCACCTCGTAAACAAGACTGGCTAAGTGGACTTTTGCAACTGCCTGACAGATTAGCGTAATTCACGTATGTGCAACATTGAATACAACAATTAGCATGCGTGCAATTTCAGTAGAAAGTTCTATTCCTCTACACCTTAACCTAACTAAAGAACATCAGTTCTAAAATAGTAATTAGAAACCTTTTAAGTAACTTGTTATTTGAGCCTTAATATGGCCAGCAATACCACCAGATTTGCAAATAGCAAAATTAAATTTAAAAAATCAACTATGCATATGCTTAGATCAGTATAATTCTCGTGAATAGTCTACGACAGTGTAATGAAGCGTTTCACAATAAGTCTAACTGGCACTGCTAAAAGTGTATGGCTAAGAGAAAACTACCATCTAATCTTACATAATAACGAGAAGCATTAGATCGCTGACCTTGACAATATGCCAAGTTGATGACCTTGATATCCTCGAACGAAAGACCCGTCCTCTGACCCATGTTCATCTGATAGAGAGGATCCAAAGCAATCATCGTATCATTTTCGTTTGCTGAAATCCTATCCTAAATATATAAATATATAAGCAGATAACAATGTCTGTTCATAATATGCACTGCTTCTGCGACAAACATGTAGATTGGATGAAACGCCTGCCTTATTGGCAAGAACTTAGTGAGCCAGACTTCTGAAGTACTCGGGCCTAGTTTAATAACCGGATCAGTGTTCATTTCAAATAAGAATTCAAAGTGAAGAATTAGGACTATTTTTCAAGTTAGGAACCGCATGCGTTGAAGTTATACACATGTGCATACGTAATAATGATCAGTACTTACATAGAACTTAGAACTTGGTCCACACAACTAAAGCGTCTGCAGCTCATCCAAAACTCACTAGCCAGAGCCGTTACCAGAACGCCCAAGCATCATCACATCACTCCCATCCTCAAATCACTCCATTGGTTAAAAATCCCAGAGCGAATTCACTTCAAGGTTCTCTCGCTAACCTACAACTCCCTACAACACTCCCAGCCCAGATATCTCCGCGAACTCTTCACCATCCAGCCAACCCGTTCTACCCGATCATCCTCCGTTCTCACTCTTTCTAGACCCCCGGCCACTACTCATCTCAAGTTCTCCAACCGAGCAATATCCAACACTGCACCGCGTCTCTGGAACGATCTACCTCCTGAATTCCGCACTTTTTCGGTTCCTCCACCATCATCGCCAATCATCCACCATCATCTGCCTCAGGCTCCTCTATCCATCACCCCAAGGCTTTCCACTCGAAACTAAAGTCTCTCCTTTTCAAGAACTCTTATCCTGACTCTTCTGATCCTGTACCTTCCAATCCTCGACCTAAAAGACACCCGCCTTAACATCTGCTGTGCCCTCTCTGATCCTCTGGAAACCGGACTCGGACCTCCCTCGGACTACTCTTTTGGACAACCCCTCTGACTAGACGCAGCGCTCGTGAATAAGCTGGTGCCCTGCGCTTGGCTTTCGAGTGGCGCTTTAGAAGTTTGGAGATTACGATTACGATTACGATTGGTCCTCCCCGTGCAGGTCTGCACATCGAGCAACGCATCTCTTTCACTCGTCTCCTTTCATCGCCAGCTGCTCCGCATCCACCCACGACATCTCCAAATGACTCAAGTCGCACTGATGGTTCCCGGCCAGTTCTTCTGTGGTCTTCTTCTCTTTCTTCTCCCTCCGGAATTCCTGAATAGCACTTGTTTGCCTCTTCTATCCTCATCCAATCTTCTCCTTCTAATGATGTTTTCCATATTCTCTTGACCCATCCTCTCTCTGATGGTTTCATTTGTTATCTTATTATCAGTACAGAATTAGTTTAAAAAATTTGTAAGAGTTAAAGACAAATGCTGTTTTGGGGTGCAATACTAATTAAATTGAATAGGAAATGGTATCTGTTGTGATGTGATGGGCATGTAGGCTACCCACCTTAGAAGAATAGTGCATGACCGATCCGTAATTGTAGGGAACTCCATAATCGTCCATGTCTACTATGGATAACTGTGACACGAAGTTCTGATCGACATTCGACCAGACAACCCTGATGGCACTATCTCTGTCGCTTCTCTGCTGCTCATTCCACATACCGAGTGAGTGACCAATCTCATGGACGGGAACACCGAACTATAACATAGTGTAAAACAAGCGTAATCTTCAACTTCGTCGTCATCATTATGGTCATCATCATTGCTATCATCGTTTGTTATCTTAAGTGACCTCAGTTCCACGACCTGTCCTAACTAAGCGCCTATCTCTTGTGTTAGCTCCTGTCTAAGACGACAGCACAAGTAGACCACGTTCAGCTCGGCACATCCTTTTCTGCACACGCTCATTAAAATGTCTTAATAACCTAATAAGCTCTATATTTTTACGAACACAAATTTCGACATTGCCGGTGTTGCTGCAGCGTCGACATGTACATAGGCCTACGCTATGACAGAACTATTGCTGTGACATTTTTGTCACCACCACAATAAGTTAGGCCTATACATGCAACAATTTGACGTTTTCTTACCCGATACAGACATCCTCCTGGTAAATTAATTTGCTGAGGCTTGAAAGATACTCTTCCAACCGGGGAATAGCACCTAAAGCAGGAAACATTTATAGAACATCGTCCTAAACCGAGCAATGTCAAAATGCTACATACCCAATACCACCTGCAGAACACTTCACTCTAAAGCATTGGGAAGTTTACACAAGTTTTCTACGATTTCGAATTAAGTATAGCTCATTGACGCTGAGTCAGAACTTGAATATGATACAACATCACCTGATATCGTTGCATGTGATGTATTTGATTGTGATACCTTTGCATCCGCAACGTAGTCTGTTTAAGATTCATCGAACATAGGCCTATCGCTGAAGATTATCAATATAAGAAAATTTAGGAACGTTAATTGCACCTAGACTGCGTTGCAAATGGCCCATGTTAATAGCGAGGCGATTTTAAAAGCATATGTTCTGCACTTACCCACGTCTCTCACTCGTCATGAGAATGTGGTGGTCACCAAACGGGGCATTTGTCGCCAATTCACTGAATCGAACGCACGTGTTGTCCATCCAGTGTTGGAATGCATTGCGAATTATCGTTTTCTGCTCTTTATCTAATAATAGACGCAGAATTCCAGAGAGTATTTTGTCGTTGTTGAATGAATATGAATGGATCGATCACATAAGCTCCTTCTGTGTGTGGCAACGTCAAAATATTGTAATTGATAAAAAGAGAACGACTGGATATGAATATATATATATATATATATATATATATATAATTTTATATATTCGTCTAACTGGTGAAACAATCTGAAAGAAACGCAGAAATTCTAACGCGAGAGAATTAAATTAAATTTAAAAATATAAAAGTCATTGGAATTGATTCGTATATATATAATTATATATATATAATATATATATATATTAGGGCTAGTACTGATTAAAATAATTTTAATCGATTAATCTCCAAAATTTAATCGAGATTAATCGATTAAATTCGATTAATTTGGTCCATATTACATAAAGCGTGAAAAACTGTTTAGACTGTACAGTGTATACACTGCAAAAATCCATCAATCATTGGACATGCTAAAGTTCAAATTGTCAAACTGTAAAATGTAGTCAGTAGTAACTAACTTCTATTTACAAGAATCTTCAATAATGTCGCCATTTTCGACTTTTCCCTCAGCATTTGCCTTAAATGTGAAATGATCACTTAATTTTCCACTCAAATGTTTTACATTATTACTGTTCGCCATAATGGTTTATTCCAGAAATAGGGCACTTGACGTCATAAAATAAGTAAGAAAATTAATCGAAAATTAATCGAAGAAGCCAAAATTAATCGATTAAAATTTTTAACGATTAATCGATTAATTAATCGTTAAAATCCGCAGCCCTAATATATATTTATGGGGATGCAGTGAGGGGCGTCTTTGGATTGGAGAGTAAACAAAATTTGCTCTAGGTCATAATCGATGAGTGGAGAGAGTACGGAGATTATTTTTAAGCTCGTATAGGGCATGCTTAGGCTATCACCTGGTTTTACGCAGCTGTTGCACTAACATGCTGGATTGCAGGTATTATGCAGCTTATGACGCCAACAGGCCTGGTGTCTGAGAGGCGACGGAAATGTTAAGGTACTGAGTGCTCTTTCAAATGCAAGTTTTTAATATTGATTTATATCGCATTTATATATGTAGGCCTGAGTGCTCTTTTAATGAAAACTTTATGTGCTGAGTTAGAGGGCTACTATTAATAGACACTGCCTAATTGATCAGCATAGTACCATGTGTTCCGTCAAACTTGAAATGGATAGGCATTGGCCATTTGCTGTACGCGTTACTCTTCAGGTTCATAATTGTTCCCTTTTTACGGCGTGTCAAGGTGGGTTCCTTTGATTTCTTTGCCTCGGTCATCAGCATGTCAATCTGTTCCTCTGTAAACCGGATGCAGCCATCCAGACTATTTATCTTTGAATCAGCTGCCTCCATCTCCACCCGCTGGAAGATATCGACGTGCATATTAGATAAATATGGATCTAATTACATAACAGATGGTTTGTTTTCTTGACTAGCCAGCTGCGATATCGGCGACTGGAAGCAATTCTTCTACGTTTTCCTAGAGGTATGTTCTAGGCAAAATGTGGCCGACTGATTAGCTCAATTGTTGAGCTGGCCGATGCTGCACGCAATTTAGGCGTTGGTTTTTAATTCTACCATGTCTGTCACTGGTCATGTAAACAGTATCTGCAAGTCATCTTATATGTTCATTCGTGACATACGCAGAATGAGGCATTATGTGCCCATGTCTGCAAGAATATCTCTGGCAAATGCATTGGTTTCCAGTCGCCTAGACTATTGTAACTCGCTTCTTACTGGTATCAATAAATCAAAAATACTGAAGCTGCAGAGGGTTCAGAACTCTGTGGCTAGAGCCATAACTAATACATCCAAATATGAACATATAACCCCTCTGCTTAAATCTCTGCATTGGCTTCCTGCTCAGCAAAGAATTCGTTTCCAACTGGGGCTCATAGTTTATAAAACTTTGAACTCTGATCAACCACAATATTTAAAATCTGTTCTTATTCCTCTGACTTATCATTATTCAATGAGGTCATCTGATTGTCTTTGTCTGGTCATACCTAAATCAAGAACTGTTCTCGGTGTACGAGCTTTTTCGGTTGCTGGGCCTGCCTTTTGGAACTCTCTTCCTGTATCTGTGCGCTGTGCTCAGTCGCTTGTGTCATTTCGTTCTCGGCTGTAAACTTACCTATTTCAAATTGCTTATCCACCTTAGGCTGCCTATCTGTCTCTTACGGACTGATCTTCTGGATGTTGACCTGATTACGGATTGTTTTGATGCGCCATCGGTTGATGCCTTCTGCATTAGAAACCGGCGCAATAGAAGTTGATAATTACATTACATTACATTAGCGCTGTTGACCTGTAACGCGAGGGTTCGATCCTCGTCCGAGGAGGTTACTGTTTAGGGACAGTAGGTGCAAAAACAATAACTTTAAGTTGAAGAATGGATTCTTGAATCTTACGTTGTCTAGCTCTTTAAGACCTTTGACCTTGACGAGTGTCTCCTGGAGTTGGCGATACTTCGTCTTTGTCCTTTCACAGGCGTCCTTTGACATTCCGTGGCAGATCATCCATTCCGCCCTCGTTCCTTCTGTCGGCTGCCAGATCTGACCCTCTGTCGTGTTAGGGCCAGATGAATCGCCTCTCAATCTTTTTGCCTGAAATTACAATATCCTTGAATCAGTAATGACATGGCAAGAGACTCTAATTAGCACATTTAAGTCGCTTTCCTCACGAAAGTTGCTATCTATTAACATTTCAAATTCAGTGACCATCAACCATAACCACACATGATTTCAGTATGAAGATTATACGTTAGGCTAAAATATATAACTTCCGCTTATCTCTGCATTTGTAAGGAAAAAACCCGTTGCTGCAGAAACTCCTTCCAGTTATATGTGTCTGTTATAAACAGATGTTCGAAGGTTCTTAGAAATTTTGCAAGCATTCATCGCAAAAGACGTTCCTCTAGCGTTCAGCTTTCTTTATTTACTCATCGCAGAAGGCGTTCCTTTAGGTTTCAGCTTTGTTTATGCAGTATGAATCCAGAATATACCATCCCTAAATGTAATCAAAGATTACTTTGCATTTGCAAATATTGCATAAGATTGCATAAGATAAGATGTAGTTTTATGTAATATAACATCGGAATACCTATAGGTCTTAATCGTGCATTTCTAAAATGCAAGAAAATTTAACAGAATAAAAAAAATCGATATTTACCACAATGTTTACAAACCGTTATAACCTGACAGGAATGAAGAAACGTTGCCACTACCACGAAATGGGCAAAATTTCTAACACTAAATATGTGCATCTTGCAGTAAGTTGCCTTCAAATTATTTTCTCAGTCTACCTTTGACTGCGACTAAACGTTTCCAGTCGAAATTCTAAAATCACCGTACTCTTGTTAATGTCTGTATCAAACTTTTGTCTTGTCTATTAAATTCCAGCTCTGTTTAACGTTCTCTGAGCTCTGATGGTGTTGTATTAAACCCGACTAGGACGATGCCTTTTACAAGACCTTAACGACAATGAATGACAATGGTTATACCGTGAGTCAGAGTTTTCGCTGCAGATACTAAAGCACTTGTTGCACTTAAAGTGTAGGCTACCTGAGATCCTGGGTTGAACGATTTGTCAGACGCACAGACTGCCACGTTTACTCGGTTCTGTCTTTCATGTCATTCAGGTCTAAACTCACGACTCATTTTTCGACTTGTTCACCCACGCAGCCTATGCTCTCTGACCTATCGGAATCCAACCTGGCTTTTCAAGCGCAGTTTGAGTTTTGATTTCATTTGTTGCGTCGAACTTTATGAAAATGGTGCTACTGGGGTCGTTAAATTAGATTGACATCGTTGCTTTCATTGACTGAGAATTTTATACCGGGTACGTACACGCTTCTATTACATTTCTCATATTATAATATTTTCGTTTATTCAAACAATCCGGTTGACAAACCGCAACCGGTTACAGTGTTCTTCTTTGTTTCTCCTCCTTCAGGCCAAGGCCAACGATGAGTCCTCAACTTGTCGTCTCCAGAGTTCTCTATCCTTGATTTTTTCCTTCGCTTCTGCAATGTTCATCTTCATTCTCTCCAGATCCTCTCGTATATTATCCATCCATGTCTTTTGTTGTCTTCCTCTACTCCTAGTTCCCTCCACATATCCGTGTAGACTGTAGAGCCATCGATGGTTACAGTGTACAATTATGCAATTGAAACAATTTACAGGAACACAAATGACAGAAGACATAAATCTAAACTACTAACAGAACAGACAGCCTGCAATACACGGCGCTAATAGCAGCCTACAAAGCATGTCCGCCCTACGGGACTCGATCTCAGTACCTCTCGCTCTCTGTGCCAGATGTTAACCAATGCGCTATCGCCCCCCCCCAATTATAGCACTATAGATTTGTGAGATTATTGTCTATAACTGAAAGACGCTGTTATAAGTAAGTAAGTAAGTAAGTACGTGCTTTATTGAACCGCCTGCAAACGCACTGCGGGAACATCAGAATGAATCACAAAAATCACAAATGTCAAAAATATCATAAAATACAATAAAACAGACATCTATGCATATATGAGATTAAGGTAATAGTAAAAAGAAAGATTAGCAATAAAATCAATAAAATAACATACGCGTAATAAAACCACATCTAGTTAATGCGTCAGCATGTGGGATCTCACGGTTATGTGAACGAGGACGGAGAGAATACTTAACATTCTTTATAGGAGGCAGTAGACCATTAAGAACATGGCTGGGGTTGTGAAGCACAGATGAGAAAAGAGAAGAGTCAGCACGGCGACAGAGGTCATCAAACATTATCTGGTCGGCAGGCAAAAACTTTAGCCGTACCATTTTGCGTATTATTGCATTAATACGCGCGCGCTGACCAGCATTGGCAAAGCCGTACCAAGCAGGGGAAGCATACAGGAGGCGAGCCAGCGAGGTTGCCCGAACTACATCAAAAAGGCGCATCCCCGAGAGACCATGGGCAATAAGGATGCGTATCGCATAGAGCGATTGGCTAGCCTTAATACAGATTCGGTCAATATGGGGGTCAAAACTAAGTCTATCCGAAATGGTTACCCCTAGAATAACAGACTCAGATACCCTACAAATACCTGGTATAGGGAGAGGAAGATCAAGTAATTTAGACCGCGGGCGCCTAAATACCATCTCTTTGGATTTATTGTTATTCAATTTAAGATTACAAGTTAGTGCCCAATTGGCAACATTTTGAAGTTCAGACGAAGTGGAGGTAATAGCAGATGCTGGAATGAGAATATAGCTATCATCAGCGTATTTAAGCAACCTATTACTGCGATGCACAGGTTTCAAGCCTGAAATAGCTACTACAAAGTCAGAAGGTCCGAGACCAGAGCCCTGTATAATGCTAGCATTTATCCGACAAAATGCTGAGACTTGGCCGAGAAATTTAGTACAATGCTGACGGTCTTTCAATAGGGATAAGATCCAATTATACAGAAAGTCAGGTATTGGCAATAGAGCAAGTTGTTCAGATAGGTAAGAGTGCCTAACCGTGTCAAAGGCACGTGAAAAGTCTAGCGAGATAAGACGAACATAGGGTTCATCGTGTAACATCTCAAGAATTCCGTGGGTGAGAGCAATGATGGCGGAAGTAGTTGAGCCAGAGGGCCGAAAGGCGTATTGGTCTCTAAGGGTAGAATTTATTTCGGGATCAGTGAAGATTGGGTAAAAGTAACTTCTCACAACAATTTTCTCCAACATGCGGCATAGCACCGGAGTAATAGAAATGGGTCTAAAGTCAGCCTCATTTTGAGGGCGCAGGTTTTTAGGGACTGGCGTAATACAGCTAGAGCGCCACTGGGGCGGCGTGTAAGAGGAAGCCAGAGAGCAGTTAAAGAGATATGTAACCGGGGCAGAGAGGAGATGAGCCATAGTGGATAGGAACCAAGAAGGGATGCCATCAGGGCCAACTGAGGACCCACGGACCGATTCCAATCCTCTGAACACATAATATTCATCAATATTAACAGGTTGCTCAACATTAGCAGTTAGTTTAAGCAATGGCACAATATAATCAAGATCAGTCGAAACAACTTGATAATGTCGGTTTAACGACTCGCACGTTACACCTCCAAACACCGCTGGACTAACTACATCATCACCCTGAAGCCGCCTAACCTCAGCCCAGAGCATCCGAGAGCCACGTTCAAGACCCTGGAAGGAGGCAGCATTTGTCTTAACAATACAGTCGTTGATCCGAGTGGCAAGAGCATCCGCAGCCTCAACTCTTCCACGACGGAGAAGCGTTTTTCTACGGCGAAGTAAGTATTTTAGTTTTGGGGTCATGTAAGACGGATCCTTTCTCTTGATTGTTATCTGTTTGAGGGGGAAGAAGCGGTTGAGCGAGTCGTCAATAAAACTATAAAAGTCATCAAAAGCTTGTTCAATAGAGATGTCCTCGATGAAGAAACTCCACGTATGATTTATGATGAAGGCATGGAGAGCTGAAAGACTGGCGGGTGTCCGCAGCCGGAAGCTTCGGACTTCGCGGTCGTTCATCAAAGGCCTCTGCGTTACGGTCTCAGAATTCGCAAGAACTGCAGAATGTTTGGTCTTGATTGACGATTTGATTGCCGAGCATTGTCCGTACATAGGTCCCGAGGCATAGATGCGATCCAATGGGTGTCCGAGATGGGTAGGACCAGCGAACTCCACATGGAGACCCAAACCAAGGATATCTTCGGAAGGGAGCTGGTTAAAGTCACCAGCTAAGATGATAAGGGGGTTTGACTGGTGAGCGAAAAAGTTATCCAACGTCGAAGCAAGACAAGTCAGAAGGTCGGCAGTTAGGTATGTAGGCGAGGGCGGATGGTATAGGCCGCCGATGCGATAATGTTGATTATTGTGTATAGCCAATATCCATAGTAATTCCATCTCTGAACTGTAGGTAGGATCCGGTGTTATCATATCATATGATATTATATGACTTTATAATTTTATTCTATCTATTGTCAATTGTTTTTCATGCCTAAGGACGGGCCACGCACTTGCTGCTTATGCTCGCTTAATATAAAGGCTATTACAGGCTATTATAAGGCTATTATTTGCGTGGAGTTTGAGAACAAAAGTAATCTCAATAATTGTTATATGGAGGAATATCATTCATGAACACCTGTTGAATCTTGGTTTTTGTAAACGTTGTTTAATCAATTTATTCTTCTACTACTACTACTTCTCCTACTACTACTGCTACTGCTACTGCTACTGCTACTGCTACTGCTACTGCTACTGCTACTGCTACTGCTACTGCTACTGCTACTGCTACTGCTACTGCTACTGCTACTGCTACTGCTACTACTACTACTACTACTACTACTACTACTACTACTACTACTACTACTACTACTACTACTACTACTACTACTCATGAAGCTATGTAGGCTACTTAAACCAGCTAGGCCGAGTGTGAGGAGTCTTTTAACTACTAGGCTATCATCAGAAAATTTCTCGTGGAACCCATCAAACCCAGCCTCTGGCAAACGACCTAAATCAGCCGTATATCCTCGTGCGTGTGTTCTCGTGTATATATTCTCGTCTCTACATGACATGTGTTGCGTCTTTGTGCAGAATCCTTCTGATCATAGCTTCCAAGTAGAGCAAATGTAAGAGTATAAGTGAATCAAGTCTGGTCTGAATGGTGAGTATGAAAAGAGTTAGGTCTTTCTGAACTTCAAGGTAATGGAGAGAATTTTAAATAATATATAAAATGCATCTTATCATTGTTTGCATGGGCAACATTTATTGAAACAAACAAGTCTTTGACGAAGAGATCTAATAACACCAGAGTGAACAGCTCTAAGAGAATTAAAAGATAAAAATTTATGATTGCAGTAAAGCGAACATAATAGTCATTACCATAGTCAGTATTTTATTTTGTAATCTTACTCAATGAAATTGGTAAACACAAGTTGTAGTTCAACTTATTGCTATGCAAAACAATTCACAACTCGACTGAAATAATGCATTCGTTATTTGAAACATTAAAAAAATCAAATTGCAGAAAAATAAGTTGATTCAAACAACATTGAAACACGATAATTGAAGTTAGAAATCCTTTTCTGTTCATTCAGTCAGCACAGCGGTCGCCCTTGATCACAAGTTTATACGTCAAGAGTTCTTAACTTGCAAATAAAGTAATGAATCATTTGGATTTGGTAGACACACGCTTGTGTTTCTAAGCGTGGATGTGCACAGAAACCTCAAGTAAATCGGGAATGTTTTAAATCGAAAAATAAATAAAATAAATATACAGATAAAATATTTGGAATCATTGGCGCTGTTAAATAGGCGGCTATAATTATTAGTATACAAATACAGTACTCTACATAAGACACCAACACATTTCTTTCATTTTCAAGTGTATAAATTAAATTTGCATAAGTACCCTCTATGCACTTGCATTTCAAGCTGCACAAATCGTAGCACAGAGGTCATACGTCGTCAATAAAAAGCATCATCTGGCACTTACACCCATATAAAATCCTATTTACACAATTAACATTCAACAAGCATTGAATATCACAGTTATTTAATACTGGGCTGTACGATGTGAGTCTCAGGCCAACTTGAAGAACACAGTCATACGAGTCACAAACCAACTCAAAGAACAGAGTAATCCAAGTGCACATTGAAACAATAGCGTGATGACGTTTGCCCAGATAATTATTCTTAACTATTAGTCACTTCAATTAGGACAACAGCTTTTGCACAACAGTTAAACATTTCACTTAGAAATAAGGTCTCTTCACATGTTTCATCATCATAGGTTTCATGAGGACGACTCATATTGGTTACATGATAATAGTGGTTAATTATACATTAATTATATAAAAATATCTCATTCATGTTATAAGAAGGCCTACTTTTGAATAAAAGAAACATAGACTTTAAAAGCTTTCTCAATACAACTAATAACAGGAAAAATTACGATTGAAAGGTTAACAGTACAAGCGAAAGACCAACTATGCGTAACATATCCTACTATGCATAAATCAATAAATTAACGTAGAGATTCCATTGCAAATCACCACCCAAACACTTTTTGGGAGAATAAGTATTTCGTATTTTCTCCTCATATCGTCATTTCAGCCTAAGAAATCCCTAACTGACCAGAGTGCCTCTGCAAGGAGAAATCTCGCAGAACACGTGTACGCAAGCGTCACTAGATATTGCTTGAGAGGTAAAGCAGTCACATTTGGCAACGGCCAAAATAAAGCCAACGGAATTACGCTTTGGATGAGAGACTTCGTTGTCATTTGACATCTAACTCTTTCTTGACTCTTCGAAGTGCTAGACAACGCACGGTCCTGTCTTAACTTCAATCTTATCGAGACCAATATCTCCAGAGTATTCGTCACCTCTTATGCCAACGAACTGAAGCTGAAACAACACGAAAAACAGTTTCAGAAAACCATTTGAGTTAGGCCTAATACTAGTATTATAAAATGAATTGTTTATAAGACATAGATTAGTCCAGTCTTTTCTGAACCAGCATCCTGTGAAAATTTTACTAAAACCTTCTGTATTGTAATTCCTTAGTTGTCCCTTTAGGTTTATTTTCTATTATCCACGAACTAGAAATAATATAATATTATTAATAAAATATTATTTATATTAATAAAATATTATCTTCTTTTATGTTTTTTGGGTTAATGAATGACCACCTAAGGCATGAATTTACGATAACACCAACAATTTGTTTTTGTCAATTCATGAAAACCTGATAATGCCTATCTTGTCCAAAATATAAACACTCGCTTTGACAAAATTAAATGAATATGATAATAATTCCTGTAATGTCATTTACAGAGAGTCAGTTGTGGTTACCTGTGAGTTGCTTGACAGGTTAACTGCGACCGAAGCATGATTCCAAACGTTTCCAATTTGTCCTGATTTTATCCAGACAACGGTCGACTGGGAATCGGTTATTCTGACTAGTTTCAGAGTGTTGATGTGGAAACCAAACATGTGATAGTAGAAGTCTACACACACGTCTCCACCAATGTTCATCTTCGGAAAAAATAACCTAGAGAACGATAAAAAAATCGGTAAGAGCTTCAAAGAGCGAACAAAATTTATGTGGGATAAACAGACTTGTTGAACTTAAAGCCGTATCAGAATAATTTATTTAAAAGATTTGAACAAGGATATCTACGTCCTTAATTGTAAGGATTCATTAATTTCAGGCAAAGTTATAATTCTTACAGGCCTAACTAAATAACTGCTTTTTAATCAGGGATGCCTATGTACTCGCCACAAATATTTGAAAATTGCTCAGTTTAGCCGGGGCTTGGCTACGAGCACCTTTTAGTAGGCCTAGATATCTTGAAAGGGTGTTATAGAAATGCTCTGAATAAATCAGTTTTATGCGAATTCTTTCAAAATATGCAAGTTGAACGAATTCCGTTAACATTTTATGATTTGCAAATATTCCAACCAAAATCCTGAATTCTCGCATTGGCGGCATTGCATTATTCATCAACAGATTGGACGCATTCTTACCGAGCTTCGTCATTTGGTTCTCTTGGCGAGCTGGCTTCAATATAGATGTAGAAATTTCCATCGTACGGAGCATCCGGACCGGTTGGATCGGAAGGTGTTGGATCGTGAAACACTGTCCAGTCGAATTGATCAGTTGTGTCTTGAGTCATCCCACACAGACTGTTGCCGGATGACATCGTCTCGAAAGAACATGTCCATAGGGATTGCTGCGCCAGGGATTGTATAGCGCCTATGTAATGTAAAAAAAGTTTATGAACATCTGATGGAATGTAATAAACACTTTTAATTTAGACAGGACATCGTTGTATAAACCCTGAGATCAAAATGACTAAACCAGTCATATATGAAAAAACTAACCAAATATATATTTAGGTATAAGCAGACCCTAGAATATACTTCAAGTCACAAGTAGGCCTATCTTAATATTGCACACAAACAGAAACACTAAGTTAGCAATCCATGATTTCAGTTAAAGTTATTGAGAGTTGTATCCTTTATTGAGATTTCTTTCTCTTACTTTTAGTGGAAAGTGGAACAGAAGGAGTTCTGCTCAACGACGTGGTCTTAACAGTTGTAGTTGACGTTGTTGCTGGAGGTGTCGTCGTAGTCGTAGTCGTTGACGTAGTTGTGGGAGTAGGCCTAGGGGTAGTCGTTGAAGTAGTCGTTGAAGTAGTCGTTGAAGTAGACGTTGAAGTAGACCTTGAAGTTGACGTTGAAGTAGGAGAAGTTGGTAGTGGATTGTTTCCAACAACTGGACCAACTACAGTCATACACAGAAGAATAAAGTGAGCTGAAGCTTGAAATCTGTGTAAATGGTGGTAAATTTCAAGTTTCTACTGCAGTGAATTATACATTTAGATACAAAAGCAATTCTAGAGAATTTTGGACAAAGCATTAATTGTGATATCAATTGTTCTGAATTACCATAAAAAGTTTTAAAACATAATAATTATGTTATACGGCTGTCTTAAGTCATTGCTGGTCAACTTACTTGACTTAACGATGACTTGAAACCCTCGCTGTGCTGGGAAATAATCTACAGTGTAGTTGCTTCTAAAGGTGATCATCATCTCGTTGGACTGGCTGGTCACAGTAACATTTGGTCGACGATTCCCGCAAAATCTGTATTGTAAAAAATCATAACGAAAACGAGTTTAGCTAGAGTTTTAAACGAAAACTGATTCATTTTCAAATCGGATCATAAATGAATTTTTTTAAATCATCATTTAGCTCAACTTCACTGAAGCAATATGTCTTGCAGTAAAAGCAACACAACTTGACGAAGTAGTACTAAAATTCGAGGTTTACTCGTTCTGGTATTGTAATAATTAACGAGAGGTATTGAGGCCAAGTAAGTTAATAAGATCACTCTTCGTCGTCTCTTTACAGTTGCAAAATATAACCAACTCGTCATGTTCATCAGAATGGTTCAGCGTTACCTTTATTCCGATTTCAAAACCAATGATTATATTAGGTCTCGTGCTTAGAATAGAAGCCGAATAAGAAACTGCAGCATATCAATTAGGACGTCAGATATTGTAGACTTCGAAGTATTGTATTTACCAGCCACCTTCCAAACCCAGGTCTTTTGTATTTGTTTTCAACCCATCATCATGCCTACATTTATTAAATTGTCAAGTAGTGCAGACTATGCAGTGTAGTATTTACCTGCCACCTTCCAGTCCCAGATCTCTTTTGTACTTGATTTCAACCCAGTGGTAGCAAGCATCGTATTCAGAATACAGGCCAAATTCGCCAGTAAATGTCAGTTGCAACTGGTAATTTGTCGGTGCCTGTTTTAAATTCAAACACATGATTTTAATTATATTATCTATAACGGCCTTGACAAATACTAGAATATTTCATTTTTCCATGATTCAGAAAATTTTGCAGCTAATGATGTAAGAGAATTGCTGAAATTTGCCTCTTCAGTTGCCGGGCTGTAATGTAGCGAATAAACAAAGGTGAGCAATAACTGAAGATGATAACCTAGAGATTCAATTAAAAAAACAAATATAACATTTTTTCACGAGTTCTTAGTCTAACGTAAAAAAATTATTAGAAAACTGTTAAATTTAACCAGAGTAAAAGCGAATTTAATAGTACCTTGATCCACCAGTTGCATTCCTGATGTGAATAGTAATAGCGGTTGCTATCATAACCTGGAGATTTGATGGTTTGCTGATTTCCGGACGCTATGTCGATGACACCTCCGCAAGTTGCTGAGAATAAAAAATCAAAATATTTAGGCCTGTTGATCTGAATGTCGAATATGAATGAATTTCTATGATAATTATATATGACATGTGGGCTGGTTAACTTCTTACAAATTATCAGCTATTTACTTGGCAGCTTATCGTAACAATTTAATTTAAGGTAGACCTTTGAATTCTTTGTTTCATTATACACTAGGTAGGTGCGTCTAGAAGTTTTAACACCTGAAGCTTGTCATATTTATTGATCGCCATGAACACCAGTACGTTGTATTCTCTCTCTTTTCAGCATTTCTGTCAAATGTATTTTGGCTTAACTATCCTCTTTCAATCGTTCTTTTTGATCTCCAGCTTTACTACGGCCCAGTAGAAGCTACAAAGTTGAACAAAGAAGTGCAGCGAGCGTCTGACTTACCAGATTTTGCAGGTGCAATTTGATCGCAGTATTGTCCCGAGAATCCATCTGGACAAATACAGGTGGAACAGTTGTTCGGATTTTGGTAACCACCTCGTTGGCACGACTGGCTAAGTTGGCTTCTGCAACCATCTGATAGACAAATAGAATTCATGTATTTAGAACACTGGACACAGAAATTAGCATACGTGTAATTTTAGCAGAAAAGTTGTTTTCATTTGCATATATATAATTAAAGTATATCAGTTCTAAAATGGTAATAGACACCTAATAAGTAACTTGTTATTTAATCCTTATGGTCAGCAATCATGCTATATGTGCAAATTGCAAAATTAAATTTAAAAAATCAGCCATGCTTGCATATAGTTCAGTATGATCTTCGTGGATAATCTACCACAGTAATGAAGCGCCTTACATAATAAATCTTACTAGCATTGCTAGAGCTTTACAGCTAACAGAAAACTACTATAACGAGAACCATTGGATGGCTAACCTTGACAATATGCCAAGTTGATGGTCTTGATATCCTCGAACGAAAGACCTGTCCTCTGCCCCATGTTCATCTGATACAGAGGATCCAACGCAAGCATCGTGTCTTCTCCGTTTGCTGAAACCCCTTCCTGAATAAATAAGTAAGTAAAACATTTGTTTACACTTTTGCATTGCTTCTGCGCCAACCATGTACCGTACAGTAGATCGCATGAAACGCATTTCTTTTCGACACTCAGTTAAAAAGAATTAGACTTTTTCCAATAATTAGATCAGTGTCCATTCCGAATTAGAATTCAAACAGAAGGGTATAGGCTATGTTTGAAGCTATGGGCTACATGGGTTAAAGTTAAACACAAAAGCATACTTAAAATATTATCAGTGCAGACTTAGTTACATTTATGTGGTCA
The DNA here is from genome assembly GCA_020284085.1 of Aporrectodea caliginosa. Lineage (NCBI taxonomy): Eukaryota > Metazoa > Annelida > Clitellata > Crassiclitellata > Lumbricidae > Aporrectodea > Aporrectodea caliginosa. The sequence continues at coordinate 1,639,307 of JACEVL010000779.1, forward strand.
TGAGGTCATGGTCTCATTTATGAGAATTATTGTTTGATCGTATTTTAAGAGTCAAATTCAAATGCTGATTTGGGGTACAATTATAAGATTAAATAGTAATTAAACTGAATAGGAAAACGATTATGTGATGGGTATGTATCTACCTTGGACGAATACTGCATGACCGATCCGTAATTGTAGGGAACTCCATAACCGTCCGTGTCTGCAACGGAGAATTGTGACACGTAGTTCTGATTGACATTCGCCCAGACAACACTGATGGCACTGTCTCTGTCGCTTCTCATCTGCTCATGCCATAGACCGAGCGAGTGACCAATCTCGTGGACCGGAGTACCAAACTGTAACATAGAGTAAACAGGCCTAATCTGAATCTCCGTCTTCAAAAGCATCTTCGTTATGATCATCATCGCTGTAGTCATCGTTTTCGTTTTTAGTGGCTTCTGTTCCACTATCTGTTGTAAATAAACGCCTAAGTCTTATGTTCGATCCTAACTACGACGACAGAAAAAGTAGCCCCAAACTCAGCTCCACACTTGCTTCTCTGCACAATTTCATTAAAATGTGTTTATAACTTAATATGTTCCACTTGTAACGAATACAAAATTTGGCGTTGCTCTTATTGCTTCAGCGTCGACAAATCTTTACGTTTTTACTGTATCTGTGGCATGCATGTTATGCAGGTAACAATTTATGCGTTCAACAATTTAAACGTTTTCTTACCCGAAACAGACATGCTGCCTGTAAATTAATTGGTTGTGGCTTGAAAGCTACTCTTCCGACATAGGAGTAGCACCTAAAGCAAGAAAACTGTTATATAACATCTTTCTAAACGGTACAATGTCAAAATGCGATACACTCAATAACGCCAGTTGAACACTCTCCGCAATGCAGTGGGAAGTTTTGCATAAGTTGCGTACGATATCGAATTAAGTAAAACTCATTGACGCTGAGTCATAATTTAAGTAAGATAAAACTTCACTTGAAATCGCTGCATATGTTGGCTTTGATTGCGATACTTTGCATGCGCAACGCAGTCTGTTTAAAATTCATGTGAAATATCGTTATGAATTATCAACTCTCTCTAACACGTTCTATATTAACCTTAAACTTCTCTTTGGCTGTGCTGGAGTCGGGAACATCTCTGAGTAGTTCCCTTGAAGAAGTGCTATATAAATCCTTGAATGAATTAATGAATGAATTAATGAATTATAAGTAAAACTAAGAATGTTTGTGCAGATGCCTTAATTGCGCGTTGACTGCGTTGCAACTGGTCTCCGTTAATAGCAAGACGAGTGTACAAGCAAATGCTCTGCACATACCCACGGTTCTCACTCGTCATGAGAATGTGGTTGTCATCAAACACAGCATCGGTCGCTAATTCACTGAATCGAACGCAGGTGTTGTCCATCCAATGTTGGAATGCATTGCGAATCGTCGTTTTCTGCCTTTCCTCTGTAATACATCATTGCAACGTTTATTTCATCGTAGTTAGATGAGAATGAAGCTATTACGTAATCCTATTGCGGCCATGTTGCTCTTTCTCTAGGTCATGACGTTGATATATTGCATATTAAACAAAGAGAACGCGAGGATGTGAATGTGTCATCTGGTTTTACGCACCGCTTGCACTAACATGCAGGTCAAACACTTTTTTATGCTGCAAACAGGTGTCTGACATGCAATGACAATGTTAAAGTACTGAGTTCTCTTTCCAACGCAGCCTAATATTTATCCTATAGTTGCTGAAAGTCTTTTAATTAAACCTTTATGTGTTGAGTAACTGTATAACATTACGTACCATGTGTTCCGTCAAACTTGAAACGGATTGGCATTGGCCATTTGCTGAAGGCATTGTTCCTGAGGTTCGTCATTGTTCTCTTCTTTCGGCGTGATAAGGTGGGTTCCTTTGATTTCTTGGCCTCGGCCATCAGCATGTCAATCTGTTCCTCTGTCAACCAGATGCAACCGTCCAGACTGTTGACCTGTAAATCCGATATCTCCATCCCAACCTTCTGAAAGATATCAACGAGCAAATTATATTAGTATAGATTGAATTACGTATCTCATGGTTGCGTGTCTTGGCTAACAAGCTGTGTCTACAGATGACTAGAAACAATATTGCTACGTTTTCTGTATAGGTATTTCCTGAGCAAAATGTTCTAAGCATTTCAAACACTTGTGCATTTACAAAGAAGCAGACATGATAACATAATGAGTTTTAATTTATCTTCAGTATTCGTCATCGTAACACAGTTTAACGTCCTTCTCTAACACGTCAGCGAACAAAACACTTGAATATATGGAACAGAAATACGTAGACAAATCATTGCAGCTAGCAGAACTCTCTGGTTGGCCGTTAGAGGTCAACTCTAGCCTTCTACAGACGCTAGCTTTTTCAAGGTCTGAAATTCATTTGATTTATATCCCATGGGGCTTAGCACTGTGTCAGGGCTGCTTTTATTCCAACGAGACAGGCCATTCTTCTTCTACTGACGTATGTATCGGCCACGGCCAGCCGAACCTCAGACCGTCAATGCAATTAGTCATCGATGTACTGGGATCTAGCTTTGTGCATGACCGTGTAACCATGGCGTGAACGTTTCTTTTGCGCCATGCTGACATGCAATATAACGTTCACGCTGCATGAGGTCAAGAACGTCGGACTGGAAAGGTTAGAAGCTTCTCAGCTGCACAATAATTATGCAGGTGGCTTGTTTAGTAATCTTTTCAAACATGGCATATCAAACTACATGTAGCATCGACCTGCGAGTGAGTCATATCGATGAATAAGCCGTAAGTATGAGGTTAGTGGATTTTTGTATCGCTATTCATTATGTTTGGTGCAAAACAATTTGGTAATGCATTAAATTCCATGAATACATTGCAGCAGCATGACATACCAAGTACCATTACACTTGAATTTTTGTACAGTGCTGCAATTAAATTTTTGCAGAGAATTATAAATAAAATGTATATCCTCGTGTATTATGCTCAATTTCACAAAATTAAGCAGAGTGAAGAACATTACAAATATTTTTAATGAATGCAAACTTGTGACAGTCACTGTGTTGCAGCAGTTCTGACATATCCCTTTTATAGTATTTCATCAAATATTGCCTTGTCCAATTAAGATTACTTGAGGTATCTGTGATTCGTGTGATCATGATTACAAATTACGGCACTTAAATCACTAATGAATGTTGAAGACGGATTCTTGGTCCTTACGTTATTCGCATCTTCAAGACCTTTCGCCATGACGAGTGATTCCTGGAGCTGTTGGTACTTGGTCTTTGTCCTTTCACAGGCGTCCTTTGGCATTCCATGGCAGTTCATCCAGTCCGTCCTCGTTCTATTCTTCGGTTGCCAGACCTTCGTCGTGTTGACGCCAGGCGATTCGTTTCCTAAACTTTTTGCCTGCAATTAACAATAATGAATGTAATGACATTGCTCAAGACTCTAATTAGCACATTTAACTCGTTTTCCTCACGCCTGTAGCTAACTATAAACAGTTTAATCAAATTCTGTACATGCCAACCACAAAAAACATGTATGCTCTTAGTATGAAAAACAACCCGCTTAGGGCTTCAATTGTAATCAATCATCTCTTGAGAAACTCCCCTCTGGTTATATATGCGTCTGTTACAAACAAGTGTTCGAAGCTTCCTGGAAATTGTTGAAGATCTTATCGCAAAAGGCGTTCCTTTAGTGTTCAGCTTTGTTTAAGTATTTATCGCAAAAGGCGTATGTTTATGGTTCAGCTATTCTTATGCAGTATAAATTCAGATTATAGCATCCCTAGTGATAATCAAAGATTACTTCGCACCGTCAAATATTGTAAAGACACAATTTCTAATTTTCTATCACATAATATCTATCGGGCTTAATCAACGGAACTGTTTACTCGTCCAGTTGCAAATGCAAAAAAATCTGTTAAAATCGAAAAATCTAAACATTTACTACAGTGTTAACAAACTATTGTTACCTGACAGAAATGTAGAAACGTTGCCACTACCACGAAATGGGCAAAATTTCTAACACTAAATATGTGCATCTTGCAGTAAGTTGTCTATAATTTTTTTTCTCGGTCTACCGTTGACTGCGACTAAATGTTACCAGTCGAAATTCTCAAATCCCTGTACTCTTGTTTATTTCTATATTAATCTTAATTTTGTCTGTAAAATTCTAGTTCCCTTCAGCTGACTCTAAGTCTGACCGTGTTGTATTAACCTCGACCAGGACGATGTCTTTTATAAGACCTTACCGACACTGGGTGATAATGGTTCTTTCGTGAGTCAGAATTTTCGCTGCGGGCCCTAAAGCACTTGCCGTACTTAAACTGTACCTTAGATCGTGGGTTGAACGATTTGTCAGGCGCACACGGGCTGTGGCGGATCCAGGGATTGTCAATCATGAGGCTGATGCACTTGATGAAGGAGATGGCCGCCTGCCATAGATTTACCCGGCTTCCAATGAATACCTAGGCTGACTTGTAAAATTCAGTCGTCACACGTGCCAAACAGAGCGTAACGTCGAGCAGGGCATGGCTGAGGTCGGTGACTACTAGCCTGGCGAAGCAAGCGAGCGTCCGCCCATCGGACGGTCTCTGTCGACAACCGCAAAGCATAACCGCCTATAACAAAGACTTCAGTTGAATGACGACGAATTGCCCACAGCGCAACCCACGGCAACGGGGTCTGTGTGCCTTGCAACGGAAGGCTTATTGAAGTTGATAGGACTAATGACTTCTCAGTAATGCACATGGGCGCCAATTGCAAAGGACGAATGATAATAACTTTTTTTCAGGAAATAAGGGTGAATTACCGTTTATGCCTATCCACCCGCAAAGCCTAACTCCGTTTAGAGCTGCATCCTTTAATTAACGATGTCCGGATCCGTGGGCTTTCATTATTTAGCACGACTAATAACTAATCATAGTTTAGGCCTACCACCTAATACAATTAATAACTAATCATAGTTAAGGCAAGTTGGTTAGCCTACTCCTCCTCCTCCTCCTCCATGTCTTCTTCTGATCATGACAATGAATTCACTTTCACATGTGGAATATTCGCAGAATTTTATCTTACATGTCCAAAACGTGTCTAAACATGTATAAAATGTTTCAGTTTAACTAGCTAATATTCTGTTTTCTAGCAGAAAATGGTTCATATTTTCTGGTCAGAGCTATAACTAAAACACATATCACACCTATATTGCACTCGCAGAGGCGAAAATCTATACATTTGTTTGGGGGGGGGGAGAGACTCTATATACGAGGGCCGAATTTTTTTTTGGGGGGGACAGAAAGGCTTAAGTCAACACTTTGGGATAGTCCCCCTCTGTCCCTCCATGATTTACGCCACAGTGCACTCGTTACACTGGTTGCCCATCGAGCAACAAGTCCAGTTTTAAATCTGTCTTATAGTTCATCAAGTACTACATAAAAAATTCAGCCGAAGTGTCTGTTTCCATGTTCACCCCTCACGCCAACAAATATTGCTCTCGATCAATGGACACTGTGACTCTTCCTGCGCCCTCTCCCCATCCCTCTCCCAAACACTGATGAGCTTTCGGTCTGACTTTCTGTAAGGCTGGTCAAAGGCATTTATATTTCGTTCTGCCATTTCTTTTATGTCATTCGGGGTTAAACTCATGACTCATTTCTTCTTAGTTGCTCACCCACTGCGTTCTATACTCTGTGACCCTCGGAATTCAACCTGGCTTTTCCAACGCATCATGCGCTTTGACTGTGATTTCATTTGATGTTTCGAACGTTATGAAAACGGCGTTATTGAAGTCGTTAAGTTAGATTGAAATCGTTGCTTTCATTGCATAAAAGAACAGACGATGAAACGTTCGTGGAGTGAGTCAGTGATTGTATGGCAATCACTGAGAATAGGATTGAGATTGTCAGTGTGCAGAAGGAACATTGTCCTTTTCCTACCGTTGTGCATAGGCATACATGTAGGCTATGACAGTTTCATAGGGTTTTGACACTGAACAGGCAACCGTAACCTTTCTTCAGCGTCTAGAAAGAAATTTAGAAGTTAACTCGCTGCCGTTTGTCAGTGTATTAAGCGAAGATACATACAATCAGTGAATGGAATAGCGAAATTTTGGTGCGGCTGATATGGTAATGGTTTGCGATGCGGTCATTGGCCAGAAGCTCCTTCCTGGATTCACAATGGTTGTGGAAGTCAGGTAGTCTGACTCACATTCGCCATTGGTGTACAACGTTAGATCAAACAAGCCAACAGCTTTAGGTAGAGGAAACCGGCTTATCATAATAGCCTTTATTACACGATGAGCCTTCAGTTTAGGATATTTGTTTTACCCTAAGAAAATTGTTTATATTATGAGTGTATTGTTGATATGGATGACAGCTGGTAGCCGATATTTTGCCGTAGGGAGTTTGCAAGTGATGGGACAATTGCGGGAACTGATTTCTCTGAAACAAAGTCTTTTGTGTGCGACCGGCCATGACTCAAGTTAATTGGTCACTCTCCCGAGCGGATCTTACCCACAATGCTGTTGACAGATTGGGCAGGAGACGTTCTGCTTAGTTAACTCATGTAGGCTAAAGTTTGACGAATGAAACGAAATGGATGAATGCACAGGGAGATGATTCATGATCGAATAGATTAAAGGCATATTGCAAGACCATGCGTCGATTGATAGAAAACTGTCGTAGACATATAACGATGGACGGACAGTAGAAGAGTTGGATGGGGATTGATGGCAGTCGCTGATGTCGTGGGAGAACAGAGCAGCAGCTCTAGTGTTAATTAATTATTCTACCGCCCGTTTCGTTGCTAATTAGAACTATTTTCACCATGCCGTATAGACGCCATAAAGTCTCGTTATTTGGCTACGTAGGCATAGGTTGCTCACATCTAAACTATTTTACAGTTATTTAGGTGTTGTGGTCTTCATACAACTGACTGTTGATGTTTGATGATCATTCTGTATGCGTCACAAGGAATCGGATATAAAACACAGCGTTCGTCAGCTTCTCAATTAGTAATCCGCCCTCGGTGCTGGGTCTACGCGTGGCTAACCGTTTGTTATATCATACAAACCCTATTATAGTAGGCCCATACGTATGCCTCATTATGTTCAGTCATGACATTGGAGCTTCCATAATGCCAGCGGCAATAGCCGAATCACTTCCCTTTTAGAGACATGCCGTTCAAGACTATACGGTCCCCTAGTTCTTGAACAAAATTATTAGCTGAAGGGTCGCGTCTAAACCATTGTCACGTCTTAACGCGAAGGCTTTTCCAAAGGTAAATGGGCAGCCAAGCGGGCAGAGATTGATCACGCAGTGTGGAGCTAAGAGATTACTAACTCGTGTCGTCCAGGCTATATTTAGCCGCATTTCAGCCTAACAACAGCTGTTCAGCTAAAAATTCCCTATAGAAGTCACGAATCTCATTTCGAAGATAGCAATTGTGAAGGTTGAGAGCAATCGAGTAGGCCTACTTGTATGTGCACGCGCGAAATTGAGTAATTATTTTGAAACCACTTGGATCAGATACCGCAAAGTCCAACCACAAGAAAGTTTATAATACGCTATGGGTGTGTTCTTCCGCATTGCCTCATGACTAACTGTAAACAAAGGGATAATGAAACGTTGGTGTTTATGACCGATTAGTTGATCGGTCTCTATCTATTTGCGAATCGTGCAAGCCTCTCCTTTGATGTGCGTTGGATCTGATTAGCTTGTCGTTTCTAAGATTAAGAGATTATGCATGGAGATTACCCACCGAGATTACGCACGGTTTTGTACCGGTTATGAGACAAATGTTGATTTCACATGAAGGGTCGGGATTTGAAACCGAGTGGCAGAGGTGTAAAGTCGATACCTCAGCCGCTAGGCCATCGTGCCATAAGGATTTAGAGACCATGAATAATTCCATAGCGCATGACAAAATATATCAACTGATGACTGGGTACTAACGATATATATATATATGTATATATGTATATACACACACACACATATATATATATATATATATATAGGTATTACTATATCAATGGCAGAATGCATATGAATAGTTGCCTATAGATCGCTCTGCCAACGAACCTCTAGCATCAGATTCTGAGCTTAAAAATCTCCTGAGTTGTAAACAGCGTTAATGTTTTATTGCTATTTAATGACAGTGAAGTTCACGTTGTGCGGCAGAAAAGGTCCAGAGAACTAAAGTCCAGTTGCAATAAATGTAAAAGCTCATAAAGGATTCAGCAAAGGCGAATATGTGTGGGCCCATTAATGCATTGGATTGAATAATTGTGTCCATACAGTGATTGAATAAGTTTATTGCTTCAACGATTGAATCAGTTTATTACCTCAACGATTAAATGAAGTTTATTTATACAACGATCTGACACATAGGCCTACAGCAACGTGAAAATTCATTTCCGTTTCTGAAAATAAATACGAAAATTAACTTACGTCTCGGAGCTATTAAATTTGGGGTTCCTCAAGGATCTAACTTAGGCCCCTGTTATTCCTCATAATTATACATAAATGACCTCCCTAATGTCTCATCCCGCTTATACTTGATATTATTTGCAGATGACACGAACGTATTCTACTCCCATAGTTCTCTGGATACCGTACCTTATTCAAATTGTAAACGCTGAACTATCGCTTGCAGCTGATTGGTTTTGTGCCAACAAACTTACTCTTAATTTAAATAAGACGAATTTTATTTTGTTTAAGTCTCATAGGAAAATTTGTCCCTCGCAGTATCCTATACTATAAGTATTAATAGGACTCCTCTCTCCCGAGTTGAGTCCACAAAATTTCTGAGAGTTTATGTGGATCAGCACATGACATGGAAAGATCACATAAAAAGTATCTCCTCCAAAATTGCTAAAAACACCGGAATCATTGCCCGTACTGCACATATCTTGTCTCCATCCATTCGTTTAAAATTGTACTACTCTCTAATATATCCTTATTTAGCTTATTGTAATCTTGTATGGGCCTCAACCTACACTACAAGGTTACAAAGACTGATAACTTTGCAAAAACGGGTGATTCGTATAGTGGCTGGTACTACTTGTGGATCTCATACCAACCCTCTATTTTTTAACTTTAAAGTATTAAAATTAGAGCAGCTCAGGCTGTTGCAAATCGGTGAATTTATGTACAAGTACGACCGAGGCCTACTACCTCCAGTTTACAAGGGATTCTTTAATCTTGCCTCAGAGGTTCACTCCCACTTAAGAAGAAACTCCGTAAATTATAGAAGTGTCTTTGCCCGCTCAAACACTCGTCAGTTCTCAATAAAATCTATTGGCGCCACTACCTGGAATAAAATTCCTCAAGAAATCAGAAAATCTCCCTCACTTACACTGTTTAAGAATAAGCTTCGCATTTATTTAGTTGAAGGTAATTATTAATGCTTTGATGTATTAATCTTTTATTTCCATGTGTTTAACTGCACTTCCCACTCATTCCTTTTACTTTCGATATTTAGTTTAAATTAGTTAAGGTTAGTTAAGATTTTTTATGTTAATCAATCAAGTCAACAACTGTCATAATAAGTAAAGCATCTTTCGGTCGCCACATATTCTGTTGAAATTATATAGAGGTGTCCCTACTTAGCGGGATCTTTGATCCTTTCAGGGCCTTCCCTTGTGGCATTCGACAATCCATACTTAAAAGTGCAATCTGATTTGTAATATTATTGTTCACTGTTGTTTGGCTACAGATAAACGATTGATTGATTGATTGAATTATCATGAAATATAAAGGCAATCTTGCCAATGTCTGCTCACTGTTCACATAGGCAAATCTCAACTGCAACATATATGTAACGTAGTGTAATATAATAGAAAACTTTGCGTGAAAATCAGTTCCCTTCTCAGGTAACGATGAAGAAGAAGAAGAATGTGAAGAAGAAGAATGCGAAGAAGAAGAAAATGCGAAGAAGAAGAATGCGAAGAAGAAGAAGAAGAAGAAGAAGAAGAAGAAGAAGAAGAAGAAGAAGAAGAAGAGGAGGAGGAGGAGGAGGAAGAAGAAGATGATGATGAAGAAGAAGAAGAATAACAACAACAGCAGCAGCAACAGCAACAACAACAACAATAAGAAAGAAGAAGCTGTCTTTTCTTCCCATTGACAGTCTGCAGCCACTGTACTCATTGTAGCTGAGTTTGTTAGGGAAAGCACGCAGAGCAGCAATCTCGAACCAAATTTCCGCCCTGCTGGATTTGAACCTGGAACTCTCAATTGACAGTCCAGCACGGTAACCACTACACTATCGAGCACCCCTGTGATGACTCAACTATAATTTATAGATTTTCACGTATGTAAACAGTATTTCACGCATGTTGAATGTGAGTAAGATGAGTCGTTTGCGAGAGCAAGTTCTGACCAGGCAGTAACGTTAGCCGTGCATACACTGGGTTATAAAAAGATTCCCTTAAATCTGAGATTACATATTTTAATATGCATGCATGCATAGTACTTTGTGCATACATGCCTTCAGGTCGTGATAAAAGATTGTATTATGTCCAAAAGCATACGAATTCCTCATTGAAAGTCACCTCTTTGGAATTCGAGACACGCAGTCTTCTATTTACTTAATTATATTGCGCCTTTAGTCCACGATTCGGTGTCGTTTCAAAAGAGGTAATAAGATCGTTTGAATATGTATGTCATGAAACTTAGAGGCAATGCACTGTTTAAATGCCTCTAATTGCAACTAGGGCCTACTCTTAAGAGGGATTCTAGGGTTTATGGGAGCTCTTGGCTGGAGCGCTATCACAAACCGAACAAGATAGTTTCTTAACTTCATTACTCAATAGATTATTATTTATTCCACGGATATATGAAAGGCTAGTTAGTCTACAGATGCCACGAATGTCGGTACGTATCTTAGTTATATGCATGTAAGCATTAAAGGGCGCTCAACGTTGGCTGACGTCAAAGTGCTTGCGAGCATCATATCCCCAGTGCCAAGTGCCTCTCTACAATTCTACATACGTGTGTGTATGCACGCATAAATATGTGCAGTGATGCATGCATGCATACATGCATGCATACATACATGCATACATACAGGCATACATACATACATACATACCAACATACATACATACATTAAACATACATAAATGCAGTCATAATTATATAATACGGCTTGCATAATGTGTATTATGCAAGTGTTATAATTACATGTATATAATTATGAGACTGGCATAATGTGTATTTCCTTACACATGCAGGTGTTGGTAGGCTACTTAAACTTACTAGCCTAATCCACATCCTGGCGACAACGGGAGATGAAAAGACATAATGGTGTCTTTGGCTAACAAGGTAACGTGAGATAATTATTTTGCTGCGGTGCAAACATAAACATTAAACTGGAGCATGAAGCGTGACATAATATTTGTTCATCACGCGAATCGGTGAATATAATATTTGGGGCAAATTCTGTGTGTATATTCGCTGCGTCAATTTGTTATCGAAGACGGTTCTGTTAGCTAATCGTGCTTCATATTTCCTCTCTCAAAATGCCGCTTAGTGGCTTCGTGATTTCGCATTTTCACCAAAGTCAACAACAAAATATTTCGGCATATAGGCCTATCAGATATGCTTGAAAAGGCTGTAAAATGTTGTGTGGTCAATGCGTTGTTGGCCAACTGACGCTTCTCGAAAGTTAACACAGCTCTCATTCAGTGAAATTCTGTTGGGATATCCTATTTCTTTGTTTGTATATCAGGTGCATGATGTAGTCGTCTTGACTAATTAATTAAGTGAATATATGCATGAATGTGTGTATGTATGTAGGCCTGTGTATGTATATGTATATACGTATGTATGACACTGCATGTTTGGTATCTCTGTATATTGTAGGCCTATTGTATTTATTGTATTGTATTCAGAAATTTACAAAGCGCTTCTAGAATACGTTACTCAGTGTAACTCCTAAAATATTCAGGGCAACATATCATCTGCTACTGACCGTGGTGAATTTGCATTAGGTAAGTTTATATTATTTTGTCAACATTGCAACAGCGTTTGATAAAGTTAGTCGCGACATACTGATTAACAAATTACAAAATATTGGCGTGCGCGGTATTGCACTGGTTTGGTTTAGGAATTATCTTGATAGTAGAATGCAGCAATTCTTATGTAGCGGCTCTTTATTGAAAATGAAAATAATAAAATTTGGAGTACCACAAGGTTCAATTCTTGGACGCCTTCTTTTCTTACTTTCATTAATGACCTTCCCAATGCTTTCCCCGATTTTGCGTTTTGTACGTATCGGCGACGATACCAACATCTGTGCTTCTGACAAATCATATGGAAAACTGTTTCAATTAATGAATCAAGAACTTAGGAATGTGATCGATTGGATCATCCGCTCATTATAGAGAAGATGCCACTAGAACCAACGTACGGAAATTCTCAATTAAAAGTGCTGGTCCGAGGACCTAGAATAGCCTTCCCGTAGATGTACCTATGTACCTACATAATTCTCTTTGCATCTCTATATTTAAACATAAACTTAGCTGTTGATCCCTGACTTTTCCCTCCCTCTTTCTTTTCTTACACCCTAAATGTGCATATAATATGGGCACATTATTGTGTGCATATATGCCTATTGTGCTTGTGCAGACATTTAATGTGTTTCAATGTTGATGTTTAGTTAACTAGTTAAGACCACACACACATAGCCAGTTGCTATCATTTCTATATGCATGGGTATTAGGTAACCCTGTCAGTGGGACTTTGGTCCCTTAAGGTCTCTCTTCCATTGCTTCCTGTCAGTCAACGAATGTCTCGAACTTGACTGTCATGCTATTTTGTGCTACAAGAAGCAATAAAATTTTATGACTATGGTAGTTTGTTTACTGTTTAACGACCACTGTGTGGTAGTAGAGGGAACCGTTTAGAGGCGTTCCCAGTGCGAAAGGCCACGTGAGAAGAAATAGATTGTGAGAAAAGCAAAGAAGGAGGAGGGCTTACTGCAGCTAGAATATGACATTGTGTGTGTATGCATGTATGACATTGTATTTATGTATGTAGGCATGTATGACATTGTATGCATGCATGTATCCATTATGACATTGTGTGTATGCACGTTTGAATGTACGCGTGTGTGTGTATGAGGATTGCGTCTGAACGTAGAACCGAACCTGTCGATTTTTTCATCGATTTTGCTTCAAACTGAGCTACTCTGAATAAGCTGGTTCCCACGACTTCAGTTTTTTGGACGCTTAAGAAGATTACGATGACGATTTATCTTGTAGTTACACAGACTCGCGCTGAGACTTATCCAAATCGGAAAGCATATGGAATTTTTGTAAAGAGCACTAATTCGATTTTTAAGTTCTGACATTCCATACACCGATAGTCTGGGAAACACGGTAATGGATTTTTAGGTATCTACTCGTATGGCACATTTTTCGCGCATACCTATGACCACCAAACCTGTAACGGTCTAACCTTGAATATATATTGCACAATGCTACTAACGGTTTTGCACGCAACTATAATCTTTTCAAGACGAGAACCCACGTGCACGTTAAATCGGCTGCTGCATGCATTTGTACTATAGTTTAACCGACCTGACAAAGAGAATAATTTTATGGCTCAAATAATAGTATGTTTATGAGACTAAATTGAATTGTCAATGTATTATTGTATTTTAGCCGAGTTGTACCGTGTGAGATATTGCACTGTTGTTTTGCTATGCTTTCAAATCGTCGTCAACGGCCTTTGATGTCATGTGACGACGTTAAACCTTGGATATAATAGTAAATAAATCAACAAGCTAATATAAAGCATGAAAATTAGTCACTATATCTACTTATATATTAGGTTAAACACAATACTGCATGTGACAATATAATACAGCGTGAGTGGAAAAAAGCGATGTCCTATGACTGTCATTAATATAACTACGACATATTCATAATGTAAGAAATACAAATGGATTCTGATCTTGACCTGTCGCCGCTCTACATCCATGCCATCTTCAGCTATCGACGAGAATCCGTTGGTTGGTTCCTCGTGTGTGCGTGGACCTGCCACTGGTGACTTTCAGCTTATTGTGCATTGTATTTGCTAACTGATGTAATATATTCGTTCTCAATGACATTTAACCTCACATAGGCTATAGCGCAGAAGAGCGCCTTTGAATAGATGTTTAAAGGGGGCGCTATATAAATGTTCAATATCATTACGTTACATTGGCTGCAACAGCTAACAATTTAAAAATGCCATTCAGCAAAGAGGCCAAAACAGTAATAAGTCAGTGACGAGCGCGCCACACTGCTTGGGTCGAAGCCGAATGAGCACATTTTGAGTACAAACTATAGCTTATTATAGCCTAATATGCGTGGAAATAATTAATAGTGACATTGATTGTTTTCCAAATTTGAATTGAAATTTGTTTGTGATTTTGAATGCACGTTATTATGAAATTTTCTACGCGTCACTTTATAATATGGGCCTATAATATTCATTTGGGATCTCGTTGGTCCATATGGATTGCCCATAATATGACGATATTATCGTGAGTCTTTATTTTATGTAACGCTGTGTGTTTATGCATTCGGAGGTCTTGACACAGGCATAAAAACATCAAGTTGGTCTCTACTTTCTGTGAATAGACTGCACTTTAACACAAGTATTAAGAATGACGCTATGAATGAAGACTGAGTGGTACAAGAAAGTAAGATGAAAGTCCAGGTATACATGTGCCTGTGGTGTCACTGCTTTCTCTCAACTTACGTGTGCACGCGGGCCTATACAGGAGCCGCGTTCGTGGCGAAATGGGTGGAAGTAGGCAAACAGACTTGTCTAGACGCACAGAAGAATGGATCCGGGAGGGTGGAGGTTCTTTCGCCGAAGCGTAGGCATGACGACAGCAGTCAAACATAATAACATCTTTCTATCTTTCAAATTCCACTTTGGTACTGTTTTGTTTACTCAAGAATATTGGAGCTTCAGTTGCCTCAGACGAATTCAGCATTGAATGAATCGTCGGTTATCCATTCAATGCTAACACAAATGGGTGTAGCTTAACTTCTACTCTCTTACCTGCCCCTCTGAGTAGGTGTCTTGAAGAGGCGCTATGTAAATTCTGAGAATGAATGCAATGTATAAACAGCACCTAGCCCTCTGCTGAAACAGTACTGAAACAGTATCTTACAACAGTTGAAAGTAATAAAGCGTCATCAAATGAACAGATAAAAGTCAGATTTTTAGGTAATATTTACAGTATTTACATATTAGTAACACCCTATTCATATTAGATACTAATACCATACTAATAACACCCTCGTATAGGCCTACTAATACCTTACCAATAACAGCCTTGTATGAGAAACTAATAATACATGCACCATACTAATAACACCTATTCATATTAGATACTAATACCATACTAATAACACCCTCGTATTAGATACTAATACAAATACATGTACTGTACTAATAACACCCTATTCATATCTACTCAACTCTATCTCTCCAATCTTCATTCTTTCTCTCTCTTCTATCTCTCTCTCTTTCTCCCTCTGTCTTTCTGTGTGCGGTGTTTGCACATAATTTTTTTATGTGAGTAGACCCCTACGTGGCTTCGCGATTGCTATTGTCCATGAATCATAAACCTACCTACAAGACAGCTATGAACATCGGTTCCTTTTGAGTTTAGACGCCTTGCAGTTCCGGCCAATGGGTTTCTAGCAATTCGTGAGGTAACCACTTACAAGGAAGAAGTAACAACCATAAGTAAAAAGACATAGGTAGCACACGCGTGTTCCCCTGTAATGGTCGGGCTGGCATGCAGTCTAAACTCTTGCCAACTTCCTTAACAAATTTCCGCTCATAACTTCAAATTCTAGACAGGCATGACTGTAATTTCTGTAGACCCCGTAGGCCCCTGGTCTGGATCGCATTGAGACGGAACATATAGTTCATACTCATCCTAGACTTATTGTTTCGCTCTCACTTTTATTCACCAAATGCTTGTGCCTGGCAGAGTTCCAACCAGCTTTGGTATAGGGATAATCATACCATTGGAAAATATCTTAAAATAGTAAGGTTATTATGTCTGCTGCATTAGCTCTGACAAACTTGAAGAATTATTGAAAATATTAAATGTAAAATTTTTAGGTGTTATTCTTGACGAACACTTGACTTGGCATGACCATATTTTGATGGTTAAAAACAAAGTATCTAAGGTGATGGGCATTATTAACACACTCAAGTGGAAGCTGCCTACTGGAATCCTAAGGAATTTATATAATTCGCTTATGCTGCCCTACCTAACGTACTGTACTACTGCTTGGGCTGGAGGCTCTCCTAATCGCCTTAAACCTATTTTTTTACTCCAGAAGAGATCGATTAGAATCATTGCTGGTGTACATTACCTTGCCCATAGTTCCCCACTATTCAAATCTCTCAATTTACTCTCCATATATGATATTTATCGTCATCAACTGGCCACTCTTATGTATAGGCATCAGATGGGTCTTCTTCCTCCCATATTTAAAAATTTTTTCACAACTAATTCTGACCTCCACCAATATAATACACGTAAGAAGCACGATTATCGATCTGCGTTATCTAGAATTGGGGCTCGCTCTTCCTCGGTTCGTATCACGGGTCCCAAACTATGGAATTCTATTGATCCTTCTGTACGATCTGCCCTTTCTCTCTCATTCTTTAAATATACTTTTAAATCCTTATTGGTCTCCCAGTACTTCTAAATTACTTCTAAATTATCCTACTTTACTCGAAATTAATATTGTTGACTTCCAGTGATCCTTTCCTGATGTAGCCTTTCTGTTTTTGCTTCTAGTACCACCCTACCCATCTAGTTTTCCTACCTATGGGGATGACTCGATAAGCACTTTGTGCTTCTTCTCCTCATCAGTTGTTATTCTAGTGCTTATGAACCGATGTATCTTATTATTGCACTGTTTATAACATTAACTTGTCTAGTTAACATTTCTGAACATTGTTTTAATGTATATTATGTTTGTTTTTGTTTTTTCTATTGAGTTCTTGCTGTTCGCTTATTCAAATAAATAAATAAATAAAATAAATTATTGCTAGCTGCATGAAAATTGCGCACTATGCTATCCACTACCAGCACAAAAGGTAATTCCCAAGTATTTAACCGGCTCAGTCCACAAAACCTTTGTGTGGCTTAGGTACATGTAAATATCTGACAGGGTGGCCTTGAATCGAGGACCGAAAATCATTAGGCACCAAGATGTAGAACAAATTAGGACAAATTTATGTTAGTACATGTAGAGGCCTAATGATTGCAAATGGCCTAGGCATCTTCTCTCTCTCTCTCTGTCTCTCTGTCTCTCTGTCTCTCTGTCTCTCTGTCTCTCTGTCTCTCTGTCTCTCTGTCTCTCTGTCTCTCTCTCTCTCTCTCTCTCTCTCTCTCTCTCTATATATATATATATATATATATATATATATAATATATATATAAAACAAAAATAAAAGTTAGTTTTTTAAATAAATGTATATATAGGCCTATATATAAAATTATATATACATTTATTTAAACAAACTGACTGTTTTATAATCTTTTTTTTTTATCTCAGTGGGTCGATCGAATACAAAATGACCACATATAATGTGCAGGAGTGCATGTAAATAAAACCTAGTGATTGAATGAAAAATCTCCGTTTTTCGTGAATCTCAGATTAATTACCGTAGTTCATTGTGCATAAATGAAGAGCTATAGGTGGCCTACGTCTGTTAACCTTGTAGAGGAGTCTAACCCATCTCCTCAAGGACACAACGTCAGCATTGTTTATGGGCCGCCAGTTAGGACCTATATATAAATGAATAAATATGTTTTGTCCGTTCTATAACATGCTTTGCCTCAGTTTCACGAATCTTATTCTCCAATTGACGAAAATTCGCGATGACGAAGATTGGTGACATCGACAGTACGAGGTGAGACTCTATTCAGGTCGTTCATTCAAGCAGACAGCCAGTATGCCTGCGTGTGTGCGTGTTTGTATGCTTGTGTATACCCTTGTGTCTGCCTAGGTATCTTGTCATCACCGGTTTGATTGACAGGCCAATTCTGCAAGGCAGTTATTTTGCATCAAATGCGGGCTTATTGAAGATGATGAAGTCTAGCTGCCACAGACTTATATTCAGTATAGGCGTAAACCCCAACAGGTTGGATTTAATACAAAAATGGAACTTTTCTGTCCATATTTTACAAGACAGACACAGTCTGTGGTTCAAAATATAAAGTCTGCATCTGTTTTTGTCCTGATTCTAAATCGTGATTATTGTGACAAAACCCTCAGTGAACTGAAGGACCAGTAAATCAAGATCCGCCATGATATGATGGACGTGGAAGATACATGAATTCAGATCTTTCGTGCACGCATGAATGATTGGAATCGACGATGGTTGCAAGCATTTATTGATCCTATTATAATCTCCACAGTAACCAGTTGAAACATGGACTGCAGTAGTGCTATAGAAGTCATATGAAAACGTAACTAGCGTATAAAAGACACAGCTCTGTTTTTCCTTAATAGGATGTACTGGGTCAAATAATTTATTCTTTCCCACGGGTTCATAAGTTCAGGTCCTACTTTTGTAAACGTGTACTACAGCCTTTTAAGAGTTTGCTGAACCCTCTGACCAGATATCTAGGCGGACACATGGGCGTAGACACACCAACAAACACGCACACACGCAGGCATACTGTTTTCTTCTTGAATGAGCAATCTGAATAGAGGCGTATTGTAGATTGTAATGGGTGGGGAACTCTTGTAACATGTAGGGTTAGTTCTGAGACAACTACGAGTACTATAAATAAATGTAATGAATAATTTATTCTTTCCCACGGGGTTCAGAAGACATGATAGATAAGAATTATTCTACCCATATGTAAAGAAGCAGATGAAGAGGAATTAGTCTAGTTTACTGGTTTCTCCCCAATTTGTTTTGTGTTTCTCAGTTTTAAGAACATTGTCTGATTATTTTTTAATTAATCATATTATGCTGACATACTTGACGGCGATACGGACTAAATCCTAAACTAGGACTAACTGTACAAGTTCTGCATTGCTTTCAGTCCCATTATTCTATTTATTTCATTGCACTCGTTCAGTAAAAACAATAGACAATATTTGAATAATTGGATTGCAGGTCTTGTAAAAGCTAGTTACAACAGACCCAACTAGGGTGCTGCTGACTTAAGAAGGGCTAGCCTCAAACTGGTGTGGCCTCTAATTTCATCAAATAATAAGCCCTTCCCCCAAAAGTCAGCACATAGGTAACTAAAGCTCAGAGGTATCAGTCTAGAACAGCGTCTTCCTCTCATATCTCTGCCAGGGTTTATTTAGCAATCACTAAATCCTTTTTGTGTTTGAGTTGTGTTCTTCAAAGCTTTCTCATTAGCTTTAATTCTTCAAGGCTCTGGCGATGTGGAACACCCACATTGAATTGACTTTACAGTAATCACAATAACAGCAGAATCTTTCCATTTAAGCATTTTCTGTAGGAATCATATTCGAATGAAGTATAAGTGCATCAGTGCATATCTACAAGTAAAAACTAGACATTCGCTATGAACAATTGCTTTAGCTTCAGAGTGGGTGTGTGCGGTAAGCTGTCCGTTTAAGAACGCGATTGTTTCTTTTGTTGGAGATAAGAGGGCTCCTATTCAAAACGAGTAGGCCAAAGTTATAGCCTGGACATTCATTTTTAACTGAATGGGTGGAACAAGGTAGGGTCGTCTGCAGTCTCCTATTAGCTGCGCGATCCTTTGTGAAAATCAGTTTGACAGGGATGTAGAGTATGCTGACATGGGTGTGGAGACGCAGTTCTTATCAAGTGAGAGCAGTCTGTCGAGAAGTACATGTAGGCTTTACTAGTTCGTGATGGCTTACACCGGCACCGCCTCGACGTCGCTATTAAAAGAGAGTTACTTTCATTCCATATATCACTCCAACAGATCATAACTTCTCCAAAGTTCACGCTATCCAGCAATTCGGTAACCATTCAGTTATCTTTACTTCATATGATGGTTAAATTGCACTTTGGCTGAACTTGAACCATCTGTTAGGAATTATCTCTGGTCCGAATTTCAGTTTATATAATTTTTCAGCAATTCCCTCTTGCAATCTGCCTTCACGCCGTTCAGTTAAAACAATACTTGTGCAAGGAAGAACCTCATGCGATCTTTTTTAATCACCATATCATACTATTTGCAGCATTAGCTGACTGTCGCTCAATGGCGGACTGGAATTGTAATTGGAATTGTAATTGTAATTGTAATTGTAATTGTAATTGCAATTGTAATATTGGAATACTGAGTGACCTCTGGTAGGCCTATGGTTATGAGAGCCCTGACCCAATGCAGACCCAGGTACACTTATGACGAAGAAATGGTTTGTCGTGTCAGTAATGGGTAAATTTGGAAGGTTATTACGAAATTCACACCCCTTTCACGCACGCGCAGTTTCATTGAATCTGCTCAGCATAGATCTTCAGTCAACCCCAAGTCTCATCCGTTTAGGTATACATGTGTACAGCACTTTTTATGATAGATCCTAAATGCGACTTATACATAAGCATACATAAGACTTATACAAGAGCATGTGACTATATGTGATTTATATAAAATTATGCATAATATTATTAAATGTCTTTGAAACTTTCCAGTAAAATTAACAAAAACTCGGAGCGTGTCATCTGCTTTTCTGAAACATGCGTCATAGCCCGTATAGACTACTCGCGACAGCCCTGACCTTATGCACAGCTGGGTACACTCACGACACAGAAAAGGTGATCGTGTCAGTAATGGGTAAATCTGGAAGGTTATTACGACGACGTGTCGAGTGAAGAATATAATCTGTCAACGCCATGTATGCGTCAGAGCTTTAAGGTTGAGTGCGTCGTATGAGGACGCCCGGCAAACCATTGGCTCGACTACCGAGCTATATTACCCCTTGTCAACTCTTCTAATAGACTCGTTGCTGAAAATTGATGGCTTTGTATTTTTACAATCACTACCAGGCCATTTGACCCTGCCTCGTTAACTATTGTGTACTCAAGGCGTTGACTGTGTTGCTTAATGCAAGAAATTAATCACTTAGTTTCCCAGGTGTCCCAATTAGCAGGATCACATCTCTTCTGGGTCTTCCTTTGTTACCAGTTTTGTTTTTGAAAATTCGTTTGTATCTGCCTTGATCTGTATGTGTGGTCACAATAAAAAGATTTGAGATAAGATTTGAGATAAGATTTTAGTTAAGATTTGATTACTGACTTGGAACAATCTACCGAGTGACAGCCAAAGTGTTCCTAACCTAGCCCACTTCAAAAGACTTACTCATGCATACACACTAAACTCTGTTATATGATTCCGGTTTTCACTCCCCCATAACAGTCTTTCTACTAATACATGCTTACCATCCAATCAGTCTCCCACTAATATGACTAGGCCCCTACCCAGCGGGACTTGTCCCTTCAGGTGTGCCTATTGTTCCCATGTAGTCTACTTGAATAAATTTTTTTTCACCATTTTTGTGCAGAAAATGCTTTCAGATTGATTTGTAATTGTAAGCTTATCTGTCTTGTTTCTTCACCGGGATCAATAAATGAATTGAATTGAATAACGGGCTCTGTAGACATATTCCACGCATTGCATGGCCCGCCCTTGTTTAACCTATGACCTGTCCTTGTGTACTGTGAATTGTCCTTGTTCAGCGTGACGTGTCCTAGCTTTTTTCATATATTATAGAAGACTTGATAGCTGTTAAGTCTACTTAATTCACCGTCTGTATTTTTCCACTAGTTCTGTACTGCGTTAACTGGAATTACTGGTCCACTTGTTTCTTTAATCGGTACTAAATGAGTGATAATTTTAGAGAGTAGCTTCTCTTTTTGATATAAATTGTAAAAGTACATTTGGTCCGCGATAAAGCCCTATAAATTATGTTGAGCCAACATGTGGGCTTCAGTATATCTCAATGCACCGTAACCCCGTAACAACGTGCTTGACCAGCCAAGCGAGTCAAAAACACGTATGCGTCACCTCAAGAGTTCTTGAAACTCTCTTGGCTCTGAATGAAAGATTATCAAATAAGCTCCGATCTCACTTTAAGTGTCTAAAAAATTGTCTAAAAAATTGCACTCTGTGAGACCTTTCGAGGCGAACGAAGAGAGATTTTTAAGCTATCATTTTTTCTATTAAAGACCTGGTTCAAAGACATCGGAAACAAGATTTGTCCCACTCTTTAAGTCCCCGAAAACTCTGTTGACGTGACTGCCGGAAATCCATGGGAGGCTATTACTAGCTGTCAGAGGAACGGAGATGCGAGGACATGGTACATTGCTTCAGTCACAAAGAAACTTCTTGCGCCTGATTAAGTAATCTCGTGGGCATATAAGTATTTTATGATTAAATAGTATCTCAGGCCTAATTAAATAGTCTCGTAGGCATATAAGTGGTTGATGATTAAGTAGACTAGTTGAGTCCTTTTTAAGTTATATCGTAGGCCTACCTACATAGTCTCGTAGGCCCAATTAATTAGTACTTTAGGCATAGTTTTATCCAACTCGTAGGCCTACGTAAAGTTTTATGTTGTTAGTACAGCGCCATAGAAATAACTAAATATTATTTAGACTTTTTAAACTATTATATATTTCATCGGTTTTCCTTTCTACTAACACTGTGCTACTTTTTTATTTGTGATGGGTTGAAGTTTGCCATCGGCTAGTAAAGATTGCTCACTTGCTTGCTTATATATAAGTAGTTTCTAATTAAGTAGTCTCGTTGATGCCTAATTGAGCGGTCTTTAACGTTTAATTAAGTAGACATAATTATTCATGCCTAATTGAATATTTCGAGACCTCTCAATATTCTAACGATTACAGGTTACATGTTGTAACGCCTTTGTGGGTTCTTGAAAGGCTCTTTAAGCATGACCAGGTACATCCTTACATACAACCAATATTATTCTGTTTTACACCTGATATCGATGAGCTAAACGTTTCCTGTACTCACAGTTGAAACTAATTAGAACGTGGTAACCTCATGATTCGAGGCTCGGAAAGGTTAAATTTATGATTGCTTGCATACAAACATATACGCTCAAAATTAATAGGTTATGTATGTATGTATGTATGCATAAGTAAGTAAGTAAGTAAGTAAGTCTATCCTTATTGCAATAGGAAGTATTCACATATCGATTCATTCAAGAATTGTCAAAAACTAAACAATATGAGAACAAACTCAGCCACGTGCGGTGTTTACACGCCAACAAGTATCACCAAGTATGCATGTATGTATTGTAGGTATGTATGTATCTATGTATGTATATATGTATGTATGTATGTATGTATGTACATGTATGTATGTATGTATGTATGTATGTATGTACGTATGTATGTATGTATGTATGTATGTATGTATGTATGTATGTATGTATGTATGTATGTATGTATGTATGTATGTATGTATGTATGTATGTATGTATGTAGGCCTATGTATGTAGGTATGTATGTATCTATGTATGTACATGTATGTATGTATGTATGTATGTATGTATGTATGTATGTAGGTATGTATGTATCTATGTATGTATATATGTATGTATGTATGTATGTATGTATGTACATGTATGTATGTATGTATGTATGTATGTATGTATGTATGTATGTATGTATGTATGTATGTATGTATGTATGTATGTATGTATGTATGTATGTATGTATGTATGTATGTATGTATGTATGTATGTATGTATGTATGTATGTATGTATGTATGTATGTATGTATGTATGTATGTATGTATGTATATATATATGTATGTATGTATTTATGTATATTCGTTTATTCAATCAGTTCTTGATGCCATAATGCAACAAGTGACACTGTTAAAGATTGTGGTGGTTATTAAACATGGCTTGATGACAATGTTCGTCTGCATCTATTCCCAGCTGTCAGAGTCTCGGCAGAAGGAACCCTGCCCGCTTGACCCGCGGGATGAGCCTCTCCATACGACCGCGTTTTCCTCCGCTCGTAAACCCCCATCAGGCTGGGGACGCATGCATACATCAGTCGAGCTACCGTTGTAGCACGCGTATAACGCCTGCCTGGGCATACCGCGTATACTCGGAGAGTTCACAGGACATACGGAGAGGAAGAGCAGGATCCTAATGTTCTAGTTACGTGGTCTGTTACTGTAAGTTTCTCTCCGATTGTTATTCCTGTGGAGGTAGCTCTGTTTACCTCGTCACTGATGGTTGCATAGATAGGAGGCCATTGTTTGACGCACTACAACCATCTTGGTATGATTGATGCGCAGAGTTGTACTTGTTGCCAAGAGCCGATGTTTCTAGATCCAATCAGCTAGTACGAGTCATCAGCGTATTTTACAAAAGTCGATTCTGATCATGCAGGGGGTGGAGGGCTGATGTGGCAATTATAAATTTTGCTGGGCGAACAACCGAACCTTGGACCACACTGGCATTGATGGCCTCAACTGAAGTTGTTTCTCCCACAAAACTTGTAACATGCCTCCTGCCCTCTAAGTAGTTGACAAAGCAGCTGAATATTTATAATTGCTGTCATTTCTAGTTTGGAAAGTGTTTCAACTATTGCTGAATGCCGGATGGAATCAAATGCTTTCGTGTAATCCATGAATATCACACCAACATGTTTATTCGTGCCAAGCAACTCTGTGATGTTCCGAAGGATCGAGACAAGTGCCGCGATGGTAGATCCAGTTGGACGAAAAGCATATTGGTCATCCAACAACAGTGACTGCATTATGTAGTGTAATTGCAAAATGTGATGTACACAAAGGAAGTACCACAGAAAATTGTGGGTTTCACTGGCATTCAAGTCGATTGGGAATGATCGAAAGCGTAAATACCGTCTGCAGTGAGCGCTTTATTCGCCTCTTGTCATTCTTTGTCATCAAAGCAAAGCGAACCACGTATATTCTGAATAAATAGCAACACCAAAAAAGATACAATGGTTTCTTTTGATTATTTTTAAGTGTCAGCCAGTGACTGCAGACGCACGAGAAGTTTCAATAGACAGCCGATCGTTCTGTCTGAAACTGCAAATATCATGTAACTTATGATGTAAGCCAGCTATAATAGCGTCTTCTTTTGGAAGGACAAGGCACGTTTTAGACGTTAAGAAGGCGCATGTCGCGCTTTGACGTACATCCAATTGAAGTACATCATGCATAACCTGTAATCAGGAACATGGCTGATTCACGTCATTTAAGAAATATAGAAGTCGAGCAGTTGCACTCAGCATGCGCTCGTGCATATCCATTCCACCGTATGAACAGAGTGGCTTCAGAACTAAGTGTTAGCAACTTGGCAACAACTCGCAATTCACAGCTGATACCAGAACGATGTACATTGTTCAAGGACAGCTCCAAGATCCAGCTCAGGTTATTTAGAGCTGTCCAGGATTCGCCTGGATAGTCCCGGAATTACCCTAGTGCGTCCCGTGTCCCGAATTGATCCCAAATTGTCACGGATCTAGGTGTAAATTTCCACTTAATCAAATATCGTTCTTGTTTCCGCCCACTCAAACAGGCGGCCGTGAATAAGTCTTACAGAGCGACCATATTCGATTAAGGTGGTGGTAGTTACATGTAGGTTAGTAATTTATCCTCTATTAACGACTATTTTCAGTAGACTGTAGATCCTACACTAGTCTGACGCAACATTCGTTGCATTACATACAATGATGTGCACAGGGTTAATTGGTAATGATATATCGATTGACTCTGCGGGCGTCCAGGATTGGTCAAATCAAAAGTTGGCAACCATAAAGTTATCACATCACAAATACACTATGCAGCTCTCTCTTCTCGATCGCAGTCTCTTCTATGGCCTGCTTCCACTGTTACAGAAGCATGACTTTCTTCTGAGCGGTGGGCTAATCTGTTCGTATCTATTACCTTATTGTGTTCAGACCTATTGTCCTACTGCATTTTTTACACTTCCTTATGACAAAAGATACGTTAAGCTTATTAATTACATGAACTGCAGTAACCTAGTTTAATCAAATCCGACAACTTTTATAGCGCCATGTTAGTAATGTTGAAGACATCAGTTGACTACCATCAAGCAAAATCGGTTTGCTGTTGCTGCACAGTGCGCTGACGTTTTCACATTTTTCTGGATCACACCATTGATAGGCCCACATTATGTTTTCGATGCAGTAGCCCTTTACTGAATTTGCTCACCTAATCGGTGGTCTAAATTAATAACAAAAATCAATAAATAATTAATAGAAATTATTTGAAATTCGATCGCTAGGTGGCATTTAATTCACCCTGAATCATGCACCAGATCGAAATTCTAATTCTATCACAAGGTGGCCGTGATTACAGTGGGTCAGAATCGATCGCTAGGTGATCTCTTCGGTAGAAATACTTCAATCGCCAGGTTGAGCCTCAAAATCGGAAGCATGAGCTGAAGAGATGAATCCTACACATGTATGTTTTACATAGAACAGAACCAGTCCATTAAGCTCACCCTGAGGCAGCCATTGGTATGAGCTGTTAGCGACTTCATTTTCTTAGCCTTTAGACTTTATGATGGCGGGTGGCCAGCCCTCTCGCTCGCTGTCTCATTTTTACACCGACAGTGTACTAAGTTTCAATAGACAGCAGAGCGTTCTTTCTGAAACTGCAAATATCATGTAACTTATGATGTAAGCCAGCTATAATAGCGTCTTCTTTTGGAAGGACAAGGCATGTTTTAGACGTTAAGAAGGCGCATGTCGCGCTTTGACGTACATCCAATTGAAGTACATCATGCATAACCTGTAATCAGGAACGTGGCAGACACCGACAGTGTACTCATTAAAGCTGAGCTGGCTATGGGGCGCACGTGGAGCAGAAATCTCGAACGAAATTTCTGCCATAGCGGGGATTTGAACCGCCGACCTCTCGATTGACAGTCCAGCACGCTAACCTTTACACTACACTATCCTCCAACAAGGCCGAGACTAGGTTGTCTAGTCAAATCTGCAGTATTATCTCTGCTTTGAAAATAATTTTTTATTTAAATGCAAACTAATGTGTATGGACGCCTGTAAATTGTGCCAAAAATAAGGTATGTCACCATCTTAGATACGATGGCGTCGTTAAATAAATTAAAACGTCTCATAATTATTAGTAGAGTTCCATTTACTCTGGAACACTGCATGATAGTATGTTGCAAATGAAGTGATCCAGGTATTCTAAAGGAAAGTGTCTATAGTCCGTGAGGGCGGATTAGACCTATGCCGAGGATTTACAGACAAAGCAAAGCTTCTGTTTGCTTACCGCGTTGATCATCGTCCAACTTTTAGAAGTGCAGATTTAGACCAAGTCTCAGACAACATATTTCCAGGTATCGCTTATAATTTCAGAGATGCATGTATATCAGGCAAACAAACGACTACCCTTGTTGAAATTATCCAAGATCGAATGACCGCCATTGTTGTTTCCCATTATGGAATACCTGGTTTCTGCAGCCCAAAAGTTGATTTTAGAAATTCCAACTGTATTAGGCGTCTTTTCAGGCGTTAAAGCTTTCTATTTCCACTGATTACTAAGTCAAACAGGACTTATAAACCGAAATTTGTTATTGTCTTACACATGGACGAAATGCCATTCGTGGAATTCTCGAACGCATATTCCCATAAATTAAGAGGCCAAAGGGAATCAGCTTGTTTATACTCCACACAGAACCTCATTGGAAGCGTGATCTTTCGGCTGAAACGCAAACAAGACAGCAACAATCAAACGACAACATCTCCGCGACTTACATTTGATACGCATCACTCATTGGGGTCAGGAAGATGCACGACCTCTGTGGTATGGCCGGCTGAGTCGACCCAGATGACCTAAAACGCCATTGGTGGTCAACCATTCAAACATTCGCTCTCGGCATTGCTTAATTTCACTGTCTTGCTGGAGCTGGAGCGTAGCCTATTATAGTCGGATACAAGCTTGCAAGACGGCCAATATGACTGACTGCATGCCACAAAAATCCTGTGTCTAGACAATTCACGTGTCTGACCATTGAAGCCACACATGTA
Source organism: Aporrectodea caliginosa (assembly GCA_020284085.1). NCBI lineage: Eukaryota > Metazoa > Annelida > Clitellata > Crassiclitellata > Lumbricidae > Aporrectodea > Aporrectodea caliginosa. The sequence goes on from JACEVL010000779.1 coordinate 1,667,392, forward strand.
CCACGTGTTGTAAGCGTACACTGACTGATCTTAAATCTCAATATTAGTTAGATGGAAGTACGGAGTTATTTGGGACATTCAATATCAGGTTTCATGTTGACTATATAGTATATATGGTCTGGTTTTGTTGTACTTCATGGAACTGTTTGTATGAAGACGACGTGTTTGGAACAAATATTGACTAAAGAAACCTAAAGGCGTCTATAAATGATGTTCTGCACTACGTGGATGTGAAGCATTTGAAACGTGAAGGCTATCGGTTTGTTTCAACTTTAGGCGACAGTTACAAACGAACTTTGTGAGAGCAGTTTAATTGTCGATTCAGAATAGGTTGAACAGTTTGAGTGCTACAGAAAGAAAAAAGTATGCGCTCACTTATTCCACCAACCTACATCAATAAAATAATAAAGTATTATAATATGTAATATTGGCAGCAGAGAGGATTGTACTGAATGCTAGTAAGAAGTTGTGATCTTAGAAAAACGTTTAATTTTGCCAAAATCCGATTTTGTTTACAAAACTATACTCCTATCAGTCTGTGGAATTCTTAGAAAGCCATAAAGAGCTTTTATTTGTCGAGTACCGAACCAGAAAAGCTCGGTTTGACCTCCCGGATTCTGACCTGGCGACTTGTGCATACTTGATTTGATATAGCGTCAGTGATAAGCTGGTCTCTCTTACGCGGCTTTTGTGTGGCGTTGAGAAATTTCGAAGATTTACATTACATTACATGCAAGTTAGCATGGCGAATGAGCAGAAACACCGGAAGACTCAGCTACCCAACGTAGCGTCATCTGACGATTCCATCAAAGATGGCGAGAGGTTAAAGGTCGACAAGAAAGGCTGTTCCCATCCGCTGGAAAAAAGAACCGGAGACAAGAGAGCCCGCTGCTGCAGGAAGGCCACTCCTCGCAACCACACTTCTCACAACCAACATCCGGAACAAGATGGCGGACAAGCTGGTCACGTGCGTCTAACGGAAGCCTCGACGATCACTTCCGGTTCACCAACAACTTCCGCTAATCATTCGTCGCATCCACGGTCACAACGCAAGGTGGCGTTTATCCTTGCAGATGGAGACATAGAGAAAGTGTCACGTAGCATCAGACACAGTACCAGCAGCAGAAGACACAGTCCAACGGATCACAGACGCGTGACTGTTCTGCGTGACTGCCGCGAACACAGTGCTTGTCGCAGTACGTCTGTGACGGCAGCGGCCAGGGTCATCGGCTTGTCGCGAACAGCTGGAGGAGCAGACAGCCTCACAACCGATGGATACATAGATCAATGCATTAGGAGAGCTGAAGACTCTCTCTTCCATGTCGATCCAATCCCGAAAGGATCGACCACATTCGCCGCTGCCCTGCGTGATATGCAGTCGCTTGGAGACGAGGTCGACGGCACTGAACCACCTGGAAACAGGGACGGTCGTACTACCGAACAATACAAGTCGCGTGTTCGACAGAAACCCAGGTCCAAGTCCAAGGTAGTCTATGCATGCTTACATAACAAACTCCGAATGTAATTATAGCAATGTGGCTTTGGTGTCATGTCTGGGTTCATGACCCGACGCTACGACGTCATTGGCGCCCACAAACAAACCGATGGCACACGCGAATGTTTTTGGTGTGTGCTGGATAACTTATGTCTAGAAGAAATAACTATTCGAGGCTTAAACTAATAATATTATAATTCGTTAAATGAACCTTCGAGGCACATTTGAGAGACATGGCATTGCGTGTTCGTTAAATTAATTATCAGAAACGATTCATGGATATAAAAATTTAATACGGGACTTTAATAGGTTCTGGTTCTGTAACAGCTGATTTCGATTTGAACGATTATGATGAAACTAGAAGGATGTCATGCATATTTGAATAAAATCTCACTTGTTAGTCATTTCTTTGAATTACCTAAATGTCTGATCGTACGTTGCAGAGCTTTTCATGTTACTTGTGCTCTCCGTAAGAGCTGGATCTCTCTTCGTCTTATCATTCTATACCGCTTCCATTTCAGTCTGCACTAGTATTCACTCTTTCGTATCGCTATTAAATCTCTCCTTGTCTCTCTTCTCTTTCTCCCTCTCTCTATCGTCTCTTACTCTTTGCATTTATTCTATAATTTTGTTTCTCCCCCTTTTATTCCTTTCCTGTCCTATCTCGATTTCATATCGCTCTTCTCTCAGTCTCTCGTGAGGTCTGTCTAAATGTCTCTTTCCATTGCTCTGTCTCTAGTTCTCTTTCCCCCAGTCTTTTCTTAGAGCCCACCTCGAACACAACCTCTTTCAAATCGTGTATCACACCTGTTCAGTCTAACACTCAAAATGACCGGGCCAATTTGGTGTCTGTTTTCAGTTATTAGCAGGTCTCATTTTCCTTCGCTTAAAGTAGCATACGCTTGGCACAGCATCCTTGACAAATCGACGCAGTGTCAAGCATCAAACGGCTCTAAGGCGGTTCAGTGACACCGTATACCTCTAACAATTTCAGTCTAAGAAATATCAGGTTTTCGTCAATTTTGATTCTTCGCTAAACCGACGCAACTTTTAAGGCAGTGAAATTTCTGTGTGTTTTGTGGTTGTCATGGATATCGTTCGTGAAGCCAGCAGCAGTAGCGGCGGCGGCGGAGGCGGCGTTGGCAGCCGTAGCATCGGCGTTGCACTTATCCATAGACAGCGTCAGTTGAAGATGCTGTTGTTGGTGATGGTGGTGATGGTTCGGTTGATGCTGAGGCAAATAATGATATTGCTGGAAGCGCTGGTCTTGAAGATGATCGGACCGCTTGCGTTCTCTCCTCAGCCGAGCGCTCGAGTACCTGATGAAGATGCACCGGAAGAGATGCACAAGGACGACGTAGGAGACGGTGCCGACCAGGGCGATGGCGCTCAGCAGTCCCTCGAGCCGCGACTCACCGGCCAGCGAGGCAAAGCTCTCCTCCACTTCCTCGACGAGCAGACGCACTTCCTGTTCCGACAGAAACTGCGCCTCGTGAAATCTCGTCTCGTTCTTGCGCGCGTGGTTACAGAGAGACGGATCTGGCGACATCCCGATGTAGTCGAGGTCCGTCAGAACCTCCTGCCGACATCCGTACAGTTCGGGGAAGAACGACCGGTGACTGGCCGTCCGCCACCCGTCCGGGCGCCGGGTCCCCGTGTACGACTGTCGATAGAGGCGAAAGATGGCCTCGCCGCTGAAGGAGTAGTTGGCGTAGTAGAACGTCTCGCGGTGACTGAAACAGATGACCGAGTGAAACACGGCGCACAGGGCCTGCTCGGCTCCCAGGTAGGCGACGGCGCCCATTAGGTAGCTGTAGGAGTGCAGCAGGCCGAAGAGGTGTCCGTGCCGACTGCAGGCGCCGATCTCACGGCTCAGCCAGCCGAGCATCGTGTCGATGATGTCCGAGTAGAACTGGACCTCGTCCCAGAAGTAGGAGACGCCCGGCTTGATGGACTCGCGGTGGTTGTTGAGGATCGCTATGAAGAGGTGTGGCGAGCGGAACATGTGGCCTTCGCCCTGTTGGCCGCCAGAAGGCCAGACGGTCAGGGCGATCAGAGAGCGGTTTGTGTTCCTTCGGACCTCGTCCAGTGACGTACGGATCGCCTGCTGACTCTCGACTGAACGCGCGGCTACATATATGGCCGTCATCTCTGAAACACAATTACATTCACACTGTGCTTGCGTGTGTTCGTGTTTGCATGCATGTCTTTCTATGTGTCTGCCTATGTATTTAGTCAATAGTCGCCAGGCCGTTTGAATGACAGACCACTTCTGCCAGGCAGCAAGTTTGCATCAAAGACAGGATTACTGAAGAAGATAAAGTGGAGCAGCCGCAGGCTTAAGCTGAGATCGAATAAGTGTCGTGTTTAAGCCTTAGTATCTAGGATTCTATTGTGGCCTACAATGAAGATATTATTTTAGTATTGACGAAGATCGCTATGAAGTCCAGATATTCATTCATTCATTCATTCATTCATTCATTCATTCATTCATTCATTCATTCATTCATTCATTCATTCATTCATTCATTCATTCATTCATTCAGGACACAGGTTGATATCTTGTTAGGTCCGTCGATGTGTCACTGATCATGACATCGTATCTTTTCATCTGCATCTTCTCATTTTTCCTCCATTGTCTTCATTGTTGATTCATTTTCTTCCATTTAATTTCATATCTGTATTCCTTCCTCTTCACTTCTGTTATTTTCCCTGCTTCCCTCATCATTCATTTCTTCTCATTTTCCATCTTCTCCTGTTATTGTTTCTTCCTCTCTCTTTCTCACTTCACATCTTTTCCGTCCATTGGTCTCTCCTTTTCCTTGCTTTCTTCTTTACTTATTAATTTAACTAACTCTTCAATTTCGTCATTTTTTTCACATTGGTCACCATTTTTTCAATTTTTCTATTTTGCTTTTGATTCTTCTTCCTTTCAGTTTATCTGTCAATAATTTACTTTCCTTCACTTAAAGGAATTGTGAAGATAATGCCGACACTATGTACTTCGTCTGAGGAAAACCCTACATCGTTTATTTCTTCAGACTTGTTACAAGTAAGAGGCGAGGCAATTCCTGCTTGCGACGTGGCATAATTTATCGTCTCCGTATATATATAGACGAGCATAATATGATTTTCATCTCTAAGGCAACTCTGGCACCAACTGGTGGCTCAATGATCGTCATTTCAGATAACCGAAGTACGCAGATATTCAACTCCTCGATTACATAAAAACGATTTCATTTCTACCAGACCATAGAGATGAACTTAGACCCAGAGCGTTAATGATAACCTACATGGGAAAGATATATCTTTTATATGCATGTGTGCGCGCGTGTGTGTGTGTTTGGTCGAATAGGAGCGGACTGCAGAAATGGAATAGATTTGGAATCCAGGAATGGAAGTAGGTCCTAGAGGAATAGAAATGGAATCTAGGAGTCGAAGATTAGTTATAAGGGCAGACGACCTAATTTATTCTCGATGACTGAATTAAATGTGGTTGACTGCGAAGCAAGCATCTCCCTGACCGTTTGCAGAAGGGTTTCAAGCATCGTGAGCAAAAGGAATAGCAGCAGCAACCATGAAATCACGATGATGATGAAATCAACGACAATGATAACAAAAACGGGAATAATGACATCAGCGACAACGATCACAACAACGACAATACTATACAACTGTATTTGATATTGCCCTCCATCCGAAATTCAAAGTTCACACACGGCCATACAACAGCACATCGATAAGAATAGATTATATTAACCTAGTTACATTAACCTACTTTACATTACATTGAATTATTCATGTCGGATGTGAAAGGCACATGACTCGCATAGCGGCCAATCGGTGTGCCCTCAACGGTGCCAGGATAGAAAGGGACAGGACTCGCCTGTTGGTTGATTGGTGTGCCCTCTATTGTGCCAAGATGGCAATTGGAAAGGACTCGCCTGTCGATTGATTGGTGTGCCCTCTATTGTGCCAGGATGGGAACGGGACAGGACTTGCCTGTTGGTTGATTGGTGTGCCCTCTATTGTGCCAGAATGGGAATGGGACAGGACTCGCCTCTTGGTTGATTGGTGTGCCCTCTATTGTGCCAGCATGGCATTGGGACAGGACTCGCCTCTTGGTTGATCGGTGTGCCCTCTATTGTTCCAGGATGGCAATGGGACAGGACTCGCCTGTTGGTTGATGGGTGTGCCCTCTATTGTTCCAGGATGGCAATGGGACAGGACTCGCCTGTTGGTTGATCGGTGTGCTCTCTACATTGCACTACATTAGCCTCCTTCACATTGCATTAGTGCTAAGATGCCATCTGTGGAGTGGTACTACTATGGTACAGTCATGTACGTTTAGCGCCTTCGTAAGGCGCTATGTAAATGACTTATATATAATTATATACACGCATAGTCCAAGGACACAGGCAGCAGAGACGTACATAGTGTTGAGAACAACGACGTTTATGAGGCGCCTCGTATTGGTAGATATGCGGAACATTGCGTGTTCAAGAGGAAAGCCGGTGGTCCTTGATGGCACTTGGTCAGCGACAAAGATTGCACGCAAAGTCGTTGACAGTAATTGACCGAAACTGCGGCTGAAGAGAAGAAGGAAGGCCAAGGCCGAGAAATAAATGGTTACTTCATTTGGCCAGTCAGAGTGCGATGGCTGATTGAACGGAAGTTATCGCATTGTCTATGAATATCAGCGAGACTAAACGAGTAATTACTGAGGGTTGCACTGGTAATTGCAAAGCAAATTGGTGTCGCGATACTATTGCCACACCAGAGGTCATTCAGTCCTTTTCCTCTCACGTTTCCCAATTTCTTAAACCTCTGACATTTTCTCTAAATTCTTCTCTTCCCTCTATTCCAACTCTTATCTGGTTATATTGTTTGATTTCCCTCTTTCTATATTTGTTTTTCTTTTGTCCATTCCCTATTATCCTTCCCCTAACATCCATCTAATAGACCCATTCCTCTTGATTTCTTTCCGACACATCTCGGTCTTCTTTCACATCCTCTTTCTTCGGCCTTCATTACCCAAAAGTCAGTCTGCTGAAACAAAGACGCAGTCTACAGTGGATAAGATAAAGAGGCATATAACATTATATAAACTACACGTATCAATTTAATATGTACAATATATATACATAAAATATATCATATTAAACAACATGTACTATGCATCAACTTTGTTCTCTCTCAGAGGCGACCTCTGACAGTCTTTGACCATTTTGCGCTATAGGAGAGGACAAATATGTCGCCCCTTACACATAAATGACTTCTTTTTGACGGAAGTGACCATCAACTTGCTTATCCACCGTAGGCTGTCTTTGTCTCTTACGGACTGATTTTCTGGATGTTGACCTGATTACGGCTTGGTTTTTGTGCGCCATCGGTTGATGCCTTGTGCATTAGACACCGGCGCAATAGAAGTTGCTAATTACAATTTTTTCATGTATTTTGTCGGAATTTGCTGCCCCTTGAAAAGTTTCGCTCTAGGCAGCCGCCTATTGTATATCGCCCATACCTAAAGCCGACACTGTTCTCCCTTTCTGTCTCCTCCTCCTACTTTTCCTATTCTTCAGTCATGATTTCTGACACGCAGAACGATGCTATCGGTCGATTCGTTTAGAGATCGAAACCCGGTTTATGGTCCGATTGTTTCGTTGATGACCACAGGCATATAAAGACGCTTTTTTCCTTTGCGGGAGTCGGTCCGACCACTTAACAGTAAATCTCTGTTTTTTCCGAAAACTATCTGTACGAAGTATACAGGTCTATAATTACTGACCGGATTACATGGACATATATCAGCTTATACATGCGAGATATCACAAAGTTGCGTTTTGTTTTATCTGCAAGATTCATTCAAAAGAAACACATGCTCATTCATATATTACATGCATAAGTTAACGAAATACATATAATGCTATAATTATATATATATATATATAATTATATATATATATATATATATTACTATCTGTAATTGCGCCTGCTTCCCAGAACGCTCTCCGACACGTTCTTTACTAACCTAAAAACTGTTCTATTTGGCAGTGCTGGAGTCAGGATTACCTCTGAGTAGTTCCCTTGAAGATGTGCTACATAAATCCTCTGAATGAATGAACAGACGCATCCAAATGAGTATGCATGCATATATGAATGTATACATGAATGTATGTATGAATGTTTGTGTGCCTTGCATTGTTGTGACTGACCTCATTTAACGTTATCCTACCAATCGTGCCAGACCCTACCAAGTCTGATCCAATTCTACCCAATCCTATCTTCCAAGATTCATGGCCTTAGTTTAATAGTACAAATGGTAGTTTTTCTTCTCTACGTTTACTTCTGTTTTCTTCTCCACCCAATTCTTCTTCAAATTACCCCACTTTTGCCACCTCTCCTACCCTTAAGAAAGAACGGCGAGTAAGCAGCAGCAGCAACGATAGAGAAGAATGTGATTGCGCAACATAAATCAGAGCGTGAATGGTACGAGACTTTGACTTCAAAGCGAGTCCTAAGCCTTCTGCCGAGTTTGCTAAATGGTCGCCCTCCAGTTACAACAAAAGCCCTAAATAACGGCGCTTCTGTTTCGACGCGCGCTCCGGCAAGGCTAGTTATGTCGACGATCAATGGACTACCGACTAACTGGCCGCTTGACCGACTGACCGAATGACCGATGACCGACGACCGACTGACTGACTGACCGACTGACCGACTGACCGAATGACTAACTGGTCGCTTGACCGACTGACCGAATGACCAACTGACCGAATGACCGAATGACCGACTGACCGACTGACCGACTGAGCGAATGACCGAATGACTAACTGGCCGCTTGACCGACTGACCGACTGAGCGAATGAGCGAGTGACTAACTGGCCGCTTGACCGACTGACCGAATGACCGACTGACCGAATGACCGAACGACCGAATGACTAACTGGCCGCTTGACCGACTGACCGACTGACCGAATGACCGAATGACTAACTGACAAACTGACCGAATGACTAACTGGCCGCTTGACCGACTGACCGAATGACCGACTGACAGACTGACCGAATGACTAACTGGTCGCTTGACCGACTGACCGAATGGCTGACGACTGACTGACCGACTCACCGACCGACTCACCGACTGACGCACCGACTCACCGACCGACTCACCGACTGACTGATTGCAAGACTGTTGACTGGTGAAATGACCGATCGGCCGACTGGCCGACTGAGTAACTGACTGGCCGATTAAATGACTGACTAAATGACCGATTGCCGCACTTGCCGACCAACTGACTGAATGACTCGTCGATTGATCGCTCTCGTCTGCAGAAGTGCCTGCGTTTGTCCTGAAATGCTACAATCAGCCATAAACATTCCAGGATCATAACTTTTTATGTTCCTTGTAACATTTTCCAGTTAAATGCTCCCCTGCAGATTTCTTTTATATGAACTAGGGCGTATATATATATATGCTATATATATATATAGCAACTGTTTTTGACTATACAAAAAATGCACATTTCTCTTTATCTATACGTCGGCGTATATAAAGCGGTAGTATTTATATATCTGTACAAACGGTATAGTTAGACTGTGCATAATGCATATTCGAAATATCTATACGTTGGCTGTGCATATACATCTATATATAATGACGTGATTGCAGCCTATGTTATGTAGCTTATATTAAGTATAAATGAACGCTTAATATAAGCAGCATATGTGCAAGTTCCTCTGTTGTGCGTGTCGACTGTTACCGGGCTGTATGGCTTTGTTTTGCGTCGATCTGTTTTTCTCCGAACAACTCGCGTTGCTTCTGTTTGATCGTTCCACGAGGAGTCTTAGAATATGAGAAGCGATGACTGGAAGCAGCGGTTTCCGCTGATGTTCATATCGGAACAACACGCTGAACGACGCAGACACAACAACAACTGAGCATCGAACGACACTTGCCACGCTCCGTTGCCCCCCGCAGAGAGAGACAGACGGAGGCAGAGAGAAAGAGACAGACAGACAGAGAGACACAGGGAGAGTGAGAGAGAAAAGGTGAAAAGCAGACAGAGACACGCGCAGAGAGAGACAGAGAGACATAGTGAGAGAGAAAGAGAGACGGAGACAGAGACAGAGACAGATACAGAGAGAGAGAGAGATAGCGAAGGAGAAAACGAGACACACGTAGAGAGACAGAACAGAGGCAGATAGAGGAAATATAAATGAGGAAACAGAGAGAGAGAGAGACAGAGACAGAGACAGAGACAGAGACAGAGACAGACAGAGAGAGACAGAGAGACAGAGAGAGAGAAATACACACAAAAGACAGAGAGGGAGGGCGAAAGAGAGAAACAGAGAGAGACAAGGAGAGACAGAAAGCAGAGAGAAACAGACAGAAAGAGATAAAGAGATGGAGACAGAGACATGGGTAGAGGCATAGATAGCTGAAGAGAGACACAGAGAGAAAGAGAAAAGACAAAGAAAGAGCTAGAAAGGTTTTCTTGCGACGTAATAAATTAACTGGAATGGTCGGCGATTTGCGCAGAGGAACAAAGCGACAGATTCGATTCTGGGTCGAGATTTACTGGTCCACTGCCTCTGCAGTTTGTGTTCTCGACGGGAATCTGTATCTTATGTCTGTCTGTCAGTTTCTTTCTCTTTGTGCAAGTGCATGTGCCTCTGAGTTAGTTTCTGTTTATCTGTCTCTGTCAGCGTCTTTGTCTCTAAGGTTCTGTGTGTTTCAATGTTTGCATATTGACGGGCAGTGTATTTAACGAAACTAGACACTAATACCTTGAACGAAGGAACCTGCGGCTATGAACAGACGAGGCAAAGATAGGCTACACAGTGAGTCAAGATAGATGTAGGTAGATATATTATGGCCACATTTCAAAATGCCACCACTCAGACGAGCAGAAGCATTAAAAATTGTATTGTATTGTATTTTCGTTTATTTCATAACTTACTCTCAAAAGTAACACCAATGCATGATTATGCAGTTATAGTATTAGAGTCTATATATACTGTTATAGCTTTAGACCGAGATACTGCACTGTTCAGCACTATAGTATAGTTCTAATGGAGCAAAGTGGATTGGATTATAGTGTTGAGGGTGAGGCTAAGCGAGATTCAGAGAGCAGCTATTAAATGTTTTTGAACATCTGGCGTGGAACAGAGATGGTACATTCTTCACACGGTCGGGAAGACTGTTGGACGCATGTAGCAATCGTCAAACTTCGTAGAATACATTGGAATTTGTAGTTGATTTTTCGATGAGGATCGTAGTCGATATCTGTTCTCGTTCTCTGCTATCTGAATGCAGGAGTAAGAGTTGTGGTCCGGTGTCGCGTAACAGAGTCTCCCCCCTAAAAGTCTCCCCCCGGAGACTCTATTTCGAAACAGATTCTCCCCGGCGGATCTGTTTCAGTATAAATTCGCCCCCCGGAGACTATATTCTAAAACAAAGTCTCCGGGGGGAGAAAATGTTTCATCCCCCGTTGAAATAAAGTCTCCCCGGGGAGACTTTATTTCAATTTCAATTTTCATTTTCATACAATTTATTGTTCATAGTTTTAATCAACAATTATGCACTTAATGTCGTAGTTGCCATTTTAAGGAACTATATTTATTAATTTTAGCAAATAATAAGCATTATAGTGGAGTATTAAAAACAATTTTAACTAAATATCAGCAACAGAGAGATTTAAATGATTAAGCATTTATTGGACGAGTAGGCCTACGCATAGTCTTCATAAATAATTTCAAGTTAGCAGTGTTGTTCAGTATTTGAAATACATGTAATTGAATTACATGTTGTGTAATTGTAATTGTAATTTAATTACATTTTAAGTCCAGTGATTGTTATTGTATTTCAATTACAATATTGCATGTAATTTGTAATTGAATGAAGTGTAAATTACGAATTACTTCGATAACAGAGAAGATGCCAGCCTGCAGTGTTGACCCGGGTCACCCGTTTAGTTGAATAAACTGCTCTGCATCATGTTTGCATGGCAACGTAATTGTCAACATTATTCTTTCCTTACACAGTGAAGTTACACCCCTCTTACAATCTTACAGCACACTTTGATAGACCGCAAGGGCAAGGGCTGACCTTCATTATCAGGCTATCCATGCAGTCATGCACTCATTTTTAGATAGCTCACTGAGGCTGCCTGCAGAAAACAGAGCTTCCATCGTCAGCTCCTGTTGAGCGTCTCTTTAGCACTGCTGGATGAATTGACTCACTCACCCAGGCGCAATCAACTAAGTTCTCTAACAGACTATCATTTTGAAAAACCTTACTAAAAATCAAATAAACTCTAACTTGTTTTACTGGATCATAATTGTAAATCGTATTTTGGATACCTGGCAAACTTATAATACAATTGAATGTATATATTATTACAATTTACAGGCCATGTTTTGGATGTTTTAGTTTAAAAATAGAGTAGGGCCTAAATAAAAAATTATTGAAAAAATTCAAAATCATTTGCCAAGGAGAAATTCGCTTATTTGTAGGATGTTGGGTGTTTATCTGGTCAATTAATTCTAAGGCCTTTGTGGCTAATCCCATACTTTAAGTTGGTAAATTAGTTCGTATGGTCAATTTAAAATGGACGCTGGATTGATTACAAAAATTGTAGGCTTACCCGTAAGTACAGTAGAAGCTGAATCCATGAGAATATATAATTGTTTAATTGATGAAAAATATTCCAGCCTTATCCATAATTTTGCACTGTTTCACAAAGTAGTAGCCTACTTTTTAAAGCAACTTCTAGCCAATGTAGGCCTATACTAACTATAATACTGAATCCGTTAAGATCATCTAAGTCTAAGCAGAAAATTTAATGAACTTCAGCTACGAATAATTGTGTGTAATAAGTTTATTTAACGACGCCGTCATATCGACGATGATTGGCGTCTACGAATAATTTATGCTTTATTTTCTTTAATTGATATTGGCCTATCGACACTAAATAGGTTTGATTTAGCTTCGCTTATTCAGTGGTTCTATGAATGCCTAATCTTCATCAAAGAATGCCAGAAAAGCAAGGGCAAGCATAATAATTCCATGGTTCAACAAATGCTTCAGTAGTCTTCATCTGAAGCCTGTACTGGCTTCACGGACTACAATGCTTTATTTTCTTTAATTGATATTGGCCTGTCGACACTAAATAGGTTTGATTTAGCTTCGCTTATTCAGTGGTTCTGTGAATGCTAACAATGATAAGCAACGAATATGCTAACCAGATCAATGGCCTATTCCGCATCAAAAGATTCACAGAAAATCAAGTGCAAGCTCATATCAGTTGATTAATACCAGTTGAAGGTTAGGCCTAATCTGCATCAAGAATCGCATAGAAGCCACGCGCTAGCTCGTATCAGGAAGTCAGTACAGGTACCGTATTATAGTTATTCCAATGCATTGTTTCAGACTCCTTGTAGGCCTATAGCTAATAAGCTGGCCTGATATTATATCTGACGCTAATAATATTGAGTGACCAATATCCAACACATTTTCAGTGGTAGATCTAAGTCATCTAACCCTAAAAGAATCAGCGGTAAGCTAATTAGCGTTAGCTGGCAAAAGGACTGCAGCATTAATTATTGAATGGGATAGGGATTACTGGTCACAGAATCGTTTCAGAAACTAGCACCAGTAAAATGCCTACTTGTGGTCAGAGCCATTTCCTTCATTAGGCTATAACAAACAATGTGTGTAATCTAGGCCTATCCATTGCGTTTTATTGACATAAGCGTCCGACATCCTAGTGGTGTTCTACATTTACTCTTATAAAACATTTATTTAATAATTTTCTTATTTCATTTCATGTTTTTCATGTCCAATTCAAATAGTAAACACATCAGATTTTTTTACGAAAATGTACATATTAAATCACATTTAAAATTATATAGGAAAGCAACTGAAATATAAAGGGGGCGATTTTTTAGTAGGGGAGACTTTGTATCGTAGACGGGGAGATTCTATTTCAATGGGGGAGACTTTGTTTTGATACAGAGTCTCCGGGGAGACATTATTTCAGCCAGGGGAGACTCTGTTTCGGGGGAGACTTTATATCATGACAGGCATTAGATCATTCAGTGCTTTGTATGTGATCAAGCACAGTTTGCAGGTAATCCGCTGAGGAAGTAAGTAAGTATAGCCTGTATTACTCCAGTAGCAAACGCACAATGGAACAGCAAAATTGAATATTTAATGACACATGGGAGTAATAATAATGCACTCAACCAGCGTAATTGTTGCGCAGCAGATCAGTGGCATGATCGGATATTGTGCGCCAATACACATGAGACGGGCAGAAGAGTTAAGAAGTACCGACTGTATTTGATCTAGCCGACAAATCGGCAGAGTAGGCTGTTGCAGTAGTCAACCCTGGCGAATATGAAGCGTTGACCAAGATGACAGCGGTTAGAGTTGAAATGAATCTGTGGATGGCATTGATACGACGCAGTTGGTAAAAACAGCCTCGAGCGAATTGACTCACCTGGTCCGTCATCGTCATACAGCTGCCAAAGTGAAAGTTGCGCGTGGTGTCAGCTTATAGAAATGTTGTATCAATTTGATCCAATTACTTCCATAGCGCCGTTATTGGAATGCACAAGTGGCGCAGTATAAATGATCTGAATGACTGGTCGAATGGAGAAGACTTGTAGGAGATTTTCTAATTCGAAACATAAGCCCATTGATCAAATTCCATGACATAATCTGAGAAGGGTTCTGGACCTGGTCGTTTGATTTACAGCTGCATTGATTTATCTGGATGGACTCTCGTCAAAAACCAATCTATTACCGTTTCGAACTCGCAGGGGTTATTCTCGCAGTTTGTTTTGGTACAAGTTTGTCATTTAAATGCAGCCAACGAATCAGACCAGAATTCAAAGTAGGAGCAACTGTCAAAGCAGTTTCCCACATAACCTGAATGATAAGAGACTTGGAATATGATATATATAAAGTGTGTGTGTGTGTGTGTGTGTGTGTGTGTGTGTGTGTGTGTGTGTGTGTGTGTGTGTGTGTAGGTGTGCAGGATTGTGTCTGTGTGTGCGCAGGTGCGTGTGTGTGTGTGTAGGTGTAGGTGTGTGCATTATATATGGAATTTTATATATTATATATAGTTATATACGTAATATTAGAAGTTTGACATATATGTCACATGTATACGACATTCATGTCAGTTATTGTATACGACATATAGGCTTATATATAGGCAACTCATCAATGTCCGTCAAACATAATCGATGTCTGCCTTGTAATGCTCTTTGATTAATCGTACTCAATAGATTCTGCTTTAGAAATGTGGATTAAATCAAAGCCCTGGAATCCACAGGCGATCACACGTTTCAAAAGTTCCACTGCTGCTCATAATATGTAGAGCAGAATGGCAGCTTTACATGCTGTGGGATGCCTGTCTTAGCCGCGAAAGTTTGGCCAATGCACTCTCTGTCTGTCTGTCTGTCTGTCTGTCTGTCTGTCTGTCTGTCTGTCTGTCTGTCTGTCTGTATGCCTGTCTGGCTGCAATTGCTTTGTGTCTCTTGTAAACGAACCGACGTATACATTACAATAATGATAATGATGATGATGATGATGATGATGATGATGATGATGATGATGATGATAATAATAATAATAATAATAACAATAGTAATAATAATAATAATAATAACATTCCAAGTATTAAGGAACCGGCAGGCCTGTTCAGATCCGATGGAAAAAGGCCGGACGGAGCAACCCTTATACCCTGGTCAAGCGGGAAGTACTTGGCGTGGGATGCCACAATTGTCCATACTTGTGCCGCCTCGTACATAACCCAACAGGCCGCTCTGGTCGGGTCTGCGTCGGTGCAGGCGGCCAATCGCAAAACCCAGAAATATGAGGGGCTCCCCGTTTCTTACATTTTTCAACCAGTGGCCATAGAGACCCTGGGCCCGCTCAATCCTTCAGCCTCTGACTTCATAAGCGAAATTGGCAATCGCATCTCATCCATTACTGGCGACAGACGCGAACCAACTTTCCTTTTTCAGCGCCTTTCCATCTGTATTCAACAACATAACCTGGTCGCTTTTAAGGGTACCTTCTCTTCAAACCCTGAAGACGAGGCCTGACCCTCCAGACATTTACCACGCAATAATGGTAATCTCTAAGTCCCTGGGGGAATGAAGTACCTCAGGGCATAAAAAAAAATAATAATAATAATAATTATTATTTTTATTATTATTATTATTGTTATTATTTATTTTTTTTATTTATTTATTTTTTTTTCATTATCTATTGTAGAAAATTGTCTGGAAAGGCCCTACTCAACTATCTCTTGACCGGCGAAAGTGCCCCCAAAAGCCACTGCATTAAAACGTTGTATCGTCATTGAGATTCGTTGGAACAAAAAAGATGTCTCCCTTATTATTATTATTATTATTATTATTATTATTATTATTAATTTTTACATAATAGTTTTCTATAACACCGATGTGTAATGCACAATAATAATATTATATCAACCGATGGTCGTGCAAACAATTTTGGAGAAACCAGCTGAAAAAGTAAGCACATACAAATATATATATACATAATAAAATTATATATATGGTGCATATATATGAATATAGTGTATATATAGGCATGCATCGTTTCTGACACGAAGGCGCCGTGAAGGAAGGAAGGACGCAACGGAGAGACAGCGGAATTAAGGAAGAACTGAATGATGAAGGAGACTAGATCTGAAGAAAGGAAGATGGGTGGCCAAGTGGGTTGATGGATGGGTAGAGGCATGCATGCCTGGACGGAAGATCTAGTCGAACAAAGAAGACAGAGAGATAATAAGCCATGAAGGACAGAAAATGGAAGAAAGGAGTGTAGGAATTGATGTATCGAAGGACGACAGGAAGCGAGGAAGCAGGAAAGGTCAAATTAAAGTGCAGGACAACGCAGAATTAAGTCCACGGCGACGAGGATGGAAATGACACAGAAGAGGAATGATGGAGAGAGAAGCAGAGGGATAAAGGGAGAGAGAAGCAGAGTAAGAGAGAGCTGGGGAGAGAAGGAGAGGGATAAAGGGAGAGAGAAGCAGAGTAAGAGAGAGCTGGAGAGAGAAGGAGAGGGATTAAGGGAAGAAGAAGCAGAGTGAGAGAGCGATAGGAAGGAAGGAGATGCGGGGACTGGGCGACGGTCAATGAACCACTCCAAGCTACATCGCAATTCTCGAAGCTCCCCTGACGAACCCAGTGTTTTTCTTTGCCAGAGAAATCTCTGGACGGACAATGCATCACTTTCCAGTGGAGAAACTACCATGCAATATATAACAGGTCTTTTGGGCCTTATACAAACACCGTATATTTAATTGCATTACACCATATACATACAAACTACTGACATATAAACGAACTATATAGAGAAAGCCTTTTGCATAGAGAATGTTGAGTTGCTGTCCTCAACCTACATCTTTAAATATAGGCTTTCAGCTGCAAGGAAGTCGTACCTTCCACAAGACGCCAGTGCTAATCACCTTCACTAATTAATAATGTAAAAGCATCATTAATCAAACTCTGTCCGAAGGGCCTCTCATTTGCTGGTGCCTTTTCAAAATTCAGAAGTAATTAATTATCTTCTGTTCTTGAACTGGAAACGTCTGCTCCGTAACTTCCTTTTTTAATGGTAAATACGAGAAAAATACTTCATTGTCCTCATCATCATCGTTGCCATCATCATCATCATCATCATCATCATCATCACCACCACCACCATCATCATCATTAGCAGCAGTATCATCATGAGTTGGATGCGCTTAATTGATCTTTTGGGCGTTTATTCAAACAGCTTAATAATTGCATTACAGTTCATACGCATAAAGTATTGACAAAAAGTATTGATCTGAGATCAGTCCGATCAAGAGGCACATTGACCCTTATCAGATAAACTTCTGTCAGAGATCAGTCCGTATTCGATCACGCCCGGTCATATTACGCTAGATCAAACAGTAAGCTTATTGGATGAAATTTCTTAAGGTGAGATCATAATTATTATAGCATCAAATCATGCCATATTCTCTATTTAGCTGAGAAATACACGATATACAAATGCATTAATAATTATTATACTCTTTGATTTCTCTGCTACTTCGACTGCGCAGATTACTGTCTCCCACTCGAAATCTTGCAACAGTCTTTAGGGCATCTTTGCTATATACATACCTCAGTTGGTTTGTCTTCTGCAAGTACATTAACATATATAGGCTCTCTCTTGTCATCCATCACTGCGTGCTTTTTTAGTGTTCCACAAGGTTCCATTTTAGGGTCCTTGCTGTTCATCGTCTATACTTCATGCACGGTCAACCATTGTCTCATGTCGGTCAACCATTGTCTCATGTCGAGAGACAATGGTTGACAGTAAATCTCGACCCAGAAACGAATCTGTCGCTTTGTTCCTCTGCGCAAATCGCCGACCATTCCAGTTAATTTATTACGTCGAACGAAAACCTTTCTGTCTCTTTCTGTCTCTTTTTTCTCTCTCCGTCTCTCTCCAGCAGTCTCTGTCTCTCCTTGTGTCTCTTTTCTATCTCTTGCTCTCTTTCTCTGTAGCATAACAATCCAAGTTTACGCCGACAATACCCAACTCCATGAGCGTCTCCGGCTAAATGAGGTCGCAGATACTACAAAGAGACTTCGCCCTTGCATTAATGATATTACGCTGTGGATTCTGTCTATGTGCCTCAAACTTAACCCTGACGAATACGAGCTCATATGGCTCGACCGTTCCTCTAAACTCCTACTGTAAGTGCACTGAACTCTCACTCTGTACTTCTGGTCAAGATGTGGTCCATCTTCTAAACACTGCGCTCCGCAAAAGAACTTCCAAAATGTTCAATGACTAAAAGCTAACTGGTAACCTATCCTATAGTACCTGCAAAAGCCTCCCAGTTGTTCATATGCCGTATGTTTCCATTTTAAAGAACTTTTGTTGCACACGTAAAGTCTCAAGTACAAGTACTCAGGTCTCAAGTAAAAGTACGAGTATAAGTATCGGCCTACTCGCAGACTCTCATAACAAAACCGTATCACAACTGCTCTTCGTTCTTTACAGTAGCTTCCTCCATGTAAACGCATCCGCTTCAAGCTGACACTTCTCATGAACAAAGCACATGCAAACTTTTTGCCATTCTACTTATATTCCATAGACCACAGTCACACCTCTGTAACTTTTCAAGGCCGATCCTCTCTTCGATCAGCATCTGCTGGAAAGTTCGTAGTTCCTCATACACACATATCTTGTCTTTGGCCGGTAGAAATTTGGTTCGAGATTTCTGCTCCACCATCGATCCCTAGCCAACTCAGCTATAATGAGTAGAGTACACTGGCCTACACTGTCGGTGAGAAGGTGAGACGACGACGGAGAGGACTGGCAACCCGCCCTCATATGCCGAGGCTAAGAAAATGAAGTAGATAACACAATACCAATGGCTGCCTCTCAGGCTACATCAAGAGACTGCTCTTCTTCTCGTCGTTCGAAAACTACAGCAGATTACGCCATTTTGAGTAAACAAAGTAGACTATATAATTTCCTTGAAGTTGCCCGCGTCATTTACTTTACAGAAAATGTCGTGGCCATTTATTACTGGCGAGATGTCGCTACGTGTTAGCCACAGACTGGTTTTCATTTCGTTGAAAGCACCGCATAAAGTTCAATTTGCTATTTTTCCGGATTCGTAATTCCGCTGAGCCTGTCGCTTGCGTCTGACATTCCTGGTCATTCGTCGTTTTGGTCAATGTCCGAGATGTCCATCCGCAAACACGCATAGTGGACATTGAGTGACCATTATCGTTCATTCAACGGTCAGCCTGCAGAGCTCTGGGTAGACCGGATCAGCATTAGGGAATAAGTAGGGTTCCGATGGTCGCTTAAATCCTTCCACACTAGCAGTCCCATCGCTCTGGCTTCGTTCTTTGCAGCCATCATATATTCTGCATGCTCAAGTTGTTGTTAGGAATGTTCAACTTAAGCGCGGCCTGAAAGAGCCATATAAAAGCCAAGATTTCCTCTTCAACAGCCAACTCTGCAGACGTGGCTATCAATCGCGGCACTTTCAGCAAATTGTGTGTCGTCTCAATAGCATGAATTTTACATCAAAACGACATCGAGCGAAAAAAAATTCGGAAATTTATTTCATTATTTAAAGCTCTTATCACGCGAAGTCAGTGAAACTGAATCTAAATTGGCTGAACATTTTTTTTATCCTGACCGGAATTATCAACTGTTTGATGAGACCATGTGTACATTGTACAGTATATATGTTGCTTTCGTTTCCATTATAGTTCCAAGAAGGCACACATCGCTTTAACAGTAGCGTTTAAGGCAAGACACACGACGTTGATGCATCGCTGGCAACCTTAAGGTTGAACCAATTAAGTCACAACATTGAACTATTTAACCGTTGTAACTATTCTCACACAAGGAAACGAGGAAGGCGTTCGCCGGTTGGCCAAGACAAATTCTAATATACAAGGAGTATATAAATATTTAGGACCTATATATAAGTATAAGTCAATATTATATGAGTATAAATGTATATGCAAACACACACATACATAGAAATATGCATAGATATAAACACAGACTTGAGAGTGGTGGCCATAATATGTGTAATTTCGTCATAAATTGAACAAATTAAGAAGAACGTTCGTCCGTATCGTAATTGCGAAGTAAGATATTTCGAGCGATAGATGTCGCTTCGATCCATAATAAAAGACGATTGCTGTGCGCGAGAGCAGATAGCAGCAGCAGCAGCAACGGCAGCAGCAGCAACGGCAGCAGCAGCAACGGCAGTGGCAGCGACGCATCGCTGAGCCACACGCACGATGGAACAACCGAGTGGAAGAACTCTCGAGGCCTATGCTAGACGCCTTGCCAGTTATATATTGATCAGCCGACACAGACAGGCATACAAACACAGACAGACACACAGACACAGACAGACACACGGACAGGTGCACAGCCAGACAGACACACAGCGAGACACAGACAGACAAACAGATAGACACACATACACACAGACAGACACACACAGACAAAGATAGATAACACACACAGATATAGACACAAACAAACGGACACACAGGCGGACAAAGAGATACAGGAAGCAAACCCGGATAGACACAAGGACACAGAAAGACATGCACAGATAGATAGATACTCACGCAAACAGTCGAACGCACAGACAGACAAATGAAAAAGACAAAAACAGTTAGAAAAACAGAAAGAAATTCAGCTACATAATATAAAGAAAGGAAACCAGAGAGATGCGTTTGGAGTTTCGGCGATAGGCACCTGAGAAAGTATGTATAGGAGGAGAGAGACAGATATATACTATATTAGACACACAAGGAGCCACACTAACACACATACGAACGAACAGACTGTCACGCAATGTAAATCCCTTGCTATTTGTCATTTGTTATAGACGCGATCTAGCCAGTTATTTTGGTCGATCGCGTCTTTCCTAAAAGGAACCGAATCCACTCGACGTTATTAACTGCGGGATGTCGTTCCGACTTGGAAGAAAAGCTCTATTTGTTTAAACGACAACCGGTCGATGGATATTTGAGCAGCGTTGAACATAATACGCGGCTAAGATACGACACAGACTGGATTTGCGTTTGTCATCGCTTCAAAGACATGTTAATACCGATGCATGTTCCGCTAGAATCCAACATCCGGTGGATATTGGATTTCACATGGAGGGTCAGAGTTGTTCTTGCCAGGAGAACAAACACAATATAAGCGTTTCCCCCTTTTTATTGCGAATCCACCACAGCCTATGCCCTGCAAGCACCCTCCTCTTAAAGAATTCCTACCCCAACCCATCGAATCCACCTTAGAGCCTCCTCTGCCTCCTCTGTCTGCATGGTCTATCTGGCAATCGGATTATCGGACTCGGAACTTCTCTTGACGATCTCTGGACCCATCTGACTTGACGCAGCGCTCGTCAATAAGCGTTGACTGTCTGCCTGCCTGACTCTCCGGATCTTGACCCCCTGCCTATAGATTTTATTTTGATTAAGTGCCTGTGAATAAGCTGGTTCCCGCTACTTCGGTTTTGTGGGCGCTCTAGAAATCTCGAGTTTACGATTACGATTACGATAAGCTGTGCGCTCAGCTTTAGAGTAGCGCTTTAGAAATTTGAAGTTTACGATTACTATTACGAAACATCTAACATCTGCGAAATTGCATTCCAATTTAGAATAGTATTATATTACTAGGAGACGTATGTTAACTATGTCTACAGTATGCTTGTTTTTGCTTATGTACAGTGTTTTTTTCTAGAAAAAATTCTTCGGAACTCAACAATATTTATTTCTGCAACCTGTATGTTAACGTTTCGTATTTCTGGATATATACGTGTTTATGCATACATGCATACACACATACACATATGCAATTATGCATACAGAGTATTACATACATACATAATCATGCATAATTGCGCCATAGTAAATTCTGTTAATGACATGTTTATCTTTAGCTTTGTTAAGTCATGCCCTATTCCTGGCGGCAGATATGGTCACACGCGATCCATGGCTGCCTCGTTACGCAGCATTAATGTAGTCCCCAGAGTAGACATTTCCACGCGAAGATTGATGTCTTCTGCAGACCTGGGGGAAAATAAACGCTAAAACCTATTCTCTACAGCCCTTAATTAAGCTACTTATACCAGACATTCGACTGCCTTATGTCTACCTAAAGTTGCTCCAACCCCAACCCCCACCCAAGAAAAAACCTTTCGCCGTCTACGCATTCAGTGTTTGCTACACGTCACGTCATCTTTACGTTGCAACCATGGCGTGTTTTGTGGTCTGTGACAACTTGACAGGCGTGGAAGGAACGACGGATGACGGCGAAAACCCAGCGACAGGGACACGCTTAGCGACATGGACACGCTTAGCGACAGGGACACGCTTAGCGTTTTCAGAAAATAAATGAACTCTACACGGTTAAATAGACAAGTTCCCTGGTGTAGTAACTTTAAGAAAAGAAAGGAGCTTCTACAAAAGTTTGGACAGCGTTAATTTTCTCAATTATTATAGATTGTGTTTTGCGCTGTGGAATAAGAACACATTTGCTATGTATATACAGCGAAAATAATTTAGGAAGATTGCATTATTCTTAACAATGGTTCGCCTGTGATAGAACTTCTACCGTATTATTTTAAGCTAACCTCGTCATAGTATTACTGCATTGATACCAGATTTGCTTTCTCTTATCTTGCACCCGTTATATATATGCATGCCAGTGCGGTCGTTCGTCGAGTTCGACTGTTCCTAAGATTCTTCTCGGAACCTGTTCGATATGAATGAATGAAATTCTTGTCATATCATAAACTGTGAATTTAATAAATTAAATTAAATTAACTAAACATCCA
Organism: Aporrectodea caliginosa; assembly: GCA_020284085.1. NCBI lineage: Eukaryota > Metazoa > Annelida > Clitellata > Crassiclitellata > Lumbricidae > Aporrectodea > Aporrectodea caliginosa. The sequence goes on from JACEVL010000779.1 coordinate 1,690,305, forward strand.
ATACTGCAACTGGCAATTAGGGGGCCCTACTTCTGGTCCCCTAATGTAACCACTCGAAATACTTGTATAAAATATCATCTGTGTAATACCTGTTTGGCTGGTACAATAAAATGATGGCTATGGTTATAATTTCAGCGTAACGTGTATCAAACGCGCGGTGCATTGCGTTTGATTGGTTCCTAAGGGTACCTCATAGGCCTGAATGTCATTATTTGTATAGGCCTATATAGAAAGCATAGACATAATTGTCTATGTAGCTATATATATGTATACGTGCGTATTTAAGCTCAAAAAATGAAAATTTGGTCAAGCTGCTTAATGGCAAACCATCAGTTTCAGTTTTCATCGTCTGTCATTATCAAATCACTGTCAATGCATGTAAGACGGCTAAGAAGCTTATCCAAATTGGGATCTAGAATTTATGTAACGCCTCTTTAAAGTTTTTTCCATTAAGTCAATATAGCTTTTGTGATTGCTTACCCAATTTAGTCTACCTTGTACACTTATACACTTATGTTTTACATGCGCAGATGCAACTGGGCAACCTAACTTGGATGGTAACATAGAAAATTAATAGAATGAGAGCAATCTAAACTGATCATCTCAAAGGGGTCGCGATTGCGAATAGTGGATGGATTCACTGGAAATTGATGTGCCGTGAATATTGATAACAACGCTCTAGTAATATTTCTTCGTCTTTCTTCGTCTTTCTTCGTCTGTCTTCGTTTGTCTTCGTTTGTCTTCGTCTTTCTTCGTCTTTCTTCGTCTTTCTTCGTCTGTCTTCGTCTGTCTTCGAATGTCTTCGAATGTCTTCGTTTGTCTTCGTTTGTCTTCGTCTTTCTTCGTTTATCTTCGTCTTTCTCTTCACATTCTTCTATTGACCTTGCAGGAACCAAATTCAGACAAAATTAAAACTGTTGGCGTCGCCATTGGAAACTCGCTGACTTTTACTTCACACGTTATCTTCTATTTGCAGATCTTGTATCTACCCGCTAAGGGTATTTCGTCACATCAGGTGTTCTATAGGTGATGACACATCAATGAAACAGTTCTTCTCTCTCGATGAGACTAAGCGAATGCGGTGTTATAGTGTAGCACGGTGGCTATGGGTATGAAGTTTTAGCGCCTTCACTTTCTTGGCCTCGGCATATGAGGGCAGGTGGCCTGTACTCTCCCTCGCCGTCTGATTTCGACTGACATAGTACGGAGTATGCACTGTCAATACAATGTATTTGTAGTTTTACGATTACGGTCAATGGACTCAGTATAACTTAAATGGCGCAGGTGAAGCCGAAATCTCGTTATAAATTTCAGTACTAGCGGGATTTGAACCCCCGACCTTTCAGTTGACAGTCCAGTACGTTAACCACTAGACCACCATGCAACCAATCTCTCCAAGTTGACCGTAGTCAGAAATAGTAATCCGTTGGAGTATCTACGTCTAATTTAAGTCGGGGAAAATGGAAGAGGAAATCTGATCCAAATAAGATAGACCATTACTTGGCAATCGAATATAGATGGTGTTGTGTAGCAACTGTTAATGATCCGATCCGATTCCTTCGTCTGCTGCTAACAGTTTTTTTCTTCGTTTTCTTGCGTCTTCGTTGAGCTTCAAATGAAACCGTAACTCATGGTTACCATGTCCGTGGGATCTGTTTGGCGGCTGATTACAACTCAGCCTCTTTTGACCTTTACTTACAAACTGATCACATCATTGTTCTTCTGTTTAGGCCAACTGATTCAATGCCAGAATTAGTGTTATTTCTGAAGAGGCTCAGAAGCAATGATCTCGCCTTTTATTTATGTGTCTCTGGTTCAAATTTCGGTCCCTGGGCATCGATGTTGAATCTGCGAAGAACCATATTCATATTGTCGGATTGCTACTGTCGTGACCAACCATATATATGTATGTATGGATAACATTGGTATATGTATGTATGTATGTATGTATGTATGTATGTATGTATGTATGTTTACCCCTCCTACCAATTGTACGTATCTGTTCTGTATGCATGTATTCATGCATCTATGTATGTAGACTTGTGGGTATATGCAACTATGCCTGCATAAATATATACATGCATTAGTATATAGGGTTATATATTTATGAATGTATGTATGCATGTATGTATACATATTTATGTAGGTTACATATGTAATATGTATGTGTATATAATACATACGTATGTTTGTTTGTATGTATGTAATACGTATGTACCCATATATTATGTATGCACGCATGTATGCATTTTTCTAGGCACATTTGTATGCTCTTATGTCCAACTCTGAGATTTTCGTCAGCGCCTTTTAAAAATCAACCAAAATAAGTCTGCCAATATCAACTGCCACTAGATATCATCACTAAGTTTGCTAACCAGATTCATACGGCGATATTATCAAAATTTAATCAATATTTTTGACATTTTTACACACAATAAGAATATTTAACCGTTTCCTGCTTCCGACTAAAGACTTTTCAGCGATTTTTGCCTCCGAAGAGTTATGGCCTGGGTCCTTTACGTCAACATGGCGACCGTCTTGTCCCACTCTCCCCCTAATGCGACCGTCTTGTCCCACTCTCCCCTAATGCTTCCTGGTGCTGAATGCTGAATATGAACTGGAGGGCGAGTGCATCAAAGAAACCGGCGATCGTCAGGAGCCAACTGGATAATTTCCCAGCTGAATACAGACCACGTATGACCATGTAGTACATTCTTCGGCAAAACAGCTTCCTTCCTTCGAGAAATAATAGGATAGTCACCGAAAATCGTTACACATATCCCGTGAGTAAGCGTCCGCTTGGTGGCGCTCATACTAGAGACCATGGCCAAGTCGATAGAGCTAATCTGGATGGCCAGAAATAATATTCTTTCACCATCGAATGTTTCCCTATACTCTCGAGCGGCTGCAGGAACACGAACCCAAATATAGATCGACCCCGTTCGTAGAAAACCCATTTTTCTTTCCACTGTGGTCATTTTGTATTCATCGTTTTCGATGACTGCTGTTTTGAAACGTCTTATAAAGGCAACCACACGCAGTAGAAACAGCGTGACTTGAATCTACAATACTGGTGTCCAACCCATTGTTTCGCCGTATTGTCAGAAAATCTGGTAGAAACTATCAGATGTCTCCATAAATAGATATATCTGCAGCATTGCACTACACATCGGTCGATTAAACCAGGCTTTGTGATTTCTTCTTCTTGTGGCAAATATTCCGAATTGTAACTTGTAAGTACAGAGTTTTTCCTGAATGGGATCAGATTTATTGCTGCAATAATTGAGCGAGGCGTGCTTTATCTGTTAATGTTTTTCTGTATTAGCCATTGGCGCCACCGATATCATGGCTATGCATTATATTAGTATGGATGCCACAACGCTATCAACGCCGCAAAAACCTCCTAATTTATCAAAAGCTTTGTATATTATAATCGACCATTAATATTATTTACTAAAGTATCTTTGTCAGCTCCATTGCACTGCTAAATATGGGCTTTTCTCATCTATCAAGAGCGTCTTTGTAATTAGAAGAAGTAATTATTGTTATGTGGCCTGATTGTTGGAGACTGCGCAGTTTAGAGCCAACTGACACGGCCAATTTGTTGGAAAACTTCTAATAACAACAACAAAAACAACAACAACAATAAGAAATTGGCAGATGGCGACCCAGGCTGGGTTTCTGGAGACCAAAGGAAGACTTGTTTCCTCTTCCGTTGATGCCTTAATATTCCAACGATTCAACGAAGATTTCCATTACATTTCAACGCAATAGCTTTCAGGAGTACGTTTGAGCTACCAAACATCTGCGATGACTAGCTATTCGAAGCATGTATTCCCCTTGCGTGCAGCAGTTTCCACTCCTCTGGATTTCTTCTTTGGTAATAATAATAATAATAATAATAAATTAATAATAATAATAATAACAGTAATAATAATAATATAAAATAACAACAGCAGCAACAACAACAATGACAACAACATCAATAATAAAAAATCGCTTTTCACAGCACTTTTAATACTAAGAACGACATCAATAATAGACTAGCCATCCCAATACTAATTACTAATCCCTAATAATAATTTTTAAATAATAATAATAATAATAATAATAAGGGATAATAATAATAATAATAATAATCATAATAATAATAATAATAATAATAATAATGATGACGATAATGATGATGATGATGATGATGATGACGACGACGACGATGATGATGATGATGATGATGATGATGATGATACCTCAGGGGCAATAATAATAATAATAATAATAATAATAATAATAATAATAATAATAATAATAATAATACTTATAATGACATCTTAATAATGTGACGTCCCATAAATGGCAGCCCTGTTGTTCCTAAAGGATTAGTCCTCAGGTAAAAAAAACAATCTTAATTATGACAATTTGTAAAAACTGTTTAGCCCATGGATTCAACAACATCACTGCAGCCTACTTAACACTTAACAATCACTATTAGACCTAGTTAACAAAGCAACTTCGTAAATAATGCTTCATAAATAAATACTTCACTAATAAATAAATAATTATAAACTGATAAATTAACAGAAAGTTGAAAATCAGCTATCTTTGTCAACTGCATGAACCACTTGAAATGTCAATACCTCTTTCGACGTTGAAATCAACGATTAGTTTTCCTATCTGAAGCGTCTGTTGTTTCATTCGGACGTGGTCGAATCGATTCTTTTCCATCGACTACAACAATAATCAACAATTATGTCATGAGTCTAACAGCAAGCAAAGGTCAAGATAACAGAAAAAGATTACAACAAGGGTCAGAGTCGAGACAACTGCACAACAAAAGCAGAATAAAGAGTCAAAGCTAAAGACAAGACACAGAGTTAAGGTAACTACCCAGAAAGAACAGAGTTAAAGCAAATCATTAATCAGATTGTACTATTCTGTGAGTCTGATAGTTTGGAAGAATCTCGTTTAGGCCTATCTCAAGATATTGAGATATTGTCTATTTTACTTTTCATTGCATTTGACATATATATAGTAATAGTAATAAATATAATATTGAGCAATACTGTTACACACAATTCTGTGTGATTAATGTTCAGTTCCAAATGGGCGACATTCTTCCATAGTCAAAGCCACATTTTCTCCTAATTTTTCCACTTTTCGCATACATCTAGCCTATCTGCTGAAACAAGTCAAACAACCTATTCGAATTTGATCTGCTAACCTTGTTTTGCCCTAGACGAAGGTCATAACGACTGTTAGTCCAGCCATTTGACTTAAACGATCCTGTCTGGAATACCAAGTCCTTACATCATGGTTTTACCGAGCAGGCCCTCCTGCGTTTCAGGATCGTTATGCAGGACTTCTGGGTTCCCCGAAGAGCTTGAACGAGTTTTGGGTAAATGAAGCAATCTTTAACGCTCTACGACATTAAGAGGACTTAGCAGACTTTGCGGTTCTGTCCTGGACGAATGGAGCCTTAGGGCCAAATGCGTTGAGCAATGAAGAAAAGCAATAAAACACTATGACATTGATGACGACGATGATGGTGATGAAGATGGGCAAGCGATCGTTACGATGACAGGGAAGTGGGGGTGAGGAGATGGAGTGACGATCAATATGATGATGGAGTGGGGGCTGTGATTATGATCTACAATGGCGAAACTACGACGGTGACGTCAATGAACATACTAAGAAAAGGAATATCATCATCGCAAACAACGACGTAAGATGGCTATGATGAAGCGATGACTACGACAGTAATGATGATGATTTTTGATAACGACAACTATTATGATGATGATGATGATGATCATGATGTTGATGATGAAGAGGTCGATGATGAGTTTTATGATGACTATGATTATGACTAATGGTGATGATGATGATGATAAATAATGCAATGATGATGATGATGATGATGAATGATGTTGATGATGATGATGATGATGATGATGATGATGACGATGATGATGATGATGATGATGATGATGATGATGATGATGATGATGATGATGATGATGATGATGATGATGATGATGATGATGATGATGATGATGATGATGATGATGATGATGATGATGATGATGATGATGATGACGACGACGATGACTATGATGATGATCATGATCATCATGATCATGATCATGATGACAAAGTGTCTAGTTAGCGGTAAGGCCAACTCTAGGAACAGATCATCTGTGCACTTATGGAAAGAGCCGATAAAAAATAATTTCGGAATAAAATGATTTTCCTGTAGTGACGCGAGAGCCGCACGAAGTCGATGCACTGGCCGACAATATTGAATTAGTGGAGTCGAGTTAACGCCGCCGCCACCATTTGCACTCTATGGGGGGGGGACAGATGGACGGAACGACACAGGGACGAATGAATGAAGGAACGATGGAAGCGAATGATGGATGGATGGGCGGATTGGTAAAGCGTCGTTTCGATTGGCTGGTAAGTGGATGATGGTAACAATGGAGAAAACAAAAAACAGATGGATGGGCCGATATTGATGAATGAGTTGAGGGAATAGCCGGAGAGAGGGCGGGGTGGTGGGGTCAAGTGGGAGGGTGGGAGGCAGGGGAGGGAAGGGGCGGGGTTTTGATGAATGTAAGAGGTGGGGCGATGGAGCAGAGGCCTGGATACAGTTGGAATTCTTCGTCAATTTACCATTCGCTCTCTCCGCTGATGTTGAGAAGCGTTCATCTGAAGACCGCCTCATTTGTATCAGCGAATAGAAATCCCGTTGGGCTTCAGATGGAGTGAGATAATGCATGGATGACCCTACGTCTTTCTCTTCCTCTCTTCATCCCTCCCTCCTCTCCTTCCATCTCCTCCTCCTCCTCCTATTCCGTTGGACAGCCGAGCAGTTAATCCCCGTCAGGACCTGCCACAAATTTCCCACTGGATTGATTAGCGCCTCCAAAAGGCCACAGCATGCGTGGGCACCGCGCGGCCCCCGGTCGCCCGTCTGGTTTGCGAGAGAGAGGGGGCTCACACAGATGCAAACGACGCCTTTACATAGAATCTAAATGCCGAAAGTGCATTGGCAGACTGCACTGGGTGTGGTTGGTCATCGGCCATGTCAACACATCGAAACAACAGTATGTTATACAGATGGATGCAGCCACAACCAATTAGAACTTCCTCTTTGTTCTGCTACAATAATTTTACAACAATGCAACAATGCATTGTTAATTTTTACATAGAGCAGAGGCAGAGGAAGAGAAAGCATCGAAAACACGGAAAACACCAGAAGCATTGCGAGAAACCAAGAAAGAGCTTGTAAAATTTCTAAACTATCTCTCTAAATGCAAACTCAAATAAGATTTCGATTACGATTAAAATTAAAATTTCTGTTTTTATTACGATCATAAAAAATATGACTATAATTCGATGTAGGGACGCAAATAGGCCTACTGAACATTTTCACAGCGCCTTTTGGGAAACTTACAAAATCGCTGAGTTCTTAACCTTTCGGGGTATTACATCAACTCTTCCACTTTTTTTAAGAATAGCCGAAAAATCAGATTGGAGATGTGCCAGACTATATTCATACTTCTTGATAAACCCCACCAATGACATTTTATGAACTGTAAATGAACCCAGTATGTAACTGTTAACCTGAATTGCATATCAGCATTCCTTCGGTTGTACCATAATTCCCCGTTGTCCCTTTACTTGACGTCGCATACAAACAGTGAACTGATTTTGGTGAACGATATTTATCAGTTACTGGATATAAAGCTTATCATGCTCCTCTCACCTGTTCGTTCTGCCCTTTCTCTTGAGTCATACGAGTCTCAAGGTTGAGTTATCTTTTCCAACTGCCTTATTCACTAAGCGTTGTATCTTTTTCTCACGGGCTGAGTTCTTCTTGTACTGACCTAAACACGGCTCGCTTTTGATGCTCCATCCATTGACGCTTTAGAGACTAGAAACCCGCACCATAGAACTTGCCAATTAATAATGAACCAGAATTGGCGATGACGTTATTTACCAACGGGGTCGGGTCCGATGAAATATTCCTGACACAGTGGTCAGACTCATAAACGATCCGACCGCTGGGAAACTGATCGAGCGTTTCCGCCCGCAGCGCAAACAAGACGGAGGCTGATTACTGTCACCTAAACGGAGAGTGTCATTAATTAAGAAGACAGAGCAGCCAATGAGTCCATGCGCGAAAAGCAAACGACTTATTAGCAATAAACTTTGAAAGGAGAGAAATTGATGAAGACGTCCACTAGTAAGGACAGTAGAAAAAATTAGGAGAAGAAGAAGTAGGGCAAGTGGACGCGGAACAAAGAATCGTTTCCATTGATTAGTAAGTTAGTTGTAGAGGACTAGAGGTTGGCGCTGTCGAGGGACAAAGCTGTCGACTTCAGTTATCGCATCGTCTAGAGATAGACGAAGTTGCAGCAGTCTGATTCGTGGAGTTAGAGTACTCTCATTGATAAAATAGCATGTTTAAGGTTGATAGAGAATGAGCATTCTAACTGATAGAGTACCACCATTCTAATTGATACAGTAGCAGATTTGTAGTTGATACTGAATCAGTATTCTTATTGATAGATAAAGAGTATTCTAACTAATAGAGTAGCAGTATTCCAATTAATTAATTGATAGATAGATTTATAGTTGATAGAGAAAGAGTATTTCAGTTGCTACAGCGTCAATATTCTTATTCATAAAGAATGAGTATTCTAATTGAAATATCATCAGTATTCTGATAATATATGAACGACTGTACTCTCCTGATTGATAAAGCAGCGGTAGCATAACTGATGGCATAGCAGCAAGCAAATTCCTGGAGTATAAGCTGCAGTAGTATAATCTACGAATAGCAGTAGTATTGAAGCACTGTAGCAGTCGTAGTCTCTGGCAATGGTTGTTGTAAGTGTGACAAAGTGTCCTAACAGAAGCAGAGGTCCTATGGTAGTCGTATTAGTGGCAGTAAGAATAGTCGTCGTTTTGGTCGTCTTGTGTTGTTCGTCTACCGTTAAATTCCTTTTCTTGATGATTCGTGGGATTTAGCGAACGCAGTTTGCTCCGTCGAACCATCCAGAAAACCGAGTCTTAGCCTCCGCAGTCGTCACAGAACAGCTGTATATTATTGGCCATTGGCTCCCTACACCGATCCCTCCACCTTCTCCTCCTTCTCCTTCTCTGTCTCCGTCTCCTCCTGTTCCCTTCTTCTTCTTCCTCTTCTTCCTCTTCTTCATGACTCCTTCTCCTCTTCATACTTCTTCACTTGCGTTTCTTCTTTCTCTTCTATGCTTCCTCCGCCCTCCTCCTCCTCCCTACTACTCGTACTTCGTCTCCTTCTTTGACTTCGCTCCGTAAACGCCTCCCACTCCTTCTACTCTTCCCACTCCCCTTCTACTCCGTATATTCTTTCTTCGTCTTCTCTTCCTCCTCCATTTTTGTCTCCTCTTTTACTGATATTTATCCTCCCCATGTATTCGATCTCAGCCTCCTACTACTCGTTCCTCTTCTAGCATTCCTCCTCCTCCATCTCCATCCTCCTCCTCCTTTTCCTCCTCCTCCTCCTCCTCCTCCTGCTCCTTCTCCTAATTCTTTATCGCGTGCCTCATCTTCGTTGATGATTGGGATAAGCGAGCTGCATGATGGGGCGGCGGTTGAAGGCTGTCAAAATCTAAAGGCAAGACAATCGCTGCTGCTGTTGCTGCCCAGGCTCAAGATAAACCGATCACTTCGTGTGATTAGACATCATGTTTAGCAACTGTGTAGACAGCAGCAATACCTGAATAGATAACTATCCCATCTACTCTCCGAAGCTACAACCACCGTTGCCATCATAATCACTCTCCACCTTAGCAACACGTTGTCTCCTTCGGCCTGACACCCGCATTCTCATCTGGCATCGAAACCGAATCAAGAACTTGGATCTTGCGGTTCTAATCAATGAATTCCTATCCCAATCTAACAAAGGGCATCACGTTTTAGTCTCCGAATCAAACTACGTCAATAGCATAGAGCGACGACAGGCGGTAGTGTACGCGATAAACGATAACAACATCGCCCAGCGCTGGTCCCACATTGGTGGTAGATAGCGCACTTTCGGTCAGCCCTCGAACCCCGCCACTACCGTACCTGTGGTAGTGCCAGTCCCAAGCCTGGAGAAAGAAGGAGGGCGACATTATTCATCTTCGTTATAGCACAGTGTCGTTAAACAGCAACCAAGTAAGCCCTCGAACCCCGTAGGTAATTCCGAACACGCAAACTCTGTGAATGTTATAATCAAGAATGTTATACTCTGTATAAATGTATGTACACCAAAGTGCGGATATGCAATTGGTATAATAAATAATATGCTTACTTACTTACTTAAACTAAAAAATATTAAAATCCAAACATATATTAGAAATTATTGAGTGTATTCTGCTTTAAAGAATATAATCGTAATCTTTGACTCTACAATGTCATGTCTATAGCGATACTCTGAAGCTAGGGGCAGGACACCAGCTTATTCAAGGGACTCCGCGTCCTACTAGACGGGTTGTTGCTCGTAGATCGATATGTATGTATGTATGTATGAGCAATTGTTATAGCGCCCCTTCAAGATTTCTACTCAGAGGCGCTCCCGACTACAGCAGGGACACTGAATCGGAGTTTCACGCCAAAGCGCATGAGCAATTGCGAGTGAAGGACTGCCCAAGGTCCCTACGCGGCGGCTTGAGGTGGATTCGAACCCGCAACCCTCCGGCTGCAAGGCACCGAACATACCTCTACACCACCGCGCCCCAAAATATATATAGTTTATGCAGTGGAGCTCTGAGTTCGGTTGCCAGAGTGACCAGAGAGAGGTAGAGCAGCTGTTGAGGCGAGTTTCGTTGAGGAGGAGAAAGCTTGGAAGGAGGAGGATGGGATGGATTAAGGTAGGAAATCTTCAGCAGGTGAAACTTCATTTCGGAATTGAAAGCCTGTGAATGAGTGATAAGCAGAGGAACCAGAAATGCCATACTGTAGAGGGCGAATCAACAACCAACAGGGTTTTTAATTCGCTTTCTGTGTCAATTCGGCGGATGACTCAGAAGATAAAAAGAACACCTATATTATGATCCTCACGTATGAAGTTGTATGTGCGTAGATTTGGATATCTGCATCTAATCATTTAATAGATGCAGCCAATGTAATTTAATCTGGAAACTTTTCTATGCGCTGTTATCCTAATGGAAAGCTTCCGTCTATAGTCTAACAGAAACCGCATTCCAAATGGAAAGAATCAGAGTGGAGATCCGCCGTTCCTCTGAGACTAAAAGGCGGCCTGCGAGGGATAAGGAAAGAATTACACATGTAGATGCGTATGGGACATCGCAGGACTCTGAAGCCCTGACCTAAACGAAATTGCGTGTACATTCATATGTACATGTCCGTATATGTAAGTGTACACTCAAGCTTCTATCTGTAGAGATGTATACTTACATGTAAAAAATTAATTTATATCCCTGTACATCTTTGTGCATAATATGCAGATTATATGCATATATATGTAAATGTGTATGTGTATGTGGTTTGTGTGTGTACGCCTGATCCCCAGATATTCGGATGTAATATATTATAGACATATATAAACGAACATGGTGCTATAGTCTTGCACTCGCAGTGTACTACTGTATTGTTTATAGCTGGATATATGTATTTGGTGTATGCCGGGTTTTGTCGATGGTGGTCTCAGAGCAGTCTGCAAGGCGACAAATCCATCATTCCGATTTTCATCGAAACTGCCGCCAGAGTTCGCCACCAGTTTCCACTTGGACTACGAAAACAAATGAATCGATGATTTCGAATACAGTATTCACACTGGCCGACCATAAATGCAGACAAACAGCGGATAGAAAAAGGTAGCGCCTATGCAGCTCCCAGAAAGCCTGGGGGTTAAATAGCATAATATTGCCCCCTCCCCGGAATAATGTCACCCGGAATATCGGACCCAAACCATATTAAATTTTGTCTGTGTTTGCTCTATTCTGCTCTACGTTTTACTGCTGTGTTATGGGACTACTGCATTATGCGCTTTTCTACTGTATTCCGGAGATTCTGGTGACTTGCTCTGTTTGCTCATTTTTACTTTATTCTGCTGCATTTTACTGTTATATATTGTACTCTCCTCTGCTCTACTCTATTGTGTCCTGCTATAGTATACCTACTCACGTATCTCACTCTGTCCTGCATTGCTCTTCTGTACTAGAATATTATGCTGCATATATCCACAATGCTCAGATCCATTCTAAATCTGTCTTATTTACAGAGCTTCTCATTTGAAAATAGAAAGCGATTTGAAAATCGATCGGGCTAGATTGAGTAGGTGATCGATGCGCGGTCGACCTCGATCGGAACCGTTTGTGTACAGCGTATTTTGTGTATCGTATTCGTATAGCTGCATATTATGGTTGTCCAGTAGACTAACTGCTATTAGTATATACAACACTTATTAACCGTCGATAACCCTCCTCTGCTTGTCGATGCAATCATAGCAATGTTTGGATCGATCCTATCATAAGCTTTCACAAGTAATGTAAATTACATAAATAAAATAATGGTCTGACTCCCGGTTCTTCTTGGAGTCTAACTCATTTAGCGCGATCGATTTATCGATCGACCAGACCTTTGCTAGGCGATCGACCAAGGAGATCGATCGATCGATCGATCGCCTCAAATGAGAAGCTCTGCTTATTTAGCCGTGGCTGGACTGGGAGTGCTCCTGAGTATATACTCGTTTATTAGAACCAATCAGGCTGACAAACCGCAGCTCAGTACATAGGCTACATGTTAAAATGCATTAATATAAGAAAAGAGAAGATTGTGAAAGATTGTGAAGGCATATGCATTGGGATAGGGACGCTGTATAGAAATTCCTTAAAGAATAATGATAATATTAGAATGTATTTCATATTCAAAGACTCGCTCTTATATATTAGTTCGTATCATAACTGATGTGTCAACTACGTTCCATTCGCAGCTCTCTTTCACTGCATGCCATTACTACTCTGATTTACGCCTTGATCTGCACTCGGGTTGACTTTAGGAACGCTGCATACATTGGACTCTCCGCCTCTAATACTCACAAACTCCAGTCTATTCTTAATGCAGCAGCTCGGCTTATAGGCGACATTCCAAAGTTTTCCCATATCTCAGGCTATATTCGGGATACCCTTCACTGGCTCCCTATCCAACAGCGGGTACAGTTCAAAATCCTTTCCCTCATGCGTAACTGCCTTATTGGGGTGGGAACCTGAGGTCTTTTGCACCTTTGTCTCCTCCTTACCTGCGAGGGCCTCTTTGCGATCTTCGACCAATGGCCTTATGGTTGTCCCTCGCATGCGCTCTGCTACGGCCCACTCTAGGTGCTTTGCCCGTGTTGGCCCATCAGCTTGGAACTCTCTTCCCCAGCAGTCTCTTCGCCTTGAGTTACTAGCCCTCTCACCTTGCCAGTTCCGTAGACGTCTTAAGACTGTCCTGTTTCCTGACTCAGGCACTGAAGCAGGTCGAGAGCGCTGCTGATTTTTTTGAGCGGCGCTATATAAATGTTCGATTACAATTACAATTACAAATTACAATCAGTTCTTATATATAATATTATGCTATAATATATCGCGATTGTTCTTCCTATGAAAATCCTCACTGCTCCTGTTGATACGCGTGCACCTTTTAAAATCTCTTAGACATCCATGTTCACAGCGTTTTTGAAAGGCTAATTTATATAGCGCCCTTCTAAGAAAAGCACTGTTAAAATGCGCTCCATAAAATCCCAGACACATACGCGCACATACATACATAATCTACTCTAAACCCTATTCGAATGTATTATGTTCTACTATACACCGTGTCTCAATAAAAACTGTGCAAAATTGTTTCTGTCAGAACTTCGTCAAATTTCCACCAATTTTAATAATTTTTGGTAGGTAGATGGCAAAATGACTGAAATTTTATGCTATACATAAATTTTCCACCTCACCTGACTCATATCACCGCACTACCTTGTTAAACACAGATGTACCAATTTTCATGTAACGCTTAAATTTTAACAATTAGAGTGCTCAGATTTTGTCGCCGTCTAAGCGCTTGTGTACGTGTAAGCGGGGCACATTTCGATCACCAATTCTAACACTTTTAAGCAGATCTGTCATAACAATTAAATGTGCCCCGCTTACACGGACACAAGCGCTTAGACGGCGACGCCACTGGCCGATAGCAGCATCAACGATCGACTGGTCAAAGAGCGCCCACTCGTTGATCAGACGCGTTTTGAGTTCGTCGACGTTGGCTATTCTGGAGCGGTAAACCTTCTCCTGCAGCACACTGTTCCTGTTGATCCGGTGAATTCGGCGGCAACGTTGGAGGTATGAACGGGCGCTTTTTAAGATCTCTTAGGCATCCATGTTCACAGCGCTTTTGAAAGGCTAATTTATATTGCGCCCTTCTAAGAAAAGCACTGTAAAATGCGCTCCATAAAATCCCAGACACATACGTGCACATACATACATAATCTACTCTAAACCCTATTCGAATGTATTATGTTCTACTATATATTCCAGAGATTCACTCTGTTCGGCATTCCACTCTCATTGTCAATTCTATTGTACTGTTTTCTAATTTATTGGCAAGTTTACCATTAATCACACTTACAACCTAATCGGTTCCGATCTAATGATTATGATTCAATACGATCTGATATCGTCAGCTGACCTGAGTCAGTGCAATCAGATTAAAGACACATAGGAATCGAGCAGCAGAAATTGCCTTGTAATCAATGGATCTGAAGTCTTCCGGAACGAGCGAGGGAGCCTTAATAAAACGTCGCTTCCTAATGAACAGGCGTGCAAAGCGTTTGAACAATGCATTGCTTGTTCAGACGTAAATGGGCTCCGACGTCGCCATTTTGTTCCTCTGACTGAGAATGGAGCTGGGACATTGATTAAACCATAAGGTATTACGGTCTTCTCGCGGTTTAGTACTGTTCAGTACCAATAAATTCTGTACTACGTGCAGTCCTTACAAATTGGACATTTAAAAGGTAATTGTAGTAGTGCGCATGGTGGGAAACCGCCGTCCCAAGAGGCGCAGGCTCGTCTGAGGAACACCATAAACTTAGCATAAACCTGTAAAGACTGCGGTGCAGGTTATAAGACAGAACGAGAAAAATCTCATAACAGTTTTATGAAACTAATCACACTGTTTTGTAGCGGTGTCGTTAAACCGAAATGAAAAATTTCTCTCTTAGTATGACTCATGGACAAAATGAAGTAGTAAAGGAAGAGAATTTAACTGCAGACTTGATTGCAAGAATCTCGTCTCTGCTACGTCTTACTGTGGTCCGTCTGTATAATGTCCAGAAGTAAATCATTCGTCAGCATGGATATGAACTGCATATGTAACATATGTAACGTAGCTGCATATGTGGTGGTCCAACACACTGACGTCGCACCAATGAACTTGCTATTCTACATATTTACTACTTCATATACCTTATATGTTCACTACTTCATGCTACTTTTACCTGGTGTGAAATTAAGTATCTACTGTGTATAGAGAAAGTAACAGAAGGCTGGGTGGGGCCATGTCACCAGTTCAAGTATAAAACCTGTTCAGTACTTCTGAAGCGCACTGCATCTTCCAGAATCGTATCGAAACAACCAGGCAGTGACAATTGAACTTCTGAACTGCATATTCTCCTTCAACAATTGTGTTTGCATTTCAAGAGACACTGGTATCGAAGATGACCACCAGACCATTTCGCCTTCGATAACCTCCGACGCTACATTGAGCGCTCCTGATTAGGTTTGAGCGCTCCTGAGTAGGTTTCATGAAAAGGCGCTATGTAAATTCTCATAATGAATGAATGAATTCAGTTCGACAATGCGCTACACACAGTTCGACAATTTGATCTATGTCGATTTTACATGAGGAGCCCAAAATTCGAATCCATATGGCAGATATAAAAAGCCGACGCGATAACTATTCGGCCGTCTTCTCCTACAACAACTTGTTGACGAGGCAATGTCTCCAGATTTACTAAGAGCGGATAGGATTTTGTCATTTGTTTCGCTATTTATAACCACCATCATCAGCCAGCATCAGGTTATGAACGAGCAGACCAACTCGAAATGGACGCTAGGATCATTTCAAACCGTGCTTTTCTTAGAAAGGCTCTATATAAATTACCCAGATTCATATACGCATATAAGTCATCGCATAAATGTCGGGTGTGTTAAATGTCTGCGCAACTCAGACAAGCCTCGATAGCGGATTATTTGATGTAAGCCAGTAATAAACGCAACATCTCGTGGCACTCATAAAGGAGTAAAATAATAGGCTGTGTATTATAATCATGTGCATTCGCTTGTGTGTATGTGGGGCGCGGTGGTGTAGGGGTATGTTCGGTGCCTTGCAGCCGGAGGTTGCGGGTTCGAATCCACCTCAAGCCGCCGCGTAGGGACCCTGGGCAAGTCCTTCACTCACAATTGCTCATGCGCTTCGGCGTGAAACTCCGATTCAGTGTCCGCGCTTAGTCGGGAGCGCCTCTAGTAGAAATCTTGAAGGGCGCTATAGTGCTCATACATACATACATACATACATACATACATACATACATGTGCATATGACTGTATGTGTGTGAATGAATTATGCATAAAATAGTTATAATGCTCGAAAGATTCGATGAGTCTATTGTGCTAGGCCTATACCTTGACTTAATACTACACCTCGTTCTCTTAACATGACCGTAACATCATCATCATAATTATAATTATAGGCCTATCATATATTCGTTTATTGAGCTCATTACTAACATACCTAAGCCATTTACAAAGAAAGCAAGTAATGTCTTTAAAAAATTTAAAACTATTTCAATCGGTATTGAATGCCCTAAATCAACCTTCAAGTGTTTATCTAAGGCTTTAGTTTGACAACTAGGCTGCTTAGACTATCATGCAGCCTAAATTTACATAAGAAAAAGGCCTATCTATTGCAAGACAGGTCTGCTTTTGTAGATCCGTACCCATAGGCAATAAGCCTCATTATAAAGTCAGCTTGCTGTGTCATGGTAATTGCCTGATAAACCATTGCCTTGGGACTCTAGTGCTCACTGCCCGGACTCTCGTGTTGGATCATCCCCAAACGTGGATAATTGAGGAGGGCGACGCTAATCATCTTTCTTATGAGGCGCCGTCGTTAACCAGCAACTAGCCATCATGGTAATGATGTCCGGCGGTTAGTTTAACTGGAAACGAGGGGTGATATAATGGACATGGGTGGTGGTCATGGGAGACTGATTAGTTTTACTGGCAGACGACTACGACGACAGTGAGATGCTATTTTGTTTTGGCAGCTGTGCCAACACTCGGGCCAAACACACTGAGCCACGTCGGCTGCATGGCAATCAGGCAGACCGACGTCTTAATCATCCGCAATATCATGCCATCTTTACATTCATTAGCATACACTTAACATCATTCACCGCTGCTCCTATTCTGGTATGAGATTTCTCATATTGGGCTACAAGCGTTTAGCAACCACTCTGCGCTCAATAACTCTCTACTTTGTTTTCGTTTCAAAAGAATCTTAAAGGTTGATGATTTGGCGTTCAAACTTTGTCATGTACAGTAGTCGTTGCCTTTAGCTACTAATTTAAAAGTTTTGTTGTTTAGAATTCCTTATGAGTCACAGGATTGGTTTCATATTTTGATGTTGGTTAAGAGCCTGAATGGATTCACATGTACTCACATACTTAGGCTGCAGGTGAAGTACGTAGGCCCCTATACACACGCATATATACACATAAACATATACACATATGCTTACATATAGACTTACATATACACACAGTATAATATACATACAACAGCGAACGGTATATAAAATCTTCAATTATTGCCTAAGGTTTGTTATTCAACTGTGGAAAGGATATTCTTACTTACTTACTTACTTACTTAAATGCAGATGGTAGGCGTGTATCTCATTACCATTTTATAGTGAATACTAGCCATCAGCTATGACCTACAGTGTATTATAGCCATCACCTAGACTTCGTGTTTAAACAAGTTTAAAATGCACTAGCTATGTAAATCTTAGCATCTCCGCTGACATTCAACTGTGTAAGGCAATCTAGAAGTAGCTTACTACTGACGATTCTATAGATTATCGTAATTACATATTTCTAAGTAAATTCCTTCTGTGTGGATAGGCTATTCGCCTAACTATTATTAGCTTTTTCCAAGCAACAACATGTAAAAGAACAGCAAATTTTTAGGATGCTGATAATCACATTCTAAATTTGTAGTATGCTGTTCCTGTGCTTATTTGCAAGCGAAATGTGCTATCGCAGAAATCACACATTTCTATATGTGGCAATTTCAAAATCTACGAAGCGAAGTTGACCTTAGTCTAACTGCGTAATATGTCTGTCATTTTCTAACTTGATTACTCGAAGCAAACGCGTCTCGCTCAGAAACGTTTACGCCTCTCGATAATTGCTACGATTTCAGTGACCGCGTCAATCTCGGTGCAAATTATCGCGGTTTGTGTTGGTTCATGCGGATTTTATGCCATCGTAAACGCCGAAAAAAGGTTACTTCCCATCGGCGACCGTCATCATCGCTCGGCAGGTCGGAACAAGACAGCGAAATGATTGAGCAATTCAGATTATAATGGTCAATGTCCGACCATGGGACTCCGGCGCATGACCGACGAAACGGGTCATCCGTACGTCACAGTGACGTCATCGGCGTTGACAATTGCATCACTGTGACGCAGACCGAATCGTTGGAAAGTCGTAGAATGAAGGCGAAGGGAGCACGGTGAGTTAGGGATGGACAGGAGCGCCTTTGTACGTCGCCATTTACTAATATCCCTCAACGCCCCGAATGCCATCCTGAACGCCGGACACATGGACACATAAAGAAGATAATTAACTCAGCTCTTAAAATTAAACCGTAGGGGTCGGCCAGTCCTCTGTATACAACTGTAGGACTCTGATGAGGATACGCAACTAATCTAGGCATCGGACAACTTTACACTAGTGAGCGTGGTTAGACTACTATAATGGAATCTCATCCGAATGTAAATAGCAGAAAATAACACTCGTCGTAGACGGAAGACAATTCAGGAAGCACGGCAAGGAATTACAGTTAGAGATTGTTTCGCCATACAAATCACGTATACATATGGTTGACACGGTTCTAAAATGTTGCGCATAAAACATTCAGTGAATCTGTATCTTTTGACTTGGTCTATTACGTCACTTAACTTATTACGTCACTTATATTATTACGTCACTTATCTTAATCAGTTATTTTGCACACGTCATTATAAGATGTTATGTCACTGATATAGCTGATCGGTTGTTAAACATTATTTCAGTGTTTTCTGACTCCAGTTTCGTTTTTCAAGGAAAAAGAGTTTTTTTCTACCTCATTTTACATCTTACACTCAGGTCACAGTATGCATAAGGCGTCTTAATTAGCATGGGTCGTCAAAGACGAACCATGCACACAGCTTAGAAGACGCTATAGATCATGCAAGCATTGCATACACATAGGCCTAGCATCCGTGCATGCATATACATGCATACACATGCAGTGACATAAAAACTCCCAAAATGTGAGAGAAAGATAAGTGTCTGAACTTCAAGTTTAAGACAGAATGTGCAAAATTAGGATAAAGGGATTTATCCGTTTCAGTGGTACCATGCTTCTGTGACGCCTAGCTCCAGAAGTTGAAGAGTTGAGCCAAGGCTGTGACATGCGCTCAAACGCTGTTTTATTTCAAAATTGGATTTACTTATCAAGAACCTTAATTAAAGTACACTCAAAATGTAGGACTCATGCGTTCTATCTGTTCAGCGACACTGCCAAAACGAATCTGTCTGCTATACAAGTGTTTCGGTAAACGATCTTGGAGACTGTAAAAAGACCATAAGGAACTGTAGTTTCATGGATCTCCACTTTTGTATAGACCAGGTGCCTCGGCGTTTCCCTACCCCGATTCCTCGTCTGAATGATCCAATAACAACGACCAACTCTCAATATAGCCATACATGGCACTCGTCGCCAAGTTCCAGCGCTTCAAATTTACGAGTCCAGCTGCAGAATATTGTCCGCATTATCAACTCTGGAAAGCTAGACCACGCAGGCGACATTTAGAATAAGACCTAAGCATTTAAGGATAAGCCAAAAGTACAATCTCGACTCAACCCTCTTCATTCTGTGTCTATATTATATTTCGCAAGCGGTTGAGGACCATTCTGTTAGATCCTGCATAGTCTTGTATTAGCCAGGTCGAAAGCAGCGGTGAGGAGTTTTCTTGAAAATGCGCTATATAAATGAAAACTTACAATTACAAACCATTATGTATTTACAGAGTCTCCATCGGTGACAAAATTCAATAAATGCTGCTGCTGATAATGATGATCATAATAATAACGATCATCATCATCATCATCTTCATCATCATCATCAACAACAACAACATCATCATACATAGTTCCTTAATACGCCTTAAGACTTTCCTGTTCCCTGAGGCAGGCACTGAAGCAGGTTGAGAGCGCTGCTGATTTTTGAGCAGCGCTATATAAATGTTCGATTACAATTACATCTTCATCAATCATCATCATCATCATCATCATCATCATCATCAACAACAACAACAACATCATCATCGTCATCTTCATTATCATTGCCAAATGGAAGTCAATCAATGCTCTTCTCCAGTTGTGTATCAATGATCCTACAGAGGCCATTAACCGTCTCTTTCGTGATCAACGTTCAAACCGTCATGTCACACAAATACACACTTGTATCCAACATTATATGCGTTATATGGGAAAACCTATAAAAGGAAATAATATGGTCTCCTCTGATGAAGCCGAGAAAGGTGGAGGCGGTTGAAACACTGATATTTGCTGTGCTTGTGTTTAGACGGATGTTCTTACACGGACTGAGGTCAGTTGTATACATAGGAATTAATATTGGAAGCGAGCAGGATCGACTCGACGGAAAGCGTCCAGCTGTCAGAGAAAATTGAGGCGGACTCCACGCAACCGACCATGACAGCATTGCGTGTGTATAACTCAATCTAGCGAGAAAAGCAGACGCCGAGTGGATTATGTAGGGACGGACGGAACACCCAGCAAATTCATAGTCACGAGTTGCTGTCCGTCTGTCTCTTTGCATGGCTTTATGTCTGTGTAAAAGCCTGCTTGTGTGAGACTGTGCTTGCGTGTGTGACAGTGTGTCTGTTTGGATCGAATTTTCGATGGTAATGTTTCATGTTGCTCCGCATCAAAATGCTCTTCTGAACTTCTGTCGGGAGTATCGTCAACTTTCAGCTGCAATATTTGCAATTCTTCTATATTGTACTTCTTTCTTTCGTATTTTATTCTGATGTGTGCTGCCGCTGATGATAATGATGATGAAGTTGTTCGTGATTATCATCATCATAATCATCATCATTATCATCATCAACATCATAGTCGTCGTCATCATCTTCATCATCATCATCATCATAATGATTTTGATAATAATAATAACTGAGACATAATATTATACTAGTTATTGATGTGTTGGTCTTCTGCGCGTATGGATTCAGGTGCGATTGCCTACCTGCAGCGGAAAGGCTTCTCTTCTGCAGCACATTAGAAAGAAGCAGAAACAAGACCTGTGTTTAGACGAGATGCACCAATAGACTGGATTGCGCAGACTTAGACATGTCGCCTCAAGTGCAGACAGTCTTCGGAAGGGTTTCCTGCTTCCTGCTAAGGAAGTCAGACCAATTATTCAGCATCACTGGCCAATCGGTTCCTTGCCGCCCCTTCAGCATGCGATCGCTTGGCTTGCTCTCCCCACACCTCAGTGTTTCGCAGACAGACAGACGAACAATCGTTGATTGTCAAATGATTGTTATTTTTATTGCGTGGTCATATGGCTTAGATTTGGGTGCTTTGACGAAAACAGGTTCTTCTCCTTCACCTGTTCCTTCTACCTCTCATTCCCATTCTTCCTCTCATTCTCCTGCTCTTCAATCATTATCATCACCTTCTTCTTCTCGTCCTTCGCCCTCTTCTTAATCTCCTTTTCAGTGCTCGTGTTCGTCATCATCGTGAATGATCGTCGTCATCATCATGAGCATCAACAACAACATCATCATCATCATCATCATCATCACATCATCATCATCAATTATCATCATCATCATCATCATCATCATCATCATCATCATCATCATCATCATCATCATCATCATCATCATCATCATCATCATCATCATCATCATCATCATCATCATCATCATCATCATCATCATCATCATCATCATCATCATCATCATCATCATCATCATCATCAATTACATCATCATCAACATGATCATCATCATCATCATCATCATCATCATCATCATCATCATCATCATCATCATCATCATCATCATCATCATCATCATCAAAAACAACATCATCATCATTATAATCAACATTATCGTCGTCTTCTTCTTCGTTTTCTTCTTCTTTTTCTTCTTCTTTCTTCGTCTTTTCCTTTTCCTTCTCTTCCACCACCTTTCCTCTTCTTCCTCTACTTCAGTGGAAGATTTATACGGAGAGAATTAAATTGGCGCATCATAAATTGTCTCCTGCAGTTTCCTCTTTCTCTGAGGCACCGTGCATTCCTACTCTCAAAATGCCGCTGTCAGCGTCTCAGCAACGTATCAATCTCGACCGCTTGAGGCCCCGCTGCTGGCGCACCTGCCGTTCTGTAGACACGATCAGGCAGATCTATGGTCGCACGTATGAATACGAGAAGATTTATGGGTATGGAAACAATAGCGTCGAATTGTAAGCGCGATATCTATCTCGTAATTCATCACCATGTCCAGCCCAGAGAAGAGAGAGTTTCTTCGTGTAGTGAAATATGATCAAGATGACATGGCGTTACT
Organism: Aporrectodea caliginosa; assembly: GCA_020284085.1. NCBI lineage: Eukaryota > Metazoa > Annelida > Clitellata > Crassiclitellata > Lumbricidae > Aporrectodea > Aporrectodea caliginosa. The sequence goes on from JACEVL010000779.1 coordinate 1,713,255, forward strand.
TTAATATAGGAGTAGATTCTATTAGTTGGCTTGTTTAAACTATGTGCACTTGTTTTAAGTTATATATTTCTACTATTCCATTTTATCACTTATTTAATATGCAAGCAGTGTTTAAATTGGGTGGGAACGCGTGGTAACGGTTTTCCCACTGCTCGAGAAATTCTTTGCTTGCGTTCTCACTGCTCACAATGCAATGGAACCCTGGAAACACATGCGTTCCAGTGAAACTCCTCTTGGGAGTTCCCACTGCTCACCCAAACCACTCTAACCACTGTACGCAAGGCTTTACTAAACGTCATTGTGGCATAATAGTTTTCTCAAACGTACATCTTAAAATGAGACGGACAGAGGAAGACTAGAATGACGGAAAGGGATTCTCTGGATGGACGGAGGTCGGGGCAGAGGTTGCTGGGATGAAAGTTGAAGGGAATGAAAGAAGTTAACAGAGGAGGAAATTGGAAAAAGAAACAATTCGCTAAATCGACGGTCAAGAGAGCAACGTCCAGAGCATTGAAAGATTAATGACCACATACATCTCTTAAACGAGTTGACGATGCATAGTCATTGACCGAAACGAATAATGGACTCTTAAAGTTGTTTTGCTAAGTTGTTTTTCGTTGTAAATACGTTGTTATTAGAGATGGACCGAATGCCGCTTTCCCCCCAGTACAATTTGCAACAACAATGCAATCGCAACACACGCAGAAGATTTCTCTACATCGAAATAGCAAATTTTTTTCATCACATCAAAGGTCTTACAGTTCACAATAGTTAGACCGCCAATCCGCCATGTTTACAGTTTACAATAGTAAGACCGCAATGTTTGCAGTTTACAATAGTAAGACCGGCATGTTTACAGTTTACAATAGTAAGACCGCCATGTTTACAGTTAACAATAATATATCTCCATGACTACAGCTAAGTCGTGTAATCGTCAAGTTTCACTTTGGCCACCATATTTTATCCAATGAGAAAGAAAACAGAAAGAAAGTACAACAGGTGAAGAAATATTCCACTTTGGTATGTACTATGTAGGCTATGTATCCGTTAAAAGAACTAATGCGAAACAATCAGAATGCATCTATTTGGGAGAAATAACTTCAAAACAACAAAATTGCAAGTCAAAGTTAGAGGTTCCCTAAAGGCATCAGATTCAGACATATTTATGTAGACACGTATATGCATATATGCAAGAATGACAGTTTCATCCCAATAATTGCACTCCGGAAAAATAATGAAGGCAATCTGATATTCGAAGACAACTAGGAACAAAGAGAGAAATTTGAGCAGCTTGGAAACAAACTAATTATGCCCATGAAAGTCAGCGATTGAGACAAAGGGAAGCATACAGAGAGACAGACACATACACTGAAAGAGAGGTAAGTCTAATGATAGATAGCAAATAGAGACGCAGTGAACTTGATCAGACAGACAGACAGATGCAAGCAGTAGCAGGAGCCAAGCAGATACAAGGAGAATGACTTAATGGCACAGACAGGCAAACAGACAGACAGACGAATACAAAACACACAGACACGAAACGAGTAAAAGGCACAGATTTCAACACAAGAGACGGACACTAATGCAGCTTAATACACAGACTGACAAATACACAGACTGACAGAAAACCATACATAAAAAATAAATCAATAAACACAGCTACTGTTTTAAGGACATTTCCATGTATGTTGGATGTCTGCCGCCTCAGGTCAACATCAATGTGAGACAGAATTCTCTTTGTCCAAGTTAAATTACAGTAAACACTCTGTGTTGGTTGAGTTGTTCGCTTTGTTTGCGCAACGACAGAGCCACAATACGAGAGCTGAAGGTATAATCTACCTCAAAATTGCAGCATTAGTGCAAATTATTGTGCAAGGTATTTACTTTGCAGTTAGCTCAAATGCCTATTTTATCTCTTAGAACTTGTTTGTTTTTAGATTGCTTTCTTCTCTGTACTCGTGTTTCATCATTATGTCCTTAGTGCCAATTTTGGCGAAAATTAAATAGAATAAACACAGAACGAGATCAGAATAAAGAAATATAAACAAGTAAGTTCACACAGAACAACAAATGTGGACATAATAATTAGTTTAAAGACAAAGACACATTTAGAAATTCGGTGTCAGCTCATTGTGTCATCTCATTGTGTCATCTCAGTGTGTCATCTCAGTGTGTCATCTCAGTGTGTCATCTCTGTGTTTGTATTTAGGTATGAGAACAGTTAATATAGCGCACTTTAAATAACTAAAAATGTCGCTGAAGTATGTCAGTATGTCATCTCACTCAATGTGACATCTCTGTGTATCATCTAAGTGTGTCATCTCGTCCGAACCAACAAGTAGAAAAGAAATAAACAGAGGAAAAGAGACAGACTAAGAAACATAGAGAGATACACAGTCAGACAAACCAATGAAAAAACTTACAGAGAAAAAGCAGACAAGCCTTGCAGAGACTATTATCACGATTTCATGGTGCGTATCAATTTCGCACATCGGCGTCATTTCAATGTGTCATCTAGTCCGAACCAAACGCGTCGGCCTTCCCACTGAGGCGCACGGAGTCTGACTGCTGGGATCGGTGCTGGAAGTATTGACTTGGCGTGATAAAAAGCGAAACAGATGGCGTCTAAATCGCATTATTTCGATCTCATTGCCAGAACTCAAAGCCCGTAAAATTCGTACTCGAAACGTCACGCAATGATTTCCCAATTCCCTAAAAATGTGGCCTCGTTATCCGGAACAAAACTCAACCAAACGCGTTCAATTACGATCATAGAAAAACGCTAGTATAGTTCGGCTAGTATAGACTCTAAGACTCGGTCAATTTACTTAGACCGAAGCATGTTTGAGAAGCCTTGTACGTAGGATACTGCCACACTATTTGATTAACGTGGTATGGTCGCTATGTTTAGTGCTTTGATATGTTGGCGGGTTTATTGACATCGATTGGCACGGACAGGGGATGTATTTTTTTTTACCTTCATTTTCTATTGCTGCCCTTGAGACCGTGCGGCGGGAATAGTGTAACTGACGTTGAAATTCCTCGGGAACGAATTCAGAGAATGTTTTACCTGAGGTCTTTTTCCATTGCTGCCCTTGAGACCGTGCAGCGGGAATAATGTAACTGACGTTGACATTCTTCGGGGAACGAATTCGCAAATACATCAAGGTCGTTCTCAAGACAAACTGAGTGGACAGACAGACGAACGAATGGACGGACCGAGACACAGAGGGGTAGAGTATCAGACGAACAGATAGACAGACGGACAGAAAGAGGGACAGACGGACAGACTGAGCGACAGAAAGAGGGACGGACGGACAGACATAGGGGTAGAAAGAGGGGCAGACGGACAGACGAACGGACGGATAGACGGAATATGTAAACTGTTTACCTGTCTGCTGAGATAGAACCAAGTGATTGCCATGGTAATCATGGCTGCCGTTGGAATGAATACAAGAAAGACGCTGGCTACTTTTCCTCCGATTGTTCTTGGAATGGCATGATAGTCACTGGGATCACAGCGGGACATCTTGGCGTCTCCTCCTCCTCCCTCTCCTTCTCCTCCTCTCTGTCCTCGCTGTCCTGCTGCTTGTCCCCTTGTCTCCTCGTCGTCGTCCAGGAACAGAGCCCGACAGATTGAGGGAGATCGCGATGATACGGGGCTACGGCCTCCTCGTCTTCCAGTTGACCAAGGATGCGATGGAGACTGCGATGGAAGGGGAGGAGGAGGTGGTGGGGGCGGGGGTGGAACACCATGTAAGTGTCGCTGGGTTTTATCGCTAGCAGTTGAGTGTGTGAGGGCGAAGGGTTCTTCGCATGGTGGTTCCACTTTGGCTGCGTGGCGAAGAAGAGGAAACGACGTGTGCCCTGGTAGCCCACTTTAATCAAGGACCTCTGAACGAGAGGTCTTCACGCGTCAGATGAACACATTGCCAACCAAAATATGGTTCGACAGTCACAGTGGCGCAAGGTCAACTGTTACCCAGATCACGTGTAATATCGACCTCACAGCTACAGTATATCTCAGCTCCTTTCAATTCGTGTTTTTCTTTGTTGGATGCGGATCCTTCAATAGGAGCAAATTGTTCAATTGCGCAGACAATAAACCTGGGTTAAGCCGGAATTTGATGTCTTTCAGTGGTGACGATTGCAATGGTTAGAGAACTCCGTCACATAACAGTTAGCGTTGACCCAGTACACTGCTTATCTTCGTCTAAGGTTTCACCCTCTGACGTAATCTTACCACCGAAAAATGACGTAACCGTTCCTCCATAAAATGACGTCAGCGTACTTCCCTCAAATGACGCAATCGTTTCAGGCGTTCATCCGAATGGCTGGCGTTGTCTACAGCGTCGACCTTGGTCCTGGAACTGTATACAAGGCGTCTCGTAGTCGCTGAAGGTCGTGCAGAGTCATTCGGAATATCCGCAAGACTTGTCCAGGCGCCTTTGCATTTCTATGTATTATACCTAATAGATCTCGGATTTTCCCGATCGATATATCTCACCAGGATCGATGAAAACGTTGCCCGAGAATCGGTTATCTTCGCCGACAGTCGAATGTTCGTACTTGGTTCATGCAGTTGCCGAGAAATATTGCCGGGTTAAAAGGACAGTCGACTGCAAATGTGCCAAGCGTGCGGAACGGGACTGTGGCGAAGGGAACGAGTATTAAATCGCCATATAGACGACCCATGCATCTCGAAAACATCAGTCCATGTGGAAGCATTCATACAGCCGCCTTCGCTTGGAATGCTGGGATGCTGTGGCTTCCGGAAGTTCTGGCTGGAGCGGTGTCGCCTGGGATCCGTATAAATGTCGATTGCGCGATCGTAAAACTGCAAGAACAATGAATCAGAATAAAGTGCGCTGCTGCTTCGTATACAGACGTATATTATATGCAGCCTGCGTGATACTCTCTGCAATATAAGCAGATGAATTCCGGAGATTTCCACGTGAGTCCGTTGGAAGAACGGAGAATCCGTAATACTACACGGTCTTACAAGAGCACGCCATTTAAGGCGGATACTTCATTAGAAGTATGGGTTCATGGGTCAAGTTGTCTATCAACCGATGATGTTAAAGAGGCGAAGACTCACGAAGCCACGAATCTCTAGTCTGAAGCCAAGGCTAATGCCTTAATCTATAACGTTTTAATTTTATTTAATAATTGGCCTGCTAATAAAGCTGATGATGATGATGATGATGATGATGATGATGATGATGATGATGATGATGGTGATGATGATGATGATGATGATTATTATTATTATTATTATTATTATTATTATTATTATTATTATTATTATTATTATTATTATATTATTATTATTATTAGGCTATTACAAACATTTTTTTACGCGTGCAAGGTCACAAACAAATGACGAATCTGAGGAGCTGTTAGTCAGTTACCAGGTGAAAAGCTGTTTGATATCTAAATGCTTGAAAGCCAATGAGAAATAGTGAGTTTTGAAGCATTTCTTAAAGGAAAGAGTTCGAACTTTGGACAAACATTGGCACAAACATTGGTAGGCAGTTCCATTCTTTAGAGGCAGCAAATTGATTGGAATGCTTGAAGCCCATCACAGTGCTACATCGAGGCTCAACCAAAAGATCATGCACAACGATCTCAGACTGCGTGCAGAATGCAAGGAGAGAGTAGTGTTTGAAGGCAGGCAGGAGTGCTCTCTGTAATGGTTTTATAGGTAAGACAAGCCAGTTTAATTCTTATCATAAATTCTGGAGGAAGCCAAAACAGTTGATCGAGCCAGAGAATTTTGGATGCGTTGTAACCGGTTCACTTCAAGATAAAATGTTGGTGGCGGTGGTGATGATGATGATGATCATGATGATGGCGATGATGATGATTATGATGATGGTGATGGTGGTGGTGATGGTGATGATGATGATTATGATGATGGTGATGGTGAGTTCATAGATACCATTCAACTAACACTCAACTTTTATGTTTCCTATAGAGCATTTCTTCAACACATAACCATTAATAACAAATGCTAATGCATTGGATTCAATGTTCCATCGTTTATAGGTCTACAATTACTTCATGCAGAACAAAATCAATAACATTGAGTAGGGTAATGTTCAGGCAAATCGGAAAAGTAGTAATACAATGATTATTATATTACTCAAGCATGCATTATTTCAATTTTCGATTAATGGCAAAATATTTAAAACAGCGATCTACTTCACCCTCTGTACCGAATAAACCAACAGTTAGGCTGACTGGTTGACCGACAAACTAACTGACTGACATACTCACTCTAATGTCGATCGGTTTATCATCATAATCATCAGCATCACTCGCTCTTATACGCTACGGTGTTGATTCATGTTCCCTTATGTTTAACCACTTTGTCTTCACTAGAGTGAGGATGACTAGATAAGCCTTTGAGCTTCTTCTCCTCATGAGTCTAATTATCCCATTACCTTGAACATCCATTTTTCACAATATAACAGGACATTGTCTGGCATTGATTAGTACTTGCATTATCAGAGGCATCTACACCATGTCAATCGTGGAGCAAATGCTCCATCCAAGAAATAGGGGGAAGACCTCATTGATAAATTAGGGGAAGTTGAAATTTTTTAATGTCGTACCATGGGATTAAAGAGCGGAGGGGGAGTTGCTCCAATGACTTCGAGGGGTTGGGAGAAGGGGGCGGGTAGACGCTCCTGCTTGAATACCTGTAAACTTTATAATATTATTATCATACACTCACTGTGCATTGTGAATGTGTCAATTACTGAATCGATTCCAATAAATTTGATTTGATTGATTTCATTTGGAAATTACTTATTGCCTCCATCCATTCTATATCCAGTAGCACACTGTATTAGGGCAACTAACACAAGAAAACACCAGAATAAACCAACTCAAAATGCCGGTTCGAAGTCCCAAGGCCGTGAATCACTAGACCAGAAGCTATGTTACCAAGGCCGGATACATTTGAGGTCCAACATCACCCAAAGCCCGTTACCACTGCTTTCGAAATCGCTCAAGTGCAGTATAATAAAACAAGCTACACTGGCTTGCTTTTTGGATCACCAGACAGTGTACGCCTATAAACGTTATAGGAGCATCGGTATCAACTGTCTACAGACATTGCTTACGATCGCGGATTCAGTGTCGAATGGCGCGTGGATACGGCTTCGCAGGAACCAACAGACCAATATGCAATATCATCCCAATGAAATACAATGCGTCAAATGTCTCGCGTCTTCGGTGGTGATATTGCACAACAAAAGGCCACGTCCGGAACGTTGGAATCAATGATTCATGGGGACCGAAGGAGCATCCAGGTTTATGCCGGTCAGACATGAATAAATTACATGCTTTCCGAGTGCGAGAAACAATTGCACTTTGTTTCGATGTCTGGATAATATGTGCAATAAAACAGAATTTAATGTGTTTCGTTGTGACATAATCTGATTATAACGTGAAGTAATTGCAGTGATGGGTCGCCATTTTGTGTAGTAACATTTACTGGCGAGAGCATAACGACTGCACTTGTTCTTCTTGACCTGTCTGCTGCTTTTGATAATGTGGACCATCCTCTTCTTTTGCATCGTATCCAGCACTCGTTTGGCATTTCTGGTCTTGCACTGTATTGGCTTGATACTTAACTTATAAGTTTAGTCCACGCTCTCAATCCGTATATTTAAATGGCAATTTTTCGTCTATTGATTTTTTTACATGCGTAATTCCGCAGGGTTCCGTGCTTGGTCCTCTTTTACGGTTCCGTGCTTGGTCCTCGGTTCTGTGCTTGGTCCTCTTTCGTCTTATACACCAAACCCATTCGGAATGCTGGACTATCATTTCTGCGATGATGACCAAATCTACATTTTAGTTGTGAGTTTGTCTGGGCAGCTGTACAGTTGTCCACTGTCTTTGAGGAGGTGCAGTCTTGGATGGCGGCCAATATACTCTTCCCTAACCGATCTGAAACCTAATTTCTACAACTGGGCATTCCACATAACTTAAGAAATTTTATTGGCTTAAATTTTTAAACTGGGTGTCTAATTAATTAAATTGTCTAATACTGCCCCTAACGTATGCGTTGCTTTTGATTCCCCTATGTCTCTCACATTGTATGGAAATGTTGTTTATAAGTTATCATATATTATGATCTTCTTCTTCTTCTCCTCCTACCCCTCCTCTTCCTCCCTCTTCTCCTTCCATTTCTTCTCTTCCTCCTCCTACTCCTTCTTCTTCCTCTTCTATTTTCTCCTCCATTTCTTCTTCTTCCTCCTCCTCCTCCTCTCCTTTTCTTTCTCCTCCTCCTCCTCTTCTTCTTCTTCTTCTTCCTCTTCGTCTCTCCTCCATTCTTCCTTCTTCCTCCTCTCTTTTCTTTCTTTCCTCCTCTTCTTCTTCGTCTTCTTCTTCGTCTTCGCATTCTTCTTTGCTTCTTTTTCTTCTTCTTCGCATTCTTCTTTGCATTCTTCCTTGCATTCTTTTTTCTTCGCATTCTTCTTTGCATTCTTCTTCTTCGCATTCTTTGCATTCTTCTTTGCATTCTTATATATATATATATATATATATATATATATATATATATATATATATATATATATATATATATATAAATAAATATGTATAGCGTCAGTGTATTGAGAAGTATCAATCGATGGCGCTGAGCATTAGTGCGTTAGGGACATGCTCAAGGTCCATGTATGCAAATCCAGGAATGGTTCATTGTCGAATGGACCTCTGTGTACGCGGTATACGATTGTTTCAAAGAAGTGAATTCGCCGCGACAGACACATTAACGAAGAAAGGAATTAAAAAATGATGGAATTGAAACTGTTGCATTTCTAGACTGTCCGCTCTCCATATAACTTACAGCAACTCACTGAGCTATAGTTGACTGCATTTATATATATATATACCAGCTTTGCTTTCAAAACCTATAATAGTCAACCATGGAAGACATGCTATGTTGTTATATAGCCATTCTATATTGTGTTCATTTGGCCAATGCTGCATATATACTATAAATATATGTATATATATATATATATATATATATATATATATGTGTGTGTGTCTAACCAATAATGGCCGTGTATATATATATATATATGTGTGTGTGCATGTGTGGCCATTCTATTTTATATAACTACAGAGCTATAATATATATATATATATATATATATATATATATATATATATATATATATATATATATATATATACAGAGATGTCTGTATAGATGTCCCCCGTAAACAAAGCCCTAGCAGCGCTTCTAATAACTTATAGGCGTCGTTTTTTATCCCCGACTGAATCTATAATGTAATTATTTCGATCGTTTCACGTCCTGTCTTAATTCAAGCGTTTCATATCGACATGCCAAAGCAACGGACGGACGGACGGACGAACGGACGGACGAACGGACACCTATGTGAACGCGAGGAACTCCGCAAACGTTTGTTTCACTATAGCGTCTTCAGATGACCGCACATACTTTAGTTAAGCCAATGCTCTCGTCTGTTTTTTCCATTTAATTGTGATTGTTGTGGTAAAGTGATCTTGTTAACCATCGAAGTAAAAGAAGTTATAATTCACGTAAACGCTGAGCAATTCTGAGCTGTTGAGAGAAAATGAATGTTTTAAGGTAAATATATCCCTTGTTCTACTTTGCAACACATCTTGTTGAAGGTAAATGAGACTCTACCTCTAAATCTCTTAAGGGAATTGGCTAAGCTACTGCAGTATTGCATTTTGTATTTTTGCATCAAGTCTTAAGAATATGAAACATATAAACTTAGGTCGCTTAGTTCCTGTCAATACCAGCACAATTCTAGTTCAGTCTTCGGAAACTGTAACTTTTTAAGCCATAGACAGACAAACCAACGACTAAAGTTACCAGTTTTACCCACTGAGACCAAAATAAAGGCTGAATTGTCACTACTCAAGAGAGGCATAAGTCTCTTATATCGGGTGGAATGTATACCGGAGTATCCAGACCGAAATCTTGCCAAAAGGAAATTACATGGGAAACAAGGAATCGAATGTGGATGACTGGATGGATGAATGGATGGACATAGGGACAAATGGACGGATGAATGGATGAATTGATGGATGGATGGATGGATGTGTGGATGGATGGATGAATGGATGAATGGATGGATGGATGGATGGATGGATGGATGTATGGATGGATGGATGGATGGATGGATGGATGGATGGATGGATGGATGGATGGATGGATGGATGGATGGATGGATGGATGGATGGATGGATGGATGGATGGATGGATGGATGGATGGATGGATGGATGGATGGATGGATGGATGGATGGATGGATGGATGGATGGATGGATGGATGGAAGGAAGGATGTCCGGATAGAGTGATGAAATGAAAAAAAGATAGTCATAGGTGACGCGACAGACAGAGAAGAAGAGAAACCGGAATGTCGATTTCAGAGGCTGGAGAGGAGGTTGCGAACTGGAATGGCAAGTGATGAGTTTTGCGAGGCGTGCCGAGGCCTAATGCTGCCATCGAAGTAGCCGCGAAAGATTGACCGCAGACCGTTGCATCGGTTGAGGCTTTGCCCGATCGCATCGCCTGCCCTTCTGCCCCCTCTCAGGACGCCTCCCTTCTCCGCGAGTTCATCAGTCGATGGCCATCGCGTCCTAAGGCCGCGTCCCTCCCTGTCCCTCCCTGGCACCTCACAAGGCAGGGCTGAACGCCTGGCTGCTGCAGCCCTCGATTCAATCGGTTACGGTCTGGGCGAACATCGACCGAGGTGCCACTACCGACCACAGGCTGCTGCACCACCGTCACCATCACGCACAATTAGGATATTGACTCGGCTATTTAGAATACAATTTGTAGTTATCTTGTTGCGAGCGAGCAACTTGGACGGGGTGCGAGGTGGTGGAAATCGGGTAATGGAATGCCAATGTGCGCTGAGTAAGATTAATGCCGACTGCGCGGCACACAGATGGTCTGGCGGGCGAACCAGTGGACAGCCGGATACCAGGAGGAAATGGACGAACGATGGACGAACGAAGAAAAATTGAAACGGGTATCACAGCATGTGCATTGCAGCGCAAGGCTAATAGACAAACGACTTCTGGAATTGGACGGCAATAAATAATAGACGGATATTTCGGAAAAACAAAAGAAAAAACGAAGTAAAAATACGAGCTGTATAACGGTCGTCTCTGATAAGAGACATTTGTCAGGCGAAGAGTTGTTCGTATGGACTGATATCAGAACTCCATTGGTTAACAGGGACGGCAGACCCCGAACGAGAATATATGTACTGAAAGATACATAACTTAGATAAGGATATGTGCAAGGACAATAATGAAACGTAGGAAGAGGGGAAAAGGAATATAGAAAAATACACGCTCGATAAAAAGTACTTCAACCGACGACACTAAATAACATAAATCAAAATAAGGATCTCATAGGACAACCCACTCACTGCAGTTGCGGAATTTGAAGTTAACAGAGAAAAGACACCGAGTGAAAAAAGAACATCCACAAAGAACGAGTCCTTTACAGACCTCACGAGAAGACAACAAGTCCAGTAACAACATTCAAAGAGAAGTAAAATAAAGACACCCAAAAACATCAAGATAAGAGCATGCACGTACAGCAAAGTACAATAAACTACAAAAAACATCGTCAATATATGAGCATGCAAAAACAGTAAGTAAGAAAACATGAAGAATTGAGGACGTGTAAGAACAAATTATTGTGTGCACTAGATGGAATAGGGTCAGCAGTGCGAAAGAAGAAACTTAGGCCTACAATGTTCTTTGCGATACCATGCAGTCATTTTTGACTGAATTATTAGCTGAAACAAGCGTTTCTAAAAACTGTGCAATGTTATATTAGTTTCTAATCAACTAAGCGAAGTCACAACCTCGCTTAATCCTCAATTATAATCCACTTGGAATCTAGACTGATCAATTGCGTCATCTGCATATTCGCTGACACTATGCCTCAGCGTAGTAGTCCCTTATTTGTCCCGCTCGTCCACGTCAAACCATTTACTGGACAAGATTGATTTTCATATGGACGTTTCATAGCGCATTATAACGGAGAGTATCGGATCGAGTAAATGGAGTGTAGAATATGGAACATAAAATCTAGAATAAACATTGTCAGGCGATAAAGCCTGCGTCCGCTAACACCAATCACTTTGCACAAACCTTAAATAACGATTCATAATCTGTAGCGGTTCACAAAGATATAAATCATTTGACCTCAGTCAGTTTTTATGAGTATGTCAAAGTCTTTCCAACATTACTATGATCATTTCTTCTATGAACATTTCCCGGAAAAACAAAGTTGCCGAATTTCAATATTCGTTTTCTCCTTACATATATAGATCTAGGTATATCATTTAGTTTTATATACTATGCATATATTCATATATACTAGTATACACATATATATATATATATACATATATCAATATCAATGGAAATATGCAAGTATGTGTGTATGTATTTATACAAGCAATACATATACACACACAAACGTGCATACATACATCCATGAATGTACGTGTATACTTCGCTCATGATGAAGTAAAATATCAAACTGAAACTTGTAGCAAAACAGAAGGCCATATTGGCCAGGTAGATGCGCAGTCCTATGGATCTTAAGCCTGAAACTTAACAATTTCGTCTTATTTACTACCTATGAGATTGTTCTCCGGAGTAAAGAACTCACTGATCTCTCAGGTGACATTGAAACGCAAATTGAAGTTAATAATACCAACAGCCTTATTATTATGAGTCATACAAAATAATCAATGCCCCTGATTAAAGCTAAGAAATTTATCTGTATCCCTATTTCTGCCAAATATTCAAATATCAATATTTAGAATGAGAGAAGCGTAGTAATAAGAAGCCTTCACACTGTAATAAGCTTTAACTTAAGGTGTTATTCGTAAGAAACAAATTAGCTTATACTTACGTCTTATCATTCCAAGAAATCATTGCGGTTCCGTTTGCGGTATGCTTTATTCCGAGATATTAAAATTCCGAAACATTGCTAGGTCAGTGTGTCATCCTAGGCGTTTAGACGTGCAGTTGTTCTGAGTTGTAAGTAAACCCTAGCAATGGGTCTCCAAGACAATAATTACATGACGCGGAAACCGCTGATTTTCTGGCTTTATAATACTCTAAGCCTTATAAAATCTCAGGTCGAATAGACTTAGTTTCGTCTTAGGAAATGCAAAAGGCCTTTTCAAATCTTCCTTACGAGTCTTAACGGATTCGCAATGCCTATTGAAAGTCAGCAGTTACGCTGGTCTAAAGTATGACCTTGTCTGTTATATCTATTATTAACCGTATACGACTGCGAATTGGTTGCCAGAGGATGGAAATCTCAGTAGACACTAATCATCTTCCGCTGAGCGCTTTCCATGTCGATGTCCGTTTTCCGCGAGAAACTTGGTTCGTGCCGAGTAATGCACTGGAGAGCAGACAAGTGCGCAGGAGTGCTGCAGTGCTGGATCCCTCCGTCCCCGTCGGGCGGTCGAGCGGGCGGGCGGTCGGTCGGCGATGTGTGCTGCTTCCGTCCGTCCGTGCCTTGGTCGCCTGATTCGGTCGGAGCAACCACCAATGCAGTCGATGAGGAAGAAGCAGACATCGGGCGAATACAGCCTTTCCGATTAATAGGCAGATGGCGGCCGTGTATCTGTCTCCAGGGCCGATGAGAGGGGGGGTCAGGTGGGGTTGCTGCCCCGGGGCCCAGTTCTATGGCAGGGGCCCGGAAATGTCTAAAACTTTTTCAAACTGAAGAAACTTGTGGGTTTTTGCCTAATGCAGTCTAATTGCTTCAATTTAATAGCTAGTAATGAAGTAAATGAGGTACTAGATCCATTGATTTTTTTACCAAAATGTAAGCCAATAACGAAATGGGACTGAAAAGGCTAGCATTGTTGTTAACGAAAACGATTTAATAACTGTGAAACTTAACAGTCTCAGTTGCTCAGTCAGAGGATTTAGGAGTGAGCACAGTTACAGAAGTTGCTCATCACTCATCAGAATGGTTTTGGACTATCTGCTGATGCAAATTTAACTTATGCAGACAAATTTCGATTTCTGACTGAATTCTATACTCCACCATGCAGAATCGTATGCGTGGCCAAGAACTTTGCATTACGGGGTGCGTTATGAAAAGTTCTAGGCCACGTTATAGTTGAATAACTTGAATTTGAAAAACACTGCTTATCAGAAGCCTAAGCCTATTTTGAGATTTATCAGCAGTCGGCCTAGAATTGATTATTCGTTTTTTGGGAGGCAAAATATTTGTACTTGATGTAAATTTCTGAATTGAAATTTGAGTTATTATCAAAATAAATAATACTTTAACTTAGGCCGACAGCTGGATGTAATTTATCACAATAAATAATTGATATCAAATTACCCATATTTGATATTGTTATAGGCCTAATTCCATTAAGTTGATAACGAATCAGAAGATGAATTACCATCAGAAATCTGGAGCTCAATAGGCCTAAAGGAGAGAAAGCTGGTGAAAGTCAGGAATGCAAACAAAAGACAAACATTCATCATTCATCGCCTTGCATTTTCAATTTCATCAAAAGCGAATGATGCAGCAAATCAAGCTGACAATATCGTTGTTAGTATGATAGTAGATACTAGATGTACGTGGAGTTGATCATGGTAGGCTACAGAGCGAGTTGTTGACGTAGTCCAAGTAGACAATGCAACACAGAAAATTGACGTATCCTCACCAGGTCCTCTTGAAATTGGATATCGTAATGCGATAAATGTCATTTAAAAATCATTTATCACATTCACATAATCACATTTTCATATTAAATTTCTGTAAATTTCTTTATAATTAGAGTCATTGATGGACCTTTTAAACCAGATATTGATTTTCACATTTACTTTTAGCCTACTATTATTATTCAGGGCTTTTAAAAGGCATTTTAGAACTGCCCTTTTTGTGTAGAACTGCACACTAAAAAAGTCCTGTTAATATTATTATTAGCCTTATTATTATTCGTTAAATATAGTTTGATAGCGTTTTTCAGGCTTACACCAGACTTTGGCTTAATAATAAAAAACGAGGGGCCCTGATGGATGTCGCCCCGGGGCCCGATTTGGCTCTCGACGCCCATGTCTGTCTCTGTCTGTCTGTCTGTCTCTTTCTTTTTCTCTCTCTCTTTCTTTTCTCTCTCTCTCACACAAACAAACACACACACTCTCACTCTCTCTACCTATCTCTCTGTCTCTCTGTGTGTTTCGCTCTTTCTGTCTCTGTCTGTGTGTGTCTGTCTTTTTATTTGTTTTTCTATCGACAGACTACCGTGTATCTAGCTGTTTCTCTGTATGTACGTCTCTATCGACAGACAGCTATGTTTGTCTGGCTGTCTGTATATGTGTGTTTCTCCCAATCGACTGATATCTCTCTGTATGGCTGTTTGTCTCTATCCGGTTGTCTGTCTGTGTGGCTTACTGGCTATCTGTCTTGCTTTTTTTGTCTCATTGTCTCTGGCTCATTGTTGATGTCTCTGCCTCTATCTAACTGCATCTAACTATGCATCTGACTCTACCAGACTCTCTCTGTCTTTCCCTCAGTAGGTATGCCTCTGTCTTACTTGAACTGTTTCTATGCAATGCATCCAAACATCTATCAGTGGTTCTGTTATTGACTCCCATCCTCTGTATTTCTATCTCCTTCTATTCATTCGCTTCAGTCTTTCGCGAACAAAACTGCAATTCCAAAATGCTGGCCTCGAGGACATAAATCACGAGGCCAGACGTAGCAAGGAGTCCAAGGCCCATACTGACCTCAGACATATCAAGGTCATGACCAGAAGCTACGAGTCCAAAGTCACCAAATTTTTAACTGATTTCATGACATCTAGTCAAGAGTGACTCTTTGTTTTAAAGCTCTCACAGAACAAAACGATGTCGGGAAAGTAACTGCAGTGGATTTCAAAATCAAGGTGATGGAAAAGGTAACTGGCTCTATAGAAGCTTCCTGTGTTAAGGTAAGGAGATTTAGGAGAACAAGCCAGGTGCAGGTGTTGATACCATACAGAGACGGAGGCACTATAGTATAACAAAATGGTGGATTGTAATACCTGTTTGTACTTGGAACTTAATCTATGCACAAAATGCATAAAATACTGAACATAACAAACTTCAATGGACAAGTCGGTCGTTGGGCCCCCTTCTCTTTTTGACGGATTGTTTATCTAAATGTAGAATTTCCTCAGTTGTTTAAGACATGTTGGAGTTTATTGGTGCTAATTTTACGAACAGCAATTATTTGTCGTTTCTGCTGTCGATTTAGTGCGTTTTGATGGTGTTTTTCTCGCGAGTTGTTTTGGCCAACGTGATTGCATAAGGGAGGGTGTGGGATTTGTGATATACGGTTTCGTCCGGGGCAACGTGCTGCATACGTCATCTGCAGCGGAGCACATACTTTTCGGCGTAACATCGACTTTAAGTCGCTAGTGGCGCTTCGACGAACCGACCGCCTGCTCAAAGTACACCCGATGACTCGATTTATAGCAGGACTTACGTCATCTTCTACCAATGAGGGACTGCTCAGTGGTGTCGTTATCGTGAGTCGCGGACGCTACTTTCAACAGCAAAGGCTTGAGCTGTGTCACCACGTTGTTACTTCTCTACTCAGCTGTATCATCAACCCGACGTGCCATGAGGTCTACAACGACAATTTCTGCATGTGTTAGCTGTGAGATGGCACGACAACCTGTCGCTATCAATTTCATTGCGGTAGAGTAATTTGAAACGCTGGAGCTCATCCAATAAGTATGTGGTTGATATAAATCAACCAGCTGTCATTAGAAAGTGTTCTCTTCACATGGATATTGTAGGCATTCTGGACCTCTTCACGTTTAACAATCTTTATGTTTAACTATCACCCGTGTTTCACTCCAAGAAGTGGTGGTGCCACTCTTTATCAAAGGTTTGAACATGACTGTTGTTCCTGCCTGGCGTCTTCACATGAAGTTGACGGATTATCTGATCGCCTGGAGTTCCAGCGGCAAATTGTGAACAATACTATACAACAGTTGGACAAGCCTCCAGCAGCTCCATCAGATAGCCCCTCAG
The DNA here is from genome assembly GCA_020284085.1 of Aporrectodea caliginosa. Classification (NCBI taxonomy): domain Eukaryota; kingdom Metazoa; phylum Annelida; class Clitellata; order Crassiclitellata; family Lumbricidae; genus Aporrectodea; species Aporrectodea caliginosa. The sequence continues at coordinate 1,730,361 of JACEVL010000779.1, forward strand.
TCAGTGACATTCGCTACGATGGAGCTGACCGACCATCATTTGGTTCCGAGTGCAAGACAAGCAAAATGTCGCCTGTGTCAGAAGAATGCAAGACTGTACTGCACAAAGTGCATGGTTATACCAATATACCTACATTACGAGCAACCGTATCATATCATCATCGCATTTGATACAGAATATTGTCAGTCTCCTGGAAGGCATTGTAGAGAAATACCTGACATATGTTGATGTGTATGATCATTGTGTTCAGTCGCAGAATTAGATTGTTACGAAAGGCAATGTTGTCGTTGGCACTGCTTTATAACAGTGACATTCTGAAAACTGGTTACTTCAACATTGGCGTGGAGTTTTATTGCTCTAGGGAAGCAGTCTGTGCTGTGCATAAAGTAAAACTAGTGTAGTAACTGAAAACTGCAAATTGAACAGATTATCTGCGATAAATTTGCATCTTGTTCCCAAATGGGAACATACATTTGCATGTTGTTCTCAAATGGGAACATGACTCCATATGTGCCCATTGTTCCCAAGTGGGAACAACACGCCATCTAGCGGCTGATCGCGGAATCACATAAATACACGTTCCAAGGACCTTACCCTAGCATCATTTGCTATATTCCCTAGTATCATAAAGATTGGCCATTGGGGGAAAGCTTGGACACTAATGGGTTAAATTGGCAAACGGCAGACAGTAATAAAACAGAATGCAAACACTGAAAGAAAACCTGAGTTATGTGTAGGTTGGGATGATAATGCTTTAGGCCCTCAGTTGCTTTGATAATAAAGAACATAGGCCGTATGTACGTGAACAAGAACATCGTAATCGTAATCGTAAACTCCTAACTTCTGAGGCGCCACTCGAGAGCTAAGGGTAGGGCACCAGCTTATTCACAAGCGCTGCCCCCAAGTCAGAGGGATTGTCAAAAGGGTAGTCCGAAGGAAGTCCGAACCCGGTGCCAGTGGGTAAGAGGGGCAGAGCAGCTGTTAAGGTGGGAGTCATTTAGGTAGATATTGGAAGGTGGAAGATCAGAGAGTCGGGGTAAGAATTCTTGAAGAGGGGTGATGGGTAGAGGAACCTGAGGCAGATGATGGTGGATGATCGGCAATCATGGTGGAGGAACCGAAAAGTCCGGAATTCAGGAGGAAGATCGTTCCAGAGACGTGGTGCAGTGTTGGATATGGCTCGGTTGGAGAACTTGAGATGAGTAGGGGTCGAGAAAGACTGAGACAGGAGGGTGGTCGGGTTTGACTGGATGGTGAAGAGTTCTCGCGAAGATATTTGTGCTGCATGGATGGGAGTATTGTAATGAGTCGTAGGTTAGTGATAGGACTTTGGAGTGGATTCGCTCTGGGATTTTTAGCCAATGGAGTCATTTGAGGATGGGAGTGATATGATGATACTTGGGCGTTCTGGTTAGTTCTTAGTGAGTTTTGAATAAGTTGCAGACCCTCAAGTTGTGTGGATTTGAGGTTGAGTAAAAGGGAATTGCAGTAATCGAGTTTTGAGTGGATAATAGATGCAGCAATGGTCAAAGCAGACATTCATCAAATTCATTCTTACTGACAGTGTCTGGTTAATAAGAAAACGCAGTATTAAAAATTCAAGTTCATGGGTAGAAGACAAACGGTGATTTGTCAATGTCTCTGTGCTGTGTGTGTATGAATGTATTTATGTGAGTCTTTCCTTGTGTGCTTAGATCTGTGAGTTGATGTACGAGTCGAGGTTCTGCCTTTGAGTTTATTGGTTTAGATGGGGACCGGGGCGTATCTATCACAGTCGTTGTCTCCCATCTATAATTAATGTTCTCCGTCTTCCTCCGCAGCCTTCCATGTTTCTCCATCATGCCTCCATCTCCAACGCCTTTATTCTCTAACCTTCCAGGTCGTCTAAATAATATTATCTCTTTTATTCTCTACATTTCCAGGTCGTCTAAATATCTCCTTTATTCTCTTAGCATTGTCTTTCTCTGAGTGCGTGTGCTCTATATTTCCGACAGACGTCGGCGAATTTATAAATTGGAGTGAATGTTGTATACGGTTTTAAAGAGCCGACAAACCAAGAATATCACGACTACTTCTATAAGAGGAACAGATTCTGCAATCGCTTCGTCGGTTTTGTAGCTACAGGCATCTAGGAAGACAGACAGGAAGACAGACAGGAAGACAGACAGAAAGACAGAAAGACAGATAGAAAGACAGACAGGGAGACGGAGAAAGAGAGACATGGAGACGACTAGAGAAGACTGAGATCACTTAAATCAGGCGACTTCACTTCTGCCATCACGTCCCTAAACGGTGAGAGGTTAGCACCATCCATGCACACACATAAGCACCCAGTCAATCTCACTGACAGGCATACAGACACACATATAAACGTGGAGACAAACACACTTCCATGCAGTGGCATAAATACGAACGAAAACGCAAACGCTGTGCCGATAAACGGTTTAATATCTGCGCCGGATGAAGTGCTTTCGTCGATTGTATCTCAGGGTCCCATAGCGACAGAGGCAACCTCAGGGTGATGCTCAGCATTACACACAGGGTAACAGACGGAGAGGTCTACCAATGCAACCCCCTATGATGCAGTCGCGGGCCAATCGCCCGCGGCCATCCGGAATGGATTTAGGACAACCATGTTCTCCTACCTTCGATTATTTTAGAAAGACCACGACAGCCATCACACCTGCTTACCTATATGTGTCTGCCTATCTGTCTGTCTAACTGTCTGTCTGTGTGTCTGCCTGTTTCTCTGCTGATCGTCTGCTTATGTGTGCGTATCTTCCTATCTGATTACTGCTCTTCCTACCTTTCTGTTTGAATGCTTGTTTGTCTGCCTATCTGCATACATTTCTGCTGATCTGTCTGCCTTTCTACCCATCTGCATGCCTGCCTGCTTGCCTGCCTGTCCTCTGTTTCTACCCATCTGCATGCCTTGTTCTTATGCCTGTGCGTGATTTGTGCGTCGTTTATTAAGGGCATGATTGACATCCTTCCATCTGGACTGTGGCTAAAGCAGCCGGGCAGCTATTCAGATCACGAGACCAAGCCATCATCGCCTCCAATATCACCGACTTTTCGTCGAATAGAATCGACGTCTTTTAGGTCCTTTGCGCACGAACATCCCCAGACTCACTTGGACATACAACGACGCTGACTGCACAAGACAGGGATTAATAAAACTGATTTTGGCGCTGAAATTCATGACGTACTTACGAATTTGCATTTCGTTTCTACAAACATGATTTTCGCTCACACATTCTCTTTCAGAGTCTCTGAAAAGGTGCTGTATTATTTTGGCTGACCTGTTACCTTTTATTACTTTTCAATTTATCAGGTCATATCAAATCACTTCTATTAACACATCAACTTGGATGATATCTCACAATGTTACATCTATCTCGAACTTAATTTCAGAGGCATCTACACTTAGTCGTTCCATTCTGTTGCTATTTTATGGTTGTTGTTGTTGTTGTCGTCGTCGTTGTTTTTGGCCACTCCTGCTTTTGTTTTTGTTTTTGTCACTATTCGGCAAAAACAACAACATGATGATGATGATGATGATGATGATGATAATGACAATGAACAAGCACATGAATAGGATGATGATGATGACGACGACGATGATGACGACGATGATGACGATGATGATGATGATAACTGCTTAGTACCTGCCAAATCCGGATTGCAGAGATCATCCATGTTTAGGCTACATATCCTTTCAGTCGGTAATCACTGTAGGTAGCCAGGATAGTTTCCGTTATTTAACCAAATATTTACATTAATAGCGGAATATTATGTTTAACAATAAAAAATAGACTGCATACTGCATGTTGTTCAGTCCCCAAAGGTCAAGAGAGTTCATGTCGATTTCGGTCGTCAATGAAAAAAGTCCTTTCCGTCGGCTTAAAAGCAAACAGCTTTGGACAGCAGGCAATAAGACACACAGAAGGCTTTTAACATTCTTAACCCAGATGATCGATGGCATTAGAGGCATTAATTACCTCCTGCTGCTTCTGCTGCTGCCGCAGGCTCAGCTGTTGGATTGCACAGCCAAGCACTACCAATGCAATGCACTTGTATACTCATGCGTCATCGAGTATGGAACGTTTTTTGTATACGGTACGTAGAAAATGTACGTATTTATGTATTAAAACGTATGTACGTAAACCTTTCCGGCGGATGTGCCATGATCGAAACAAGACGAAATACACTGAGTAGGCCTAGTATGTATCAAGCTTATGTATCATGCATGTGTGTGTGTGTGTGTGTGTGTGTGTGTGTATGCATATAATTATTTATGTAAGCCTGTATGCATGTGCGACGATACGATTGTGCGGCCGTACGCTTTTGATGGATTCCTAAAATGCTCTGTGTAAAAATTCAGATGCACACATACATACATACATGTACATACATACGTATGCACGCACGTATGTATGTATGGGTATGTATGCATGAATGTATGTATGTATGTATGTATGTATAGTATCGTATCGTATCTAAAGAGTTATATAGCGCCTCTCTCAGAATAACTATTCAGAGTCTCAGCACGAAAACCGGAGGAAAAGAAACGTCTTTATTTATTTGTACATTTATATGTCAATTTATATATTTATGAATTTGTGTATGTATGTAATAATATATATATATGTATGTATGTATGTATTTATGTATGTATGTATAATATAATATGTATAATAATAATAATAATGTATAATATGTAATGTATGTATGTAATAATGTATGTATGTATGTATGTATGTATGTATGTAATAATAATGTATGTATGTATGTATGTAATAATAATGTATAATAATGTATGTATGTATGTATGTATGTAATAATATGTAGGCTATGTAAGCGAATGACAAATTTATGCGCTGTTTATTTATTTGTTCATTTATAATGTCAATTTATATATTTATTAATTTGTGCTAATTTATATATTAACTTACGTGTTGATTAACGTTTCCGTTGAGTCTCCGTCTGTTTGTAGGCCCCTAATGTTACCTTAAGTGAGGCCCTAATAAAGGAACCGCGCAGGCCATCGAATCAGGAAATGGGAAACTGGAAAAGTTCTGCAGGCCACAGACCGGCAACTTAACAGTGATTGTAGTAAAGAACCATTCATGACTGTCTCGACTCTGAATGGGTCAGTTTCGGTATCTCTCGATCAATCATGTTTTATATGCTTTAAATCCCAACGATTGCTTCGTGCAAGTACGAACTACTGTAACAGACTACTTCTGGTTTATGAGCACGACTATGTAGAAGAGGCAGTTCATTAAAGACTTATATTTCATATGTAACCAATGACTTACTGCTGGCAAATCGATAGTCCAACGCATTTCGTAAACAACTGATCAACAATGCGTGGTGTACAGGATTTAGTCCCCTATGAATTGAGCCCATATGCAAGTCTATGTATAAGTATATACAGGTTTTTCATGTATAATATATACATAAATACATACAAACACGCGCTTTACAATGTCTATATAGTACGTATATATAATGGCAAAATTAGGAGATATGGTTATAGGCCCTAACAGTATATAATATCATCTGGATTGTTGGGGTGAGATGGGTTGTTGGGTGGGGATAACGAGCGGGGGTAGCAAGTGTTTGATGGAACTGCCTAATAACACGAACAGAATGCTGGATGTAGCGTTGTAAAAGCCATTCTTTTATTCGGTGCTGCCTGTTAGTTTAGAGACGAATCAGACAGACGACTTCATTACCAATTGCACCGGGTTGAGTAAGATTCATCACTACAAGAATGATGCAAACTAAAGGAAATAATATAATAAGAAGCGACACAACGACACGCTTCCAATGTAAATTCTGATAAACCTCGTGAAATGTTGCTTACGTGAATACTTGCATGGAACCTAACATAATTACAATAAACCATCTGGACCTGCAGTAGAAGATGCGATGCGTCCAGAGAAACTGTATTCTGAACATTGTGGAACCGCTTTTTGTGAGGCAACCTCTAAAGGTAGTTACTTCTGCGGAATGTCCAGCCAGGGAGCCGTTCAGATCAATGATGTTCACGTGTGCGGAACAATTAGGCGGTTATTGCTTTATAAAGCATCAGTTTCCGCTTTGCAAAGGGAGACAGTTTGGTCGAGGGTTGCTCTAGAGGGGCGGAAGAATTACGACCTCAAAAAACATTGATAGCTTTAGTTGTCCTACTGTTATATTAAATGAGATTTTTTAATCGTATAGATGTGCGAATAGGCATATACTAGCAAGCCTATAGGGAAATGACAAAAAAGTCAGGGCAGTGGTTCAAAAACACAGATCAGATGTATTCTCAACCACTTAAAAGCCGTGTTATGTTAAGTTATGTTATGTCATGTTACATTGTAATTGTAATTATAATCGAAAATTTATATAGCGCCGCTCAAAAATCAGCAGCGCTCTCGACCTGCATCAGTGCCTGCATCAGGGAACAAGAAAGTCTTAAGACGTCTACGGAACTGGGAAGGAGAGAGGACTACATTACGTTTTGCTACATATTGTTATATCACGTTATGTTGTATTACGTGATGCTATGGTACGTTATGTCATGTTACATTACGCTGCGCTACATAATGTTACGCTATGTTGTATTACGTGATGCTATGGTACGTGATGTCATGTTACATTACGCTGCGCTACATAATGTTACGTTGTGTTGTGATACGTGATGTTATGTTACATTACACTGGGCAACAAAATAATATGTTTTTTGCTACTCAGAACTTTAGAACTGTTCTTAGCTAAATTTGGGGCGCTGATTTCAAATATGAAATCGAAATTTGGCTAGCACGTCAGGTTTTTTAGGTACGCATAAGTGAGATTCTACACAATTGCGAACTCTCAACTCATACTATCAGAGAAAGTAAAGTATTAAAAATGTATCGGACATTACTTTTGCGCTTGTTCTAAGCTAAATTTTGGGTGCTGATTTCAAATATGAAATCGAAATTTGGCTATCACGTCAGGTTTTTCAGGTAACCATCGGTGAGGTTCCACGGAATTGCGAAATCTCAACTCATATTAACAGCAAATGAAAAGTATACTAAAAATGTATGAAGAATTGGATTTTGTGCTCGTTCTTAGCTAAATTTTGGGCGCTGATTTCAAATATGAAATCGAAATTTGGCTAGCACGTCAGGTTTTTTAGGTACGCATAAGTGAGGTTCTACACAATTGCAAACTCTCAGCTCATATGCTGTAAGGCGTAAGCGAAAGCAAAGTATCAACACTGTATCACACAATGCCAGGCATTTGCTTTCGCATTTGTTCTTAGTTACAATTTGGACGCTGATTTCAAATATGCAATCAAAATTTGGCTAGCTTGTCAGGTTTTTTAGGTACGCATCATTGAGATTCTACATAACCGCAAATTAATGCGGTACATTTGCGGTATGAACTATGTGATGCGTACCTCAAAAACCTGACATGCTAGCCAAATTTCAGTTTCATATTTGAAATCAGCATCCAAAGTTTAGTTGAGAGCAAGCACAAAAGCAAATGCCTCATACATTTTTAATACTGTGTTTTCACTGATAGTATGAGTTGAGAATCCGCAATTGTGTAGAACCTCACTTATGCGTACCTAAAAAACCTGACGTGCTAGACAAATTTCGATTTCATATTTGAAATCAGCGCCCAAAATTTAGCCAAGAACTAAAGTTCTGAGTAGCAAACAAAAAATAGTTTTTTTGTTGCCCAGTGTTAATGTAGGCGTATACAACTGAAAGAATTCCAGAAACCTTATAACTTAAAAACTGGACGTGATAGACAAAAACGGTTTCCGGATTTGGAATCAGCATATCAAACTCAGTTAGGAACAGGTGTTAGAATCCCAGTAGCAAAATGCTTGTTGACCAGTGTTATGCGCCATGATGTTATATTACGTTATGTTATGTTGCATAATATTACGCCGCGTTATGTCCTGTTCCGTTATGTCGTGTGATGTAACGTTATGCTATGTTCCTCTACCTTTGCCGTTTTCTCTGCGTAGGCCAGCTATCTGGGATGTTAAAGTGGCCTTTCGCCTGCCATGGTTGTCCTAATTAGTCAGCCTCTGAGTGCATGCTTTCCATTAACTTATTGTAGCCACAGGCATCAACCCTCTCATATGTATGTATGCACCTATGTATGTGTGTGGATAGTCTGGAGAGAGGCATACTGAAATATGTTACGCTATGGTACGTATAGACAGAGACAGACGGCGCGGGAGAGATTTGGAGAGGGAGACAGAATGAGAAAGAGAGTGACGAAGCGAGAGAGATGTTGGGAAGCAGAGAGCAAAGGAGAGCTGGACGAGGGAGGCATATGGATCGTAGCTGGTAGCTGCAGCCAGATTACGAGCGGGCAGCTGGAGGTACACTTCCCAAAAATGGCTTCTATATTATATGTACGCAACTACGCATGCATGCGTACATACATGTATTATAGAAGCCATTTTTAATAAGTAAGTAAGTATATTCTTTATTAAAAAAAATTGCATATCCGCACTCTGGTGTACATACGTCTTAATAACAAACAACTGTCAATATGAGTACAACATTCTAACAATAAACGTCTTTCGCTGTAAATTATCTGCAAGAGGTATACAATGGTCGTGCGATCGCGGTCGCAGGGTATTATTGTTGGCAAGTTACCTCTATATATATATGGCCATATATGTCGTAATCACAAATTCCAAATTTCTCCAGCGCTAGTATAAAGCTAATCGCAAAGCACCACAGCCTATTCACGAGCGCTGCGTCGAGACAGAGGGGTTGTCCAGAGATCTTTGTCCAGTGGAGGTAATCGTAATTGTAATTACGACAATTTCTGTAGCATCGTCAGTAGCAAGCTACTTCTAGGATGCTTTACAGTTTACACACGCTGTCAACAGCAGCGTTAATGCCCGAGTCCGGTTGCTAGAGAGACGAGAGACGAGGCAGAGGTACTGCTATAGGGCGGGCTCGTTGAGGACGAGAAAGCTTGGAAACGGAGTATTGGATGGAATGGATTAGGTTGGGAATGCCTGAAGATGCGAGACTTCACTCTGGAATGGAAAGCCTGTAAAGTAGAGGAGTCTGAGGCAGATGATAGTGGGTGAGTGGCAGACTGGTGGAGGAACTGAGAATATGTGGAATTCAGGAAGAAGTTCGTTCCAGAGTCGAGGTGCAGCGTGGGATAATTATGGATCGATTGGATAACTTCAGACGAGAAATGACTGAGGGAAAGAAGAGAGTGGGATATGAGGAGGATCGGGTTGAGTTGGATGGTGAAGAGTTATCGAATGTGCTGTGGATGGGAGTATTGTATGGAGTTAAATAAATAGCAGCAGAAGTAAGCTCGAATAAGCCAAACGCAGAGAAGGGAGATGAACACTGGCGATCAATACCAACACGGATGATACATCGATGCTGCGCTGGAAGTTGATTAAACTACTTCAACTCGAACTCGTTTGAATATCATATCAGACTATACAAGACCAATCCTACCATCCTATACAGCCATAACATACATATGTATTTATATATATTTAGTATACATGTATGTATGGGTCTGTACTTAAATGACGTCACGCACCTAGGGAAGGGGTCAAAAATTTGTGATGATGTGTGACATGAAGTGGAGGTGTTTGAGAAATGTGGCGTCACATCAGGTCTAGCCTACGTGGTTAAATTTAGCAATTTAACAACGGTTTAATACTTGACTTTCTCCTTTAATACAACATCAGATGATCAGAGCGCAGTGCCACATTAAATACTTATTACAAGGGCAATAAATATTATTTGAAACATGTTTTATTATAAAAATGGAAATTTGGTTTTCATGGAAGGGCAGAGCTGTGTGACGTCATTTCTGAGGGGAGGGTGTACTTTTTGTGACGACGTGTGACGAGAGGGTAAAAATTTGTCAAAATCGTGGGACGCCATTTATGGACGGCCCCATGCTAACATGTATGATGCAGGCATGTAGGCTATGTTTACTAATTGTTTAGTTGTTTCTTTATATAGCGTGTTTGTATGTGTTCATAATTATATATATATATATATATATATATATATATATATATATATATATATATATATATATATATATGCATCTATGTACTTATTTATGTAACTATGTGTGTGTATGTATGCGTCTGACAATTTATATTGCGCTTTTACAATCTCACAGAGTAATCGCTCATCGATCATTTGTAAAACGTTTCTATAAGATAGTAGTTCTTCCATCGAGAGAGTGGCCGACATCTTCTACGGGGGAGCTGGCCAGCAGCGGTTGGACGGACGTCCAGTGGTGGCCGAAACGAAGTGAATCAGGCGGAGAGATAAGGGGACTGGCGGAGACCAGCACATCTGCGTCCCTGGTTACTGTATTGGCCCATGGTGTCCGCCAGTTAAGCGTTTGCAATTTGGCCATTGAGATTCGGTACCCTCAGGGAAGATTTCAACATTATCATCATCGTCGCCGTCATCATCACTGTTATCATTAGCAGCAGCAACAACAACGTTATCCACAACAACAACAACAAAGTCGTTACTTCTTCATCATAATTGTCGTCTTTGTGGGTGTTTTCATTAGTACCTTCATCAATACAATATTAGTTTATTGTCTAATCGAGGTTGACACAAAAGCAACTTTGTTACATTATGAGGCTGTAAATGTAGAGCTTAGCAATTGTTTGTGCTACTTAGTCATTATTGTTAGGACCTATATTCTATTGAATTCATTGTCTGATTAATTGTTAAAGGCCTCTGATATCTGTAGCCATCCATGTCTGTTGGTTAATTGTTGAAGTTAGGAGCCATTAATTTAAGTTATCGTAGTCAACCTCATTGTTATCTTCAATGTCGTCATCATTTCTATCATCATCTTCTTCATCATCGTCATCAGCATCGTCATCACCATCGTCGTAGTCGTCGTCGACTTCGTCATCATAATCATCGTAGTAGTCGTGTTGGCGACGCTCGACGATGACGATTCTGATGATGGATAACGAGTGAGTTTGAAAGGGCCGTGTGCCTAGTAATCGACTGGGAGTTGAAAGAGGGACTGTGCGCCGCCGCCGACCAGTTCACTGGGTTTGCTCTGTCTGGTCTTTCAGCGCCAATCGATGATGAATTATGTTGCATTAGACGCAGAAGGGTCACTTGCACGACGAAACTGTCACTTACAATCCATTCAGTCGGACTAGGCTCGTCTGATTGCGGTCCACGAGGACGATGCCTACAGGGGCGACATTTGTTCTCAATGTCATTTGGTTGGAGAGACGGTTTCTTCGTACAGACCTGGTTCAAGCGATTCCATTCTCATTTCATCCGATTTTTATATGATTTGGTCAGCGTTCATTTGATCTATGTCATCTTAACTCATCTGATGTAACCCAATGGAGACGATTTTCCACTAGTACCGGTTGTAACAGTCCAATATAATTATTATGATTATCAATGGAACTGATTATATGAGTTGAACTGTTCTCACTTCAATCTCACCTCAAGTTATAATATATATATATACTTCAATCTCACCTCAAGATATAATATATATATATTGATGCATGGTGCATTGGCGTGTAGCTACACATAGGTCATGTTTTTCGGTTTCAATAGGCCTGTCAAACTGAATTTGTATACGTTGCGGTTAAATTCTCGGGCTCTCGGCTTTATCGTGGATATGTTAAGTGGATAAACTTCATTGATAATTACGTGTAAGCTTATACACTGTAAAATCATTTTTTTCGAAATTCTGAAACTTTTCAACGACTTTTCGAAAGTTTTAGATCAACGAATCTCCTTGGTATGTCAACACGGTAAGTGCTGGAAAAAGCGACCGTTAGCGATGAACCCAACTGAGGTCTGCGACTCGGGACATTAAATGAAGGGAGCGTATGAAATAAGGCAACTTCCGTTTCAAACGACATAGCCAGCTGCAGCCTCGACATATCACTTGGTGTTGAACCTAACACTGTCTTCCTAGGATACTGCTTCTGATATCGACACCTCCTACACGCTAAACTTTGCCCACGAACCATGCTGCGACTCAAGACAATCATCATATATGCGAACGAAAGTCTGGCCATCTTCCACCGGAAGGGTTTACACCTCTTTATACACATGGAACTACAATCATTGCGATGATTTACATCGAGACAGCCAAGCAAAACCTCTGCAGTTCCCAACATCAGCCTATTGGCCTCTCTTTTAAATAAAGAACACACTTAGGCCTACTTAGTTGCTGTGCAAGTGTGCATGTTCCTGACATTAGTGCATCAATTCAAATTTCCATTGTCGCAGTTCTAAATCATTTACCAGTATATACTATTGTGAGTGTCTGTCACTCTTTCTCTCTCTTTCTTTTTTCTTCCTTCCTTTCTTTCTTTCTTTCTTTCTTTCTTCCTTTCTTTCTTTCTTTCTTTCTCTCCCTCTCTCTGTCTCTGTCTGTGTGTCTCTCTCTGTCTCTGTCAGTATTTATATGCCGTAAACACGTATACACAGATATTCATCCATTCCCATCCTTTCACTTACTCCGCAGCCTAGTCCTGCCTGTCCGTTGGCCTCCATCGTATCCTTCGACGACCCTCCAGCTGTATAGTTCGACGTTTGTGCCAGTCCTGCTGTTGGCATTTCTCTTCATTCGACCGAGTGTCTCTATTCCTTCACGTTCGACGGGGTCCGCCCGTCTCTCCAAGGTACGATTCCAGCTGATAGATGCGGCACAGCCAGCGACGCCCGCTCCACTAAGACGCCGAATAAAGGCCCCGTTAATAATTGATCTCTGTCGGCGCGGTGGCCGCTCGGACCACGGTCGAAATGTCTCCTGGTCTCCGGGCGTTTTATTGCCTCCTCTTTGGAGCCGCCAGTGTGAGCAGTTTTTAAAAATCATCGGACATCTGCGCCTCTCAACGGTTAGCAACGTGACTCGAAGACTGTATGGACTTTCGATATAACATCTGCCATATATATAGCCCATATGTTTTCGTGCGGCTTTCAGGCAAATAGACTTCTGTTTATGTGGCTTTAGGTTTAGCGTATAATGTCCTTCTGTTGTTGTTAATCTGTGGGATTGTCTCGTTGCTTGTTAATATGGATGTTGTAGTAGAACTAATAGTACTCTGCATTTCTTATGAGTTGATTCCAACTCATCTGACCAGTTGGTCGGAAAAAAGCAAATACGAATTGCAGGTGCGGCTTATACGCAGGCGCTTATAGACACCGTCGTCTCCTGCAAGATGCAATAGACTGCAGAGAAAACAGTTTAAGATTAACTGGCTTTTGGAATGAATGGATTAATGAACGGAGTAGCATCTCTCTTCATCTGTTATGTGCGTATTTATATGTCATCTTAAGATGCTCCTCTTCAGATCTGTAAGACATGTTGAAAGCCGTTGTGAGAATCTTAAAAGACGCTTTACATGTAATCAGATGCATATATATATAGGACTACATGCATATTAGATATCATATTATTATTATTTAAAGAAGCTTTATAAAGCGCAACTTATTTAACTAAATACACAGTAAAGGTGCATAATAGTAAACAGGCACATCATGGGCTAGGTAACATAAATATATAAATAATTATATATGTAATATACATATTATTCAGTAATTTCATTCATTCATTATTCATTCATTTCAGATATTCATTTCAGATATTTATATAGCGTCCCTTCAAGGTTTCTACTCAGGAGCGCTCCCGACCCCAGCACGGCTGAAAAGGACAGTTTTGAGGCAAGTATAGAAAGATTCAGAGTGGATTCTGGGATGCAAGCGCAGCGTCAAAGGGAGCCCTTCCAGAGGCCAACCTCTGAGAAGGCGCGATTCTGCTTAGTAGCTGTGCGGGCAAAAGGGACCATGAGCACGCCCCGCTCAGTAGATATAGCTTTTATATAACCAGCAAAATAAAACTATTTATATAATTTTGTTTTGTCTTGGATTAATGGAAACAAATTCCCTTGCCAAATATAAACTAAAATCTTCTGTTTATTTTCTACAGGTCTCCAAAACTCTCCAATCCAAATTCCATGTTGTGAGGTCTCCTGTTTCCTCCTCTGGCTGATAATCAATGAACGCGCGTTCAGTTGAAACTCTGCCAAATGAACTGCAAACTTTTGCAATCCACTGTCTGACCATCCTATCGATTGCAGACAATTGAACTCTCGTGCAAGACTACTGGCGTCTTCTTGCGACAAATTGGTGACCATGCGGCCATGCCCTTAATGAGTGACCAACTGACCATGCCCTTTGTATCGTCTATATATTATTCCACTCTGATTAAATTTTTAGAAGGTGGGATGATTTTAATGACAACAAATAACTATAAGTTCACTAATGCATGGGCTGTTTTTTGGCGATGACAATTGCAGAGATCGTAATCATAATCTAAAAATTCGTAAAGCGCTATCTAAAGGCTAAAGACAGACCACCAGCTTATTCAGAGAGCGCCACGTCGCGTTAGAGGGGTTGTCGAGAGACCAGAGATCGGCTAGAAATACATGGTTCGCTGCTGTTGGTGCTAATTGTTATGGTCACGCTGCAATAATTATTGGGAGCATAACATTGATAATTTGTTGTTATTATGGTACGTAGTACATAACCACGCTGTCTCAAATATTTTATTACACCAGACCTGGCATATATTTTATTACACCAGACCTGGCATATATATAAATAATTATATATAATATATATATATTATTCATTAATTTCATTCATTCATTACGAAGATTTATACAGCGCCCCTTCAAGGTTACTACTGATCAGGAGCAACATAGGAAATGACTGAGAAACCCGGGTCTTCCGGCCTGTATTTGATGTAGCGCTGGTAATTAAGCGAGTCTCCCTTACGCCGCCTTTGAGCGCTGCTCAGAAATGTCAGAATTCCTAATCTCGAGATTCTATAGCGCCACAAAATGGCAAACTCACGGAAACCAGTTAACTCACAAGGGCTCAGTCAAAACACGATCGATAGGCAATTAGGCATGTAAGGTTCGGTTCCTGGTCAAGATACAAGGACCTGGCAGACGATTAGATGGCCTCGTAGATTTACATTAGGCCTACATACATTAATTATTCATACAAAGAAACACTGATCAAGTCTTGCAAGTCAGGTCTAATGTTGTCTCTACAAATGTCCAGAGGTTCTTACAAATGCGCTTTATAAAGGCACAGATACACCCACATATACAAAAATGCATGCATGCATGCATACATACATACATACATACATACATACATACATACATACATACATACATACATACATACATACATACATATATACATACATACATACATACATACATGCATACATATATACACACAGACATACACACATACACACATACATGCATACAACCATACATATTACATACATACATACATATAAAACTAGGCCTATTTAGCCAAAATTAAACTAATCACATCTAAACAGTTATTTGATATCTTTTTAATGATATTCCTGGCATCATTCGATGACCGGTGTTAAGTGGCACTTCTCTCTAGTCTCTCCGCTTTGGGGAGGATAGCCAGGTTAGACAATCCTTCGAATTTATGGTCAACGAGATCTGAAGCGCCATTCGATCAATTTTCACATCTGGACCGACCCCTCCAGACGTATTTGAGAACTAAATCAACCATTATCCGAGAGACTCTGACACAAGTAATTCTGGTGCAAACAATTCTGACGGAAGAAGCAATTTTCACACACAAACAGCCCTTTATTAAGTGCATACGAAATACTTGAACTTGCGTCACACATGCACGCAGTGCGTAAACGATTTCATTCCGTATGGATGGATTTATCTCCACGTGGTATAATCATGGCAATCTTTTCCTATTAATGTCAATCATCGACGCTCATGCAACGACACCGGTCGATATGAAATAGAACACTGCGAAATAAACACAGGATCCAAGTCAGTGAGGACCGCTACCAGAACAAAGGAAGACCATCTTGAGACATCCCTGCACCAGGATATGACTAGTTTCTGTTTAACGACGGTGTGTCATAACAAGGATGATTAGCGTAGCCCTCCTCCTATATCCAGGATTAAGACTGGTACTACAAGATTACCCAAGAATTCTGAAAGGTTAACTTGTCTAAATGTTAAATCAGTTACACTCAGAAAATCGAAAGTCGACTGAATCATGGTTGGCTTGCAGTTTTAAATAAATGCTAATAGAGTCGCAAAAATATTACAAACTGCTGGTCTGACGGTTTCGTCGTAGACCATAGTTAGCTGGTGATGTCGGAAATTTTGTGCTCCTACAAAGTACAGATCGGACGTCATTAGCCATCTTCTATAACTCGGCTTGAACCCAAAGATAGAATTGTAGGCCTACGTCTCTGGAAATGAGCAAAATGAGGCTGCGGAGTGCGTTCGTTTTATGTAGGCCTATAGCCACAAGGAATTCTGGAAGATATCACAGGGTTTTTGGGACACCCTGTGTATGTATATTATTGTATACCCACAACATACACACATGTGTAGTGCCCTAATATGCATTAATGCGCTATATAGTATATATATATAATTTTATAACGTCTTCTTACTCTAATGTGCGATTTATATATGTAATATATATATATATTTATATATATATATGTATATATATATAATTATATGCAATGTACGATGTATAAAATGATTGATCTTTGACAAACCGATTGGCACTGCGCTGTAGATTTGACTGCAGCAATTTAGGTAGCGGCAGCTGCAGCAATAGCAGCAGCAGCAACGCGTAGATGTTCTTGCTCTCTGCAAACTAATGAAGACATTTATATTGGCTCAGCATAAATTGCGGTCAGGCGATTGGGTGCGCACTGCAGCCACCCGTTCAATTTCAATCGGGCGAAATTTATCTGCAAACGGTGACAAGTCATTGATTTAATCTCTGATTCCTCCATTCGGATGAGTCAAACGAATCATCTATACGCAGATATATGCAAAGACATATACATATATATTATATACATATATGTACTAATATACATAAAATATACATAAGACTTTTATATTATATACACATACATATATCTTTTATATATATATTTTTTATATATATATTATGTGCATTATATATATTATATTATTCGTATTTGAGCATTGGCGCACAGATAAAAACAAATCATGTTGCAATTATATTGGTTATTGGTCAATGTACGGTTAGCTTTAAAGTCGTTAATAACAAACCGGTGTCTCATCAAAGTTGTAGTCTTCTATGCTGATGGAGATTCGACAGTCACAAACAAGAAATGTTAATACAACATCTTTTTAACGTTTCCTGTGCAAATTCCATGGCTTGTAACTGTAATAAAAATTACAGAGCGCCATTTAGAGACGACACTAATCAGATGCGCTCTGTGCAATAGCCTTGTGATATTAACTGTCATTAAGAACAGAGATTTCATAAGTAAGCAAAACAATGAAAAGGAATTCAGAAAATCCACAGTGTTGAACACACGTACTCACACACACGCCTAGCCAACCCAACTGCTTAGCAGGGAATTGAAATCTCCCGTGACGCAGTGCGAATTGTAACTGCAGTCACATAGGTCAAACGCATTATCTTTCGGCTGCCATGCACGTATATGATGATGATAGGGGCAAGTTGACTGTACTGACTTTAGGTCGCTTTCAGCAGTCAGTCTTATAATATGATCAACAACAGAGAACTCCTGATATATAAAAGTGCCACCTGATGTAGCTGACTAAGTGATTCTCTTTCTACGAAACGTTACAAAAGTACCCGCTGATGTAGCTAACTGATTCTCTTTCTACGAAACGTTCGCCAAATACAAACCTATCAACCACCATAATATCCTATATATAGGCTTCCGTTTCCATCCTCTTAGAGGTCAGGATAATACACATAGCTCTGGCGTTGCCATACTTCCTGTGTAATACGACCAGACAGCCTGATCCCCTCCACTGTTTCGTCTGTGACATCGTCGTATATGCTAGCTCGGAAACATAATTTCAGACTTATTGGCCATATTTAGCTAAATCATATAAAATTACAACTGAGATTGCATTTCCACCAACTGCATCTAATTTTTACGATTACTTTCTCCTATGACGCTAGATACTGATGTAGTAGATTTCCTTCTGCAGTGTATCTCGCAAACAAGCACACTCAGTGTGGCCTATCGCCAAACACTCAGCGGTTAATTGTGAGTTATGAAAACTGTTGCAGGCCACAATAAATGTGCTTCTTTACTAGACAAAATTACCGATGAGTGTCTGACATCTACAATAACGCTTTCGAGAGGCTGGTAGTGTTTTTTTTTATTCCAACGTTTACCGTCATCATAATTATGACATCAAAGGCCGTTGACAACAATTCAAAATTATGTACAATACAATTAAAAAACAAAGAATTGATAGAGTTCAAATGATACCATTTAAAGGCGTCTAAACAGTATTTGCAATGTCACTAATATTCATTGATTGACATCATAATATAACTCAGCTATTAATATCTATGATACTTGCAGGCAAGTTATACAATGCCTTGCTGGTAGTGTTAATGTAGACGTAAATGTTAATACGCGACATATCTGAGTGCTACACAAAAGTTACGTCATGGAGAATGGCTAAAGCTGCATATAAAAACAAAGTCCGCCACAGCCAGGTTTAGGGTCAGCTCGCCAATTTACAATCGCAATTTATATTGTAATAGTATCCTCGTTATTGGCATAATTTTTATCACCCCTCACGAAATTCTCAGAATCCTTCTGCCCTCTTGGAGAGACCTGTTCTAATTCTGTTAGACGCTTCGACAGTTTCAAGGGAGTTGATATGTAAGAATCTGATATAAATGCATGTATATTTTTACACACACATGCATACTTGTTAATTTTTATATATATATGCTACAAATTCAGAAAATGCATGACCTACGTGCATGTGTCAAAACTTCTTGTACGTCTGCGTATATGTGCATCTGTATCTGCCTTGATGCTTTCCCAATCTTGTGTATGTAAGATGTAGGGACAGCCGAGTCGAGATAAGGTCACATTTTTAAAGACGGCAAAACTTCCGGTTATCTCGCACTGTTGGCACTTGTCGGAAGCCGGGTATTTCCCATGAGTCAACACGTGCTTTTCGACGTACGCTGATAAGTAGGCTACTCGTGTACAATGATGAGGCATGAATAGACAGACGGATGGGCGACTCGTGTATGGTGCAACTCATATGTTTCACGATTTATATAAGGTGAGACGTATAGGCGTTTATACAGGACGTCTCGGCGATGAGAGAATTAAAATGTTCTGACAAGCGCTGGATATGGCGCGGCTTTTAGCGCCGCCTTGCCTGACAAATTCTAACTGAAAGCCTCACGGCTTATAGGTTTTCTTCATTTGGCAGCTTCTTCTTTTCTGTGGGAAAGTGCGTGCTAACAAAACAGTCTGCTTACTTGTATAGTCTCATACAATGCATGTCTAATCGTACAACTGTCTGCCTATAGCGTAGGCTATATATACGTTCGCTAAACTTCAGAGAAGAGGCTTTTAAAAGCTGCAAAGCAAGGATATTAACATTCACTGCAAAGATACGTGACACGCGAGAGAGTGTAATTATTGTGTATGCAGTCTGTTTATGTGTCTATGTATATAAACTGAATAAAATGCATAAACGAATGAGTTAATAGGTCTGGTCTGTTTGATTGGTAGAAATGCAGTTTGTGACAAAATTTCTGGCTATCCATTTTCTGTCAAACGTCGATTAGGGGATACTGCTTCAAGTCGGCCATTTTATAAACTAAGATTGCACTAGTCCTACTGTTTCGTGGCTCATCGAACAGACATTCTCGCAGTTCAGCCGTTTACCTGCACACATTTGTTGACATCTTAGATGAAGGATACAAGTAGCTCTACACTTATATAGCACCTATCTGAGCCTCTACATGTATGCGCAAGTCGCCGTGGTAACCGTTATAGCAAATAAAGGAGATATTTAGTGGCGCAATAAAGCCTTTGCAGACGTGTCATTCAGATTACATCTTGCAGCCCCGTTTAAAACGTAACCCATGCACTGCACAGCTAAATCACAGGCAACACGTCACCACTGACGGCCATCTGGCAAAGGCAATGAGTCAAGACCACAAGAGGCGTGAGCCCAGTCCGTATGGTCAGTTCAATCTACTATATCATTTGGCCGGCATTTTCGCTGTTCTCTAAGGCCAGGTACAGGGTTCAGCAATACGAAACGAAAGAAAAAAATATCGTACAAAGCAGATACCAACGATAATCGTAGCTACTGGTCATTTCTAAGGCAGGTGTCTGTGGCACGAACATAGTTATTAGTCATCAATGTTGAAAGATGCACGCAAGACGTAATAGTAAATATTACTATGACTATTGACTAATACTTCTATTACAACTAATATAGATGTGGTGGTGGTGGTGGTGATGGTGGTGGGGTGGTGGTGGTGAAGATATGGTAAGGTAAGATAATATGGGATTCCAGGGCGTAGTTGGCAGAACAAGAGAAGACATTTTCTGGTGTCAAACAGATTTCGAGATCGTCTGCTTTTAATCTCTACAGTTCGGGTTCGAATCCCGACGTTTCATGTGATATTGTCAAAATAAGGAAAGGTTGTCCGGCTATTGGATTGCTGCTGTTGAGTCTGCGCTTCAGTCGATATATCCTTCAACTCCAGGACCACGTCTCTGAAGACTAGTGCGGATTGTCGACCTTGGACTTTAATTAGAATCGCGACATTGTCGCAGTACTGCAGTGAGATCTGCAGACCCATTGGGGCTTTATAAGCAGGGTAACCATTCCTTGTAACGGCATTCGTTTTTTATCATCTGTTGTCTCACTAATATTTTAACACCTCTGGAAATTTCCCTTTGTCAGCCTCGCCATTCATAGTTTTCTAATATTACAGGTGCCCTTGACTGTATTACGACGCTATATAAATTGTCGTTATTTTTATATTTATTGCAAACTTGGGTCGTATTCCAGGCCTTGAGTCATGTCGAAATACACAATTTTGTTTAATCCTCTGCCAGACTGCCCACTCGGAGTCCACCATATTATCATATGGGACATATGATAATATGGTGGACTCCATGCAAAACCTACATATACATGGGTCCTCATAATGTCCATTGAAATCTTGCTATAGCGAAATTAGACAGCTTTAATGCATAAATTGCATCCGAATTCACAGTTCGTCTGCTAAAATACTCATGCATCTTGGAAGTGGTTTCCATAGTCGATAAGTTCAGAAGGTATCGTACTTAAGCAGGCTACACATCGAACGCATGATTTATTCTTCCATTTGTCTTCTCTTTGATCCGGTTTGCCACTTCTCTCTCGCTAGTCCTTGAACGCGGCATTGCAATTTAATCCGCATTTTAACTCGAAACGTCCACTTATATATCGGTCCGCTGTTTCTTCTTCTTCCTCCGCTTCCTCTTCTCCATCGACCCGCTTTTGACTTTCAAAGGCAGTCCCCACAGATTGTAGTCATGGCAACAAAACGGACGATAAATCTTCCACTGGCATTAAGAATGAATGCCGTCGCAGAAGACTAGTCATATTTCTTCTCGGATACGAACGACGCTTCGTATTGCACACACAATGCCCTTGTCGTGGCGCCCGCTGGACATGGGTAGCCGCTTGATGGTATCAACGGGCAAGTTGCCGACGTGAAGCGATGGCCACAAAGTGAGGCGTGACTGGTCGGACATCGGATTAGACGTATGTCCATTGGGCGCTGACCGTGATAAGATTTTTGTTTGAAGTCAGTTGGATTTATTGATTGAAAACCAGGATTGAGTGGGATTAGCAACTAGATTTACTGAAAGTAAACTTTTATGATAACGAAGAAAATGGGAGAGATACTAATTGTGAACTTTATCACATGGCTCATTCCTTCTTAGGCCCCGACTTTGTGCAAAATATGTTATGCATAATTCTACTAAATTTAATTAACATCTTGACCTCTTCGAATTTGATCTGGCATTGAACACAATCAATCGAGACACCTGGAAGAATTTTAAAAAGCGCAGATGATTAACAAATTCGTTTTCCTTAAACGAATTTTGTCTCGCGCAGAGAAAATTTGTTGCTTTAGGATTATCCTCCAATTTAGCCTGAGCCTATCTGCATAATGCTTCCGTAAGCCTATATTATTAATTGCTACATCTGTTGGTTGATGCAAAAATTATTATGCTACTGCGAGGATTACGATAGCTGTAAGTAAAGCACTGTAAATGTGTTGGTGTATCCATTGTACGGCATAGCACATTCGCGCTTATTCTTTAGATAAAACCTCTGTTTTTCTTCTTAAGCTATGGACTAAGAAATTAAGCTGTTGCCAAAAGCTGTCTCAATTTTGAGATCTTCACATCAGGGAGCTTATGTGCTTCTGTTCCCCGTCAGTAAACGAACGCGTCTCGTGTACATATACTGTTGTATGCTGCCTTCTATGATTTGGTGTTAGCCTGTTAGGTTTTGCTTTGTCTGCCTGCATGTATCCGTCGGTATACAAGAGTGAACGTGTATATAATAGTTTGGTTGCGCATGGTGAGTTTAATGTCTCTGTTTGAAAAGGAGTGGCTGAAGCATTATTATAGGCTATGATATGATTAGGGTATTTGTCAGAGCTTGCCAAGCTTGGACTTAAGTTGATCCGACGGGATCGTGTTTCGTAGAGTAAGCTTGTGTACCAAGTCTCTCATTGTAATTACGTAAAGATGATTGTCGTGCATAAAATCTTGTGGCTCAGAATCAGAAGTTTTCTTACAGCTTACTCGAACAAGACACACTTATCGACCAACAGTCGACCTGCCAATATAGGCAACCCGATGAACGTCGATCTAAGGTCGTTATATCCCGATGCCCCGGGATTTAACGACCTTAGATCGGGACTCTGGCAGGTATTATAAAGCCCACTGCCAGGAGTTCCCAAGGACGTCAAAGTCCCTGAGTTAAGGGCGATCACAAGATATCTGATCGAGGACACAGAGGAAGCGTCGCAGACTTATAGGTTTACTGTTGGATTGCACCATTTAATTGGTCAATTGTGGAAACTGCTAAGTGACGTCATAATCGCTTTGTTCAAATGTCATAATAAGAATTACGTCACTTCTAGCACAATAATTTGAAGTTGTCACTGATCTTCGAACATTCAGTGACGTCATAATTGCATCTTGTTGTCTTACTGCCCATCAGAACTTCTATACCATTATAGTAGACGTCTTTATAATACCTAGATAGCTATTATACAGGCGTCCAGGCATACACGTATCTTATAGTAATATAATCTAAAAGCCGTAATCTAAAAACCTGGTGGTCGAGGCCAGCGGCTCAGCTAGGAACACAGCATCTAGTCCCTCGATTTCCAAGATTCAGCTAGGAGTTCGATTTTATAATCACTGCAAAGTGGTTTGCAGAATCAAAGCGGTCTGAAGCACCATCTCCACATTTTCCTCGATTATTCCACCTCATCTACCGCTCTCACTCTATCAACTAAGCAGCCAACGCCTTTGTCAAATGCTTTCTTGAATGCCAGAAAACAGAGTGCTTTTAAATAAATAGAGTCTTGGCTCGGGATTTCACTCACGAAATAATTTCTGTTGAGGATGATCGTCATAAATGAAATCTCGTAGTTTTCTTAATTACTTGGAGACTCGAACAAGTGACACTCGATATGACCGACAGTCGAACTGCCAATATAGGCAACCCGACGTACGTAGATCTAGGGTCGTTATCCCGATGCCTCGGGATATAACGACCCTAGATCGGGTCCCTGGCAGGTATTGTAAAGCCCCCTGCCAGGAGTTCCAGGGACATCAACGTCAAGTCCCTGAGTTAAGGGCGATCACGAGATATCTGATCGAATATACAGGCGAAGCGTCGCAGACTTATAAGCTTTCTGTTGGACTTCTCCGCCGTCTAATTGGTCAATCGAGGAAACAGCTAAGCAACGTTTCCAGTGACGTCATTCACCTTGTTCGATTTCATAATAAGAAGCACGTCACAATTCTCACACGTCTGCTGCCAAACCACTCAGTGCATTCCTTCATCATAGCTCGTCTCGACTATTGTTCTGGGAAGCTCGCACTTTGGCCTCCCATCTAGCCGCACTAGCATGCTGCATAGACCGGAGTCTTGGGCTCTGCAGCGCGACTCAGAGGAGGCAAGGGAGCAAACCCTGGACACGTCTCCAGCTACATGCTGGAGGTCCCGCACTGGCTCCCTGTCCCAGCTGCATCGCCAGTACAGGGTAGCTGCCTTGGTTTTGCGCTGTCTCCAGGAAGCCTCGCCCCAACTTACCTCCGTGAGCTCTGCTGTTTGATTTCGGTTGTCCCAGGGCGTCGCCTCCTACGCTCCGCAGAAAAAGGAGTTCTTATGGTTCCTTTTGCTCGTACTGCAACAATGCAGAACCGAGCAGATTTCTGTCGAGCACAGGCAAAGGAATGATTTGGAATGCAGCACTTCCTCTCAGACCGTGCGGTCTAAGCCCTGGGTAAAAGTCTGCCTGAAACTTTCCTTACTAAGGAAAAACTGTTCTTTTTGGGCGCGTTGGAGTCAAGGAGCGCCTCGCTGAGCAAGTTTCTTTGAAGAGGCGCTCATATCAAATTCGATTTCATAATGAATGAATGAACGAATGAATTCTAGCATAATTAAACCAATCAGTGATCTTCGAACATTATGATATCTTATCTATATAATTCTGGGAGTTTGTCCTTCCGTAAGATATAGAGATTTTAAATGTCGAACCGTTGCAAAACGCCACCATTTCTGATTTCTCATATCGTGCTACAACACACCAGTCCGCATTCGCAAGGCATTTCGGGGTTTCTTCGACAAGCGATAGACGTCATCTAGCTACATTGGTAATAGCTGCGTATACGTTGCGTCTCATTTGCCTCACGATTGCGGTTCGCTTCCCGATGCTGGCTTATTTCAGAAATTTAAATCTTGGGCTAGCACGGTCCTTGCACGGGGATACTAAATGGCGTGGCTTCCATTCAAACGGGCCAGCGGTGGTGAAGGGTTGGCACTCATCAGATCAATTCATTGATAAAATTAGTTGGGTCTAGGCCATTATTCGGTCGCTATAGAAAACGGGAACTTTTACATTTTACATTTTAAAGTCTTGCGGAACGATATATATATAGGATAGAGCAAATTCAAATACACCCGGCGACTGCCGGTCAAAGCAGACAAAGTTAACCACGCAAATCAAGCGGGACGACGATTATAATATATAGGCTAAAGGCAGAGATAAACCGTGCGAAACCCTGAAAAATTACGCTCGCCAATGGAACACTAAAAACTCGAGAATAAGAGTCCGAGCTTCGTCTACTATATTTAGCTCGGGGGAAAATAACATGTTAGGTAGAGACAACCCGTGCGAAGCCGGGTTGAAACGTCTAGTGTATCACAGACGTCGCTATAATAGCTATTATACAGGCGTCCGTGTAGTTATGTAGTCTTATTCAAATTATATACGTATCTTACTATAATAATATAATCTAATGACTGTTTTCTAGAAACTCTGCTGGCCCGAGAACTTGCCCAGTGGCTCTGCTATAATAGACCCAGCATGCAGCTAGTCTCTCGATTTCACAGATACAGTAAGGAGTTCGATCTATAATCACTGCTAAGTTTTTTACTGAATCGAAGCGGTCTGAAACACCATCTCTACATTTCTTTCGATAATTCCTCCTCATCTAGCGCTTTCGCTCTGTTATCTAAATAAGTCTATCTAAAGTCTATGAACAAATACAGTCTTCGATGGCAGAAAAAAGTGCTTTTAAATCGATCAAAACTGAACTTCTTCTAATCATATTCGTTTATTGAGTTCAAACTGATAAACCGCAGTATGGTTACATGAAATAGTAGGAACATATCATGGCGAGTTAAACAAGAGTCGATTTCATAACTGTACGCTATATCAGCCTGTTAGGCGCCGATCCGTTCTACTGCTGCTAATTTTACCATCGCTTCTAGGGAATGGAAGGCTGAGTTAACCTTTTGGGGCTAGCGGGTATCGAACCCGCGTCCTTCTTTTCTTCGTACCTGTGTATTTCCATTCAACTATCACTCCGCCCAAAATGTCTCATATTCTCTTTGAAACTCCGCAACAACTAAATAAACTTTAATTCTTTTAATTCTGTTCGTCTGGGAACTGAAATTTAAATTTGAAGTTTAAAACACCTTGGTCAGAGCGATCAATAGAACTCCACAATAAGAGCACATCATCACCAATACTTATATCACAACACTGGCTACACAAGTACCAATAGTAAAGCGAATAACTTTCAAGAATGGGTTAGGGGCCGTCCATACAGTACGTCGGCTTCTGTTTAGAAAGTGAGACAGTTTTTGACAGGGGAGGGGGTAAGGCCATGTGTGACGTCACACATTTATTTATTTTTTATTTATAATTGATTTTTTTATTTTTTAGTAGAATTTCATAGCTTTAAAAATAATTTTCAAAAATTTTCTGAAACATTTTAATTAGTTTTATGTCAAAATAGCATGAAATGCATATCTCCTGAATGTGTTTTTCACGATTCCTCTCGCTAGGAGCGCTAGTAATAATGCTGTTGCGAAGCCTTGTTTATGTATTAGCCTTGCTTTCTGAAGTATTATTATTTCTATGTTCGAAAGTGTGACGTACTTTAGGGGGGGGGTCCGAGTTTTGTGACAGTTTGTGACAGGGAGAGGGGGTAAAATGGTCAAAAATAGCGTGATGTACTTTATGGACGGCCCCTTAACTCTATACAAGACTCTCACCTTCTGTCAACCATATAACTTTCTTTGCAACTCCAATCACCTCTCTGTACTGGCTGTCTCAATTGGAATATTCGGTGGACAAGAAAGGGTTTGAGTAGTGAGAAAGCCCTAGGCGCGCCTTTTCTGTTGCTGGCCTTACTCTGGAATTTTCTTCTGGCAAAAGTTAAGTTTGCATTCTCTGTCTTTTTGGTCTTCAGCTAATAGCTCATCATTCCTTGACTCGTTTCCAGCGTAGGCAGTTGCCTAATTGTCTTGGACTCTCTTACTGTCCGCCCGCTCTCATATGCCAAAGCTACAAAAATGAAGTTGCTAACGCTTCATATCCATGGCCGCCTCTCAGGTTAGCTCAGAAAACATATACTTATTCTTCTTTTCCTTGTTCTCTTTTTCACCTTCTTCATTAATCTATGGTCGCTGAAATCTTAGGTGCTGTACGGCTGTGCCTGTCTCTGCATATATTCATCATCGTCAAAACAAAAGCATTGCCAAAAATCAACTTATTCAACGCTGACCACATAAGATCGATACGAGACGTACGTGCTCCAGCTTCAAGGAAATCTCTATCTGAGGCTGGGAACTGTTTTTGCACAGGATCGAGGTCTCGACCCCATCACCACGAATAGACGCATATTGCTATCTTTGGGGATGCCAATTGTTATAAGTCCTGAGAATGTATATAGTCAAAATAAATACAGATTGTGGATAGTAAAAATTAATGCACTCTGTGGATAGTAAACATTAATACAGTCATGAAGAAGTGAAGAAAATTGATCCCCTAATCCAGACATTGTAGACCGAAACAGACCAAACGACCTGGCTCTTGCGGTCTGTAGGCCTAGAACACTGCTGCACATCCTGACGACGAGGTATTTGCGCAGCGCTGAAATGTTAAGAACTTTACATTTACATTCAAAACGAATAAATATAGTCTTGGCTCGGGCGGGATTTCACTCACGAAATAATTTCTGTTGAGGATGATCGTCATAAATGAAATCTCGTAGCTCAGAATCACAAGTTTTCTTACTTACTTGGAGACTCGAACAAGTGACACTCGATATGACCGACAGTCGAACTGCCAATATAGGCAACCCGACGTACGTAGATCTAGGGTCGTTATCCCGATGCCTCGGGATATAACGACCCTAGATCGGGTCCCTGGCAGGTATTGTAAAGCCCCCTGCCAGGAGTTCCCAGGGACGTCAAGTCCCTGAGTTAAGGGCGATCACGAGATATCTGATCGAATATACAGGCGAAGCGTCGCAGACTTATAAGCTTTCTGTTGGACTTCTCCGCCGTCTAATTGGTCAATCGAGGAAACAGCTAAGCAAAGTTTCCAGTGACGTCATAATCACCTTGTTCGATTTCATAATAAGAATCACGTCACAATTCTAGCATAATTAAACCAATCAGTGATCTTCGAACATTATGATATCTTATATATAATTCATGGCAACAGTCAGTAGGGGAGTGCCTGCTGAGGCTATGCCATCAGTGGTGAAGGTCTTGGCTGAAGTACCACCTTAGGGCGCTACGCGAGGTGGACAGGCTCAGCAGGAACCCTGAAAAAGCTGGCAAACGTGGGCGGCATCGCCGCCTTTGATACCACATGTGGATATCAGAGCCAGTCCTAAGCCTGGAACTCTCTTTAAGGGAGAAGCGCGAAGGTCGAACGGATGGGTGCAGATAGAAGGGTTGGCACTCATCAGATCAATTCATTGATAAAATTAGTTGGGTCTAGGGCATTATTCGGTCGCTATGGAAAACGGGAACGTTTACATTTTACATTTTAAAGTCTTGCAGGAACGATATATAGGATAGAGCAAATTCAAATACACCCGGTGACTGCCGGTCAAAGCAGACAAAGTTAACCACGCAAATCAAGCGGGAACGATTATTATATAGGCTAAAGGCAGAGATAAACCGTGCGAAGCCCTGAAAAATTAGCTCAGAAAACATATACTTATTCTTCTTTTCCTTGTTCTCTTTTTCACCTTCTTCATTAATCTATGGTCGCTGAAATCTTAGGTGCTGTACGGCTGTGCCTGTCTCTGCATATATTCATCATCGTCAAAACAAAAGCATTGCCAAAAATCAACTTATTCAACGCTGACCACATAAGATCGATACGAGACGTACGTGCTCCAGCTTCAAGGAAATCTCTATCTGAGGCTGGGAACTGTTTTTGCACAGGATCGAGGTCTCGACCCCATCACCACGAATAGACGCATATTGCTATCTTTGGGGATGCCAATTGTTATAAGTCCTGAGAATGTATATAGTCAAAATAAATACAGATTGTGGATAGTAAAAATTAATGCACTCTGTGGATAGTAAACATTAATACAGTCATGAAGAAGTGAAGAAAATTGATCCCCTAATCCAGACATTGTAGACCGAAACAGACCAAACGACCTGGCTCTTGCGGTCTGTAGGCCTAGAACACTGCTGCACATCCTGACGACGAGGTATTTGCGCAGCGCTGAAATGTTAAGAACTTTACATTTACATTCAAAACGAATAAATATAGTCTTGGCTCGGGCGGGATTTCACTCACGAAATAATTTCTGTTGAGGATGATCGTCATAAATGAAATCTCGTAGCTCAGAACAAGTTTCACAAGTTTTCTTACTTACTTGGAGACTCGAACAAGTGACACTCGATATGACCGACAGTCGAACTGCCAATATAGGCAACCCGACGTACGTAGATCTAGGGTCGTTATCCCGATGCCTCGGGATATAACGACCCTAGATCGGGTCCCTGGCAGGTATTGTAAAGCCCCCTGCCAGGAGTTCCCAGGGACGTCAAGTCCCTGAGTTAAGGGCGATCACGAGATATCTGATCGAATATACAGGCGAAGCGTCGCAGACTTATAAGCTTTCTGTTGGACTTCTCCGCCGTCTAATTGGTCAATCGAGGAAACAGCTAAGCAACGTTTCCAGTGACGTCATAATCACCTTGTTCGATTTCATAATAAGAATCACGTCACAATTCTAGCATAATTAAACCAATCAGTGATCTTCGAACATTATGATATCTTATATATAATTCATGGCAACAGTCAGTAGGGGAGTGCCTGCTGAGGCTATGCCATCAGTGGTGAAGGTCTTGGCTGAAGTACCACCTTAGGGCGCTACGCGAGGTGGACAGGCTCAGCAGGAACCCTGAAAAAGCTGGCAAACGTGGGCGGCATCGCCGCCTTTGATACCACATGTGGATATCAGAGCCAGTCCTAAGCCTGGAACTCTCTTTAAGGGAGAAGCGCGAAGGTCGAACGGATGGGTGCAGATAGAAGGGTTGGCACTCATCAGATCAATTCATTGATAAAATTAGTTGGGTCTAGGGCATTATTCGGTCGCTATGGAAAACGGGAACGTTTACATTTTACATTTTAAAGTCTTGCAGGAACGATATATAGGATAGAGCAAATTCAAATACACCCGGTGACTGCCGGTCAAAGCAGACAAAGTTAACCACGCAAATCAAGCGGGAACGATTATTATATAGGCTAAAGGCAGAGATAAACCGTGCGAAGCCCTGAAAAATTAGCTCAGAAAACATATACTTATTCTTCTTTTCCTTGTTCTCTTTTTCACCTTCTTCATTAATCTATGGTCGCTGAAATCTTAGGTGCTGTACGGCTGTGCCTGTCTCTGCATATATTCATCATCGTCAAAACAAAAGCATTGCCAAAAATCAACTTATTCAACGCTGACCACATAAGATCGATACGAGACGTACGTGCTCCAGCTTCAAGGAAATCTCTATCTGAGGCTGGGAACTGTTTTTGCACAGGATCGAGGTCTCGACCCCATCACCACGAATAGACGCATATTGCTATCTTTGGGGATGCCAATTGTTATAAGTCCTGAGAATGTATATAGTCAAAATAAATACAGATTGTGGATAGTAAAAATTAATGCACTCTGTGGATAGTAAACATTAATACAGTCATGAAGAAGTGAAGAAAATTGATCCCCTAATCCAGACATTGTAGACCGAAACAGACCAAACGACCTGGCTCTTGCGGTCTGTAGGCCTAGAACACTGCTGCACATCCTGACGACGAGGTATTTGCGCAGCGCTGAAATGTTAAGAACTTTACATTTACATTCAAAACGAATAAATATAGTCTTGGCTCGGGCGGGATTTCACTCACGAAATAATTTCTGTTGAGGATGATCGTCATAAATGAAATCTCGTAGCTCAGAATCACAAGTTTTCTTACTTACTTGGAGACTCGAACAAGTGACACTCGATATGACCGACAGTCGAACTGCCAATATAGGCAACCCGACGTACGTAGATCTAGGGTCGTTATCCCGATGCCTCGGGATATAACGACCCTAGATCGGGTCCCTGGCAGGTATTGTAAAGCCCCCTGCCAGGAGTTCCCAGGGACGTCAAGTCCCTGAGTTAAGGGCGATCACGAGATATCTGATCGAATATACAGGCGAAGCGTCGCAGACTTATAAGCTTTCTGTTGGACTTCTCCGCCGTCTAATTGGTCAATCGAGGAAACAGCTAAGCAACGTTTCCAGTGACGTCATAATCACCTTGTTCGATTTCATAATAAGAATCACGTCACAATTCTAGCATAATTAAACCAATCAGTGATCTTCGAACATTATGATATCTTATATATAATTCATGGCAACAGTCAGTAGGGGAGTGCCTGCTGAGGCTATGCCATCAGTGGTGAAGGTCTTGGCTGAAGTACCACCTTAGGGCGCTACGCGAGGTGGACAGGCTCAGCAGGAACCCTGAAAAAGCTGGCAAACGTGGGCGGCATCGCCGCCTTTGATACCACATGTGGATATCAGAGCCAGTCCTAAGCCTGGAACTCTCTTTAAGGGAGAAGCGCGAAGGTCGAACGGATGGGTGCAGATAGAAGGGTTGGCACTCATCAGATCAATTCATTGATAAAATTAGTTGGGTCTAGGGCATTATTCGGTCGCTATAGAAAACGGGAACGTTTACATTTTACATTTTAAAGTCTTGCGGGAACGATATATAGGATAGAGCAAATTCAAATACACCCGGTGACTGCCGGTCAAAGCAGACAAAGTTAACCACGCAAATCAAGCGGGAACGATTATTATATAGGCTAAAGGCAGAGATAAACCGTGCGAAGCCCTGAAAAATTAGCTCAGAAAACATATACTTATTCTTCTTTTCCTTGTTCTCTTTTTCACCTTCTTCATTAATCTATGGTCGCTGAAATCTTAGGTGCTGTACGGCTGTGCCTGTCTCTGCATATATTCATCATCGTCAAAACAAAAGCATTGCCAAAAATCAACTTATTCAACGCTGACCACATAAGATCGATACGAGACGTACGTGCTCCAGCTTCAAGGAAATCTCTATCTGAGGCTGGGAACTGTTTTTGCACAGGATCGAGGTCTCGACCCCATCACCACGAATAGACGCATATTGCTATCTTTGGGGATGCCAATTGTTATAAGTCCTGAGAATGTATATAGTCAAAATAAATACAGATTGTGGATAGTAAAAATTAATGCACTCTGTGGATAGTAAACATTAATACAGTCATGAAGAAGTGAAGAAAATTGATCCCCTAATCCAGACATTGTAGACCGAAACAGACCAAACGACCTGGCTCTTGCGGTCTGTAGGCCTAGAACACTGCTGCACATCCTGACGACGAGGTATTTGCGCAGCGCTGAAATGTTAAGAACTTTACATTTACATTCAAAACGAATAAATATAGTCTTGGCTCGGGCGGGATTTCACTCACGAAATAATTTCTGTTGAGGATGATCGTCATAAATGAAATCTCGTAGCTCAGAATCACAAGTTTTCTTACTTACTTGGAGACTCGAACAAGTGACACTCGATATGACCGACAGTCGAACTGCCAATATAGGCAACCCGACGTACGTAGATCTAGGGTCGTTATCCCGATGCCTCGGGATATAACGACCCTAGATCGGGTCCCTGGCAGGTATTGTAAAGCCCCCTGCCAGGAGTTCCCAGGGACGTCAAGTCCCTGAGTTAAGGGCGATCACGAGATATCTGATCGAATATACAGGCGAAGCGTCGCAGACTTATAAGCTTTCTGTTGGACTTCTCCGCCGTCTAATTGGTCAATCGAGGAAACAGCTAAGCAACGTTTCCAGTGACGTCATAATCACCTTGTTCGATTTCATAATAAGAATCACGTCACAATTCTAGCATAATTAAACCAATCAGTGATCTTCGAACATTATGATATCTTATATATAATTCATGGCAACAGTCAGTAGGGGAGTGCCTGCTGAGGCTATGCCATCAGTGGTGAAGGTCTTGGCTGAAGTACCACCTTAGGGCGCTACGCGAGGTGGACAGGCTCAGCAGGAACCCTGAAAAAGCTGGCAAACGTGGGCGGCATCGCCGCCTTTGATACCACATGTGGATATCAGAGCCAGTCCTAAGCCTGGAACTCTCTTTAAGGGAGAAGCGCGAAGGTCGAACGGATGGGTGCAGATAGAAGGGTTGGCACTCATCAGATCAATTCATTGATAAAATTAGTTGGGTCTAGGGCATTATTCGGTCGCTATGGAAAACGGGAACGTTTACATTTTACATTTTAAAGTCTTGCGGGAACGATATATAGGATAGAGCAAATTCAAATACACCCGGTGACTGCCGGTCAAAGCAGACAAAGTTAACCACGCAAATCAAGCGGGAACGATTATTATATAGGCTAAAGGCAGAGATAAACCGTGCGAAGCCCTGAAAAATTAGCTCAGAAAACATATACTTATTCTTCTTTTCCTTGTTCTCTTTTTCACCTTCTTCATTAATCTATGGTCGCTGAAATCTTAGGTGCTGTACGGCTGTGCCTGTCTCTGCATATATTCATCATCGTCAAAACAAAAGCATTGCCAAAAATCAACTTATTCAACGCTGACCACATAAGATCGATACGAGACGTACGTGCTCCAGCTTCAAGGAAATCTCTATCTGAGGCTGGGAACTGTTTTTGCACAGGATCGAGGTCTCGACCCCATCACCACGAATAGACGCATATTGCTATCTTTGGGGATGCCAATTGTTATAAGTCCTGAGAATGTATATAGTCAAAATAAATACAGATTGTGGATAGTAAAAATTAATGCACTCTGTGGATAGTAAACATTAATACAGTCATGAAGAAGTGAAGAAAATTGATCCCCTAATCCAGACATTGTAGACCGAAACAGACCAAACGACCTGGCTCTTGCGGTCTGTAGGCCTAGAACACTGCTGCACATCCTGACGACGAGGTATTTGCGCAGCGCTGAAATGTTAAGAACTTTACATTTACATTCAAAACGAATAAATATAGTCTTGGCTCGGGCGGGATTTCACTCACGAAATAATTTCTGTTGAGGATGATCGTCATAAATGAAATCTCGTAGCTCAGAATCACAAGTTTTCTTACTTACTTGGAGACTCGAACAAGTGACACTCGATATGACCGACAGTCGAACTGCCAATATAGGCAACCCGACGTACGTAGATCTAGGGTCGTTATCCCGATGCCTCGGGATATAACGACCCTAGATCGGGTCCCTGGCAGGTATTGTAAAGCCCCCTGCCAGGAGTTCCCAGGGACGTCAAGTCCCTGAGTTAAGGGCGATCACGAGATATCTGATCGAATATACAGGCGAAGCGTCGCAGACTTATAAGCTTTCTGTTGGACTTCTCCGCCGTCTAATTGGTCAATCGAGGAAACAGCTAAGCAACGTTTCCAGTGACGTCATAATCACCTTGTTCGATTTCATAATAAGAATCACGTCACAATTCTAGCATAATTAAACCAATCAGTGATCTTCGAACATTATGATATCTTATATATAATTCATGGCAACAGTCAGTAGGGGAGTGCCTGCTGAGGCTATGCCATCAGTGGTGAAGGTCTTGGCTGAAGTACCACCTTAGGGCGCTACGCGAGGTGGACAGGCTCAGCAGGAACCCTGAAAAAGCTGGCAAACGTGGGCGGCATCGCCGCCTTTGATACCACATGTGGATATCAGAGCCAGTCCTAAGCCTGGAACTCTCTTTAAGGGAGAAGCGCGAAGGTCGAACGGATGGGTGCAGATAGAAGGGTTGGCACTCATCAGATCAATTCATTGATAAAATTAGTTGGGTCTAGGGCATTATTCGGTCGCTATAGAAAACGGGAACGTTTACATTTTACATTTTAAAGTCTTGCGGGAACGATATATAGGATAGAGCAAATTCAAATACACCCGGTGACTGCCGGTCAAAGCAGACAAAGTTAACCACGCAAATCAAGCGGGAACGATTATTATATAGGCTAAAGGCAGAGATAAACCGTGCGAAGCCCTGAAAAATTAGCTCAGAAAACATATACTTATTCTTCTTTTCCTTGTTCTCTTTTTCACCTTCTTCATTAATCTATGGTCGCTGAAATCTTAGGTGCTGTACGGCTGTGCCTGTCTCTGCATATATTCATCATCGTCAAAACAAAAGCATTGCCAAAAATCAACTTATTCAACGCTGACCACATAAGATCGATACGAGACGTACGTGCTCCAGCTTCAAGGAAATCTCTATCTGAGGCTGGGAACTGTTTTTGCACAGGATCGAGGTCTCGACCCCATCACCACGAATAGACGCATATTGCTATCTTTGGGGATGCCAATTGTTATAAGTCCTGAGAATGTATATAGTCAAAATAAATACAGATTGTGGATAGTAAAAATTAATGCACTCTGTGGATAGTAAACATTAATACAGTCATGAAGAAGTGAAGAAAATTGATCCCCTAATCCAGACATTGTAGACCGAAACAGACCAAACGACCTGGCTCTTGCGGTCTGTAGGCCTAGAACACTGCTGCACATCCTGACGACGAGGTATTTGCGCAGCGCTGAAATGTTAAGAACTTTACATTTACATTCAAAACGAATAAATATAGTCTTGGCTCGGGCGGGATTTCACTCACGAAATAATTTCTGTTGAGGATGATCGTCATAAATGAAATCTCGTAGCTCAGAATCACAAGTTTTCTTACTTACTTGGAGACTCGAACAAGTGACACTCGATATGACCGACAGTCGAACTGCCAATATAGGCAACCCGACGTACGTAGATCTAGGGTCGTTATCCCGATGCCTCGGGATATAACGACCCTAGATCGGGTCCCTGGCAGGTATTGTAAAGCCCCCTGCCAGGAGTTCCCAGGGACATCAACGTCAAGTCCCTGAGTTAAGGGCGATCACGAGATATCTGATCGAATATACAGGCGAAGCGTCGCAGACTTATAAGCTTTCTGTTGGACTTCTCCGCCGTCTAATTGGTCAATCGAGGAAACAGCTAAGCAACGTTTCCAGTGACGTCATAATCACCTTGTTCGATTTCATAATAAGAATCACGTCACAATTCTAGCATAATTAAACCAATCAGTGATCTTCGAACATTATGATATCTTATATATAATTCATGGCAACAGTCAGTAGGGGAGTGCCTGCTGAGGCTATGCCATCAGTGGTGAAGGTCTTGGCTGAAGTACCACCTTAGGGCGCTACGCGAGGTGGACAGGCTCAGCAGGAACCCTGAAAAAGCTGGCAAACGTGGGCGGCATCGCCGCCTTTGATACCACATGTGGATATCAGAGCCAGTCCTAAGCCTGGAACTCTCTTTAAGGGAGAAGCGCGAAGGTCGAACGGATGGGTGCAGATAGAAGGGTTGGCACTCATCAGATCAATTCATTGATAAAATTAGTTGGGTCTAGGGCATTATTCGGTCGCTATAGAAAACGGGAACGTTTACATTTTACATTTTAAAGTCTTGCAGGAACGATATATAGGATAGAGCAAATTCAAATACACCCGGTGACTGCCGGTCAAAGCAGACAAAGTTAACCACGCAAATCAAGCGGGAACGATTATTATATAGGCTAAAGGCAGAGATAAACCGTGCGAAGCCCTGAAAAATTAGCTCAGAAAACATATACTTATTCTTCTTTTCCTTGTTCTCTTTTTCACCTTCTTCATTAATCTATGGTCGCTGAAATCTTAGGTGCTGTACGGCTGTGCCTGTCTCTGCATATATTCATCATCGTCAAAACAAAAGCATTGCCAAAAATCAACTTATTCAACGCTGACCACATAAGATCGATACGAGACGTACGTGCTCCAGCTTCAAGGAAATCTCTATCTGAGGCTGGGAACTGTTTTTGCACAGGATCGAGGTCTCGACCCCATCACCACGAATAGACGCATATTGCTATCTTTGGGGATGCCAATTGTTATAAGTCCTGAGAATGTATATAGTCAAAATAAATACAGATTGTGGATAGTAAAAATTAATGCACTCTGTGGATAGTAAACATTAATACAGTCATGAAGAAGTGAAGAAAATTGATCCCCTAATCCAGACATTGTAGACCGAAACAGACCAAACGACCTGGCTCTTGCGGTCTGTAGGCCTAGAACACTGCTGCACATCCTGACGACGAGGTATTTGCGCAGCGCTGAAATGTTAAGAACTTTACATTTACATTCAAAACGAATAAATATAGTCTTGGCTCGGGCGGGATTTCACTCACGAAATAATTTCTGTTGAGGATGATCGTCATAAATGAAATCTCGTAGCTCAGAATCACAAGTTTTCTTACTTACTTGGAGACTCGAACAAGTGACACTCGATATGACCGACAGTCGAACTGCCAATATAGGCAACCCGACGTACGTAGATCTAGGGTCGTTATCCCGATGCCTCGGGATATAACGACCCTAGATCGGGTCCCTGGCAGGTATTGTAAAGCCCCCTGCCAGGAGTTCCCAGGGACGTCAAGTCCCTGAGTTAAGGGCGATCACGAGATATCTGATCGAATATACAGGCGAAGCGTCGCAGACTTATAAGCTTTCTGTTGGACTTCTCCGCCGTCTAATTGGTCAATCGAGGAAACAGCTAAGCAACGTTTCCAGTGACGTCATAATCACCTTGTTCGATTTCATAATAAGAATCACGTCACAATTCTAGCATAATTAAACCAATCAGTGATCTTCGAACATTATGATATCTTATATATAATTCATGGCAACAGTCAGTAGGGGAGTGCCTGCTGAGGCTATGCCATCAGTGGTGAAGGTCTTGGCTGAAGTACCACCTTAGGGCGCTACGCGAGGTGGACAGGCTCAGCAGGAACCCTGAAAAAGCTGGCAAACGTGGGCGGCATCGCCGCCTTTGATACCACATGTGGATATCAGAGCCAGTCCTAAGCCTGGAACTCTCTTTAAGGGAGAAGCGCGAAGGTCGAACGGATGGGTGCAGATAGAAGGGTTGGCACTCATCAGATCAATTCATTGATAAAATTAGTTGGGTCTAGGGCATTATTCGGTCGCTATAGAAAACGGGAAGTTTACATTTTACATTTTAAAGTCTTGCGGGAACGATATATAGGATAGAGCAAATTCAAATACACCCGGTGACTGCCGGTCAAAGCAGACAAAGTTAACCACGCAAATCAAGCGGGAACGATTATTATATAGGCTAAAGGCAGAGATAAACCGTGCGAAGCCCTGAAAAATTAGCTCAGAAAACATATACTTATTCTTCTTTTCCTTGTTCTCTTTTTCACCTTCTTCATTAATCTATGGTCGCTGAAATCTTAGGTGCTGTACGGCTGTGCCTGTCTCTGCATATATTCATCATCGTCAAAACAAAAGCATTGCCAAAAATCAACTTATTCAACGCTGACCACATAAGATCGATACGAGACGTACGTGCTCCAGCTTCAAGGAAATCTCTATCTGAGGCTGGGAACTGTTTTTGCACAGGATCGAGGTCTCGACCCCATCACCACGAATAGACGCATATTGCTATCTTTGGGGATGCCAATTGTTATAAGTCCTGAGAATGTATATAGTCAAAATAAATACAGATTGTGGATAGTAAAAATTAATGCACTCTGTGGATAGTAAACATTAATACAGTCATGAAGAAGTGAAGAAAATTGATCCCCTAATCCAGACATTGTAGACCGAAACAGACCAAACGACCTGGCTCTTGCGGTCTGTAGGCCTAGAACACTGCTGCACATCCTGACGACGAGGTATTTGCGCAGCGCTGAAATGTTAAGAACTTTACATTTACATTCAAAACGAATAAATATAGTCTTGGCTCGGGCGGGATTTCACTCACGAAATAATTTCTGTTGAGGATGATCGTCATAAATGAAATCTCGTAGCTCAGAATCACAAGTTTTCTTACTTACTTGGAGACTCGAACAAGTGACACTCGATATGACCGACAGTCGAACTGCCAATATAGGCAACCCGACGTACGTAGATCTAGGGTCGTTATCCCGATGCCTCGGGATATAACGACCCTAGATCGGGTCCCTGGCAGGTATTGTAAAGCCCCCTGCCAGGAGTTCCCAGGGACATCAACTCGTCAAGTCCCTGAGTTAAGGGCGATCACGAGATATCTGATCGAATATACAGACGAAGCGTGCTCCAGCTTCAAGGAAATCTTATCTGAGGCTGGGAACTGTTTTTGCACAGGATCGAGGTCTCGACCCCATCACCACGAATAGACGCATATTGCTATCTTTGGGGATGCCAATTGTTATAAGTCCTGAGAATGTATATAGTCAAAATAAATACAGATTGTGGATAGTAAAAATTAATGCACTCTGTGGATAGTAAACATTAATACAGTCATGAAGAAGTGAAGAAAATTGATCCCCTAATCCAGACATTGTAGACCGAAACAGACCAAACGACCTGGCTCTTGCGGTCTGTAGGCCTAGAACACTGCTGCACATCCTGACGACGAGGTATTTGCGCAGCGCTGAAATGTTAAGAACTTTACATTTACATTCAAAACGAATAAATATAGTCTTGGCTCGGGCGGGATTTCACTCACGAAATAATTTCTGTTGAGGATGATCGTCATAAATGAAATCTCGTAGCTCAGAATCACAAGTTTTCTTACTTACTTGGAGACTCGAACAAGTGACACTCGATATGACCGACAGTCGAACTGCCAATATAGGCAACCCGACGTACGTAGATCTAGGGTCGTTATCCCGATGCCTCGGGATATAACGACCCTAGATCGGGTCCCTGGCAGGTATTGTAAAGCCCCCTGCCAGGAGTTCCCAGGGACGTCAAGTCCCTGAGTTAAGGGCGATCACGAGATATCTGATCGAATATACAGGCGAAGCGTCGCAGACTTATAAGCTTTCTGTTGGACTTCTCCGCCGTCTAATTGGTCAATCGAGGAAACAGCTAAGCAACGTTTCCAGTGACGTCATAATCACCTTGTTCGATTTCATAATAAGAATCACGTCACAATTCTAGCATAATTAAACCAATCAGTGATCTTCGAACATTATGTAATTATAGATTTACCTGTTGGTAGGTCAACCAGTCAGTCAGTCGGTCGGTGAGTCAGTCAGTCAGACAACCGGTCGATAGGTCAGCCAGTCAGTCGGTCGGTTGGTCAGCCAATCGGTAGATTCCCATCAGTAAGTCGGTAGGTCAGCCAGTTAGTCGATTGGTCAGCCAGTCGGTAGGTCAGTCAGTCGGTCGGTCAGCCAGTCAGTCAGTCGGTCAGCCAGGTAGATCCCCATCAGTCAGTCGGTAGGTCAGCCAGTTAGTCAGTCGATTGGTCAGCCAGTCGGTAGGTCAGTCGGTTGGTAGGTCAGGCAGTCAGTAGGCCAGTCAGTCAGTTGGTCAGCCAGTCTGTTGGTCAGTCAGTCAATCAGCCGGTTAATCAGCCAGTCACCCCAACAGTCAGTCATGCAGTGAGTCATTCATTCTGTAGATGAGTCAGTCAGTCAGATATGCCAATCAGCTTAAAATAGATTATGTATAGCAAAATTTGATGAAAAGTGTAAATGACATAGAAAAGAAATCAAAATTCAGTCTACCCATTCCATCAATTAAACTTTTGACATGCTCCCATTTCTTAAAACAGCAATATGACGACATACAGAGCTCCAATAAACATTCAATTCATTCACTTGCCTAACTGATAAGTGCAAAGCAGGAAGGCATGCGTCAAGTGGGGCAAAGACTACCTCTCCTGTAAGTTGATTTAATTAGAAGTACGAGTCGAAATACAGTTACATGCATGATAGAATACCGCATATGCTTCAAAGTATTGACAGTAAGCATCGGCTGTTTATGGCCACCAGCTCTTCATTTTCCCTCTATGACTAGCCCTAACTCTTCCTCCCTAGGTTCCCCGATATACAATAACTTTTTGGATCAATTTCTTTAGATTACTGTTAACCAAACGGTATGCAATAAGATTTTACACTGTCAAACTCAAGTAAAAGTGCACAGATAGTTGCATTGCAAACATTCAGCAGGACTTAAAGACCATGCACCAAGGAGGTCTTTTGATGGCCCTCGTTCACATCGTCAGTTGCGGATTTTATGGACTTGTATCCGCTTCAACACCCATATGCTTCACAGTTGACCATGTTTACATGCAACAGTATTCTGTAGGTAAATAAACACAATGCGAACATGCCTAAATATGCAGCGTGTAAGACGAATCGTTGTGGTATATCGGAAAAGTTGAGTCCCCGATTCTATAAGCTTGACCTTGTCTTTACGTTGTCCAATGTCCAGTGTTTGTGAATATTATTAAAATAATATGAACATCTTAACATCAAAAGAAAGGACATTAAATGATGGCGTTCTAAATCCAAGCCACAGTCAGTTCAACGTCCAAAATGTCGATCAAAGTACAGACCAAGCTGAACAAACACACGCAAAAAGAGAATTTTAAAATGTAGGGCCAGCAACCAAACAAGCTCGCTCACCAAAACAGCTCAACTTGGGCAAAATCAGAGAGCAAATTCAATTATTGGCCTCACAGAAAACTGATGCAGTTGGGGAATAAGGACTGAGTTTAAGTATTGTGGCTAACCAAACTTTAATATTTCGCATTTAAAAGCCACAATTTAAAGCAAAGAGCAGTTCTTTAAGGCAAGCTTATAGTATCGGGGCCTGAAGGATTATAGTGCCTAAGTTTACTGGCGTCGTGAGTGTCGATTAGGGTCAGGTTAGCCTAGGCGTCGCTATTGTCGGTTAGGGTCAGGTTAGTGGGGCCAGACAGGTAAAAGTGCATTTTAGCGTATTAAACCCATGATGATTTCGGCCAAGTATTTTAGCGTATTTTATTATTTCTCTTATGTGTTTGCGTAAATGGAAGCTGGATTGATAAAAATAATTCTTTGCCCAAATGGAAGTTGGATTGATGAAAGGAGTTATCTGCTAAAGTGGAAGCTGGATTGATGAAAAAACGTGTAGTTTGGCGTCGTAAATGACACGCGATTTCATGGCGAATCAGCGTTGGTCGAATAGAAGTTGGACTGCAGAAAAGAATTCTTGCTAAATAGAAGTGGGATTGATGAAAATAATGTTACCTTAAATAGAAGTTGGATTGATGTAAATAATATTGCTTAAATAGAAGCTGGATACATTTCAGTTATCATGAAAGTCATTGAAATAATTAAATACGCTAAAATACACGCCTAAATCCACTATCAATAAAATACGCTAAAATGCACTTTTACCGCCAGACATTCTTATTGTTGGCTGAAAACAGTAAAATTAAGAAACCATGATTAAGAATTGCCGTGCCCAAGCAGACCAACAGTTCATAAACACGGGCGGCAACGGTGCAGAAACTTTTTCATTTCTCCTTAAGAAATGAATTAAAACTTATCTCGGTATGGGTGAAGCCTTTGGCCACGCTCCGAATTGCACCAAATTTTACCTGCTGATACCTGGGGCCCAATATGATGACATGCGACTATTCCCGACTTGGGGA
Source organism: Aporrectodea caliginosa (assembly GCA_020284085.1). Classification (NCBI taxonomy): domain Eukaryota; kingdom Metazoa; phylum Annelida; class Clitellata; order Crassiclitellata; family Lumbricidae; genus Aporrectodea; species Aporrectodea caliginosa. The sequence continues at coordinate 1,772,941 of JACEVL010000779.1, forward strand.
AACGACCCCCCAAAAAATTATGAATTTTTTAAAATTCTATCGGAATCACTATCATTAACGTTGTTTACCTATACCGGAATACGCTCGATGACATGCGCGGCGCGGTTTTATAGCGCTATAATTTAGAAACTTTTATAGCGCTATAATTTACAGCAATACCCTCTGTTGGGCGAATACCCTAACAATACTGGCATTTTCGCTTGCTTGTAAACGTCCAATCTATGTTTATAATTCGTTCCGAAGGCCAGACGACGACTGGCGGCATTCAAAGGAAATGTCTGTGGCTAAGCTTGACAAGCAGAAGGATATAGGAGGCTCAGTTAATCTAGCCCATAGTAGCTTTGCAAATGTTCAGCCTCTAAGAATGTTTTTGGAGGATAACCATTTCACTGCAGTTTTGCCTGTTGTTAACACTGTAAATGCACAACTAAGGCCTTCAATGTTTAACACCATTCCAAACTTTACTCCAGACCTTGCAGACCAACTTTGACACCTAGCTTCTAACCTTCAAATTTTTAGTCTTCTTGTGTGTGATTGATAATAATTAATAACAATAATAAAAATAATAATAATAGTAATAAAAATAATAATAATAAGGTGTTTTCAAATGCATTAGGACATGTAGTATTGAATTAGCATAAATGTTTTGCACAAACGAATAAGTAACTTGGTTTTATCTGTTTTTGTTAACTCAATATTACTGGTGTACACATCCGAAATAGTATTTGTACTAACTTTCAGATAGATTTCAGTAATTTTCTTGTACAGAATCAGTGATTAAATGTAGCATACTTGTGCTACATGCTTTGTAACATTGAATAAGTAATTTGGTATTTGTACTGACTTTCAGATAGATTTCAGTAATTTTCTTGTACAGAATCAGTGATTAAATGTAGCATACTTGTGCTACATACTTTAAATTAAATAGTAATTGCATTAGTTTTCATTTGTGACATACTTGTTACTTGTAATGCATTGCTTGTTAAAAAAACACATGTGGAATAAATAGTTTACCGTGTGATATACCACCTGTTTACTTTCGCATTCCGTTAGGTAAAACTTTTTCGTTACGGTAAAACTTTCTAAGTTACTTGCACAGGCCTGTACATAGCAAGAGTAATACATTCATACAAATGAACAAAAATTATATATACAACCAAAAAATTTAATGAGAGGCTTAATTGTTCATCAGGTGTACAAAGACAGAGGAAGAAGAGCTAGCTAGGGGAACACAGAGGAAGAAGGCCTAGTCATAGGGGCAAATGAAGGGTTCAAATAGCCAGATCCACACAGGCGAGCAATACAGCATCGTAACAACCGTAGTGGCACGAACTACATCAAATAATCTGTCCCCAAATAAAATTTCAACTACAATAAAACTCTATGATTATGTGGTTATTTCCACCTATTGACACTGAAAAATAAGCTCAAAATGCATAAAGTTTCAATTGAAATTAGTAATAATAATAGTAATTGACAAAGCATTAATTTATTTCAACACATTGTAAAAACATAGTCTTTTGTGCAAACAGTGGCGGCGCCAGGATTTCGGGTTTCTGGGGGGCTGTAGCCCTAAGCCCTTCCTTTTCTCCCCTCTCTCTTTTCCCCTTCCTGTACCTCCATCCAGAGGCGCAACCACGGTCCAGAAGTTGGGGACCTACTAGAATGTCTGAGGGGATTGCGAGCGCCGAAGGCGCGAAGCTGCGATTGCCGAAGGCAAGAAGCCCCTAACGACTAGGGGTATGGGGAGCGTCGTAAGCTCCCCCATCGGGGTCTGGGGCGGAGCCCCAGAAGCCAACGCAATTTTGAGCATTTCATGCCAAATGCAGTACATTTTGGGCTCTAATTTACCTCAAATTTTTCACCGATGATTTCGATATAAAAGTACCTAAACCATCTAGATATGTGAAAAAATGACTTTATTATATGAATAAACTGAGATTTTAGGTTTTAGAAGAATACCACTCGCAGTCTCAGAAGTAAAAATTGAAATGTCCTCCTAGGCTTCTACCGCGAGCCTTAGTCGAATTTTAAAGCGTGATAAGTAGGCTACAGGTTTAGAGTGAAATTATACAGCAACATCCTGCACTGAATTCTTATAGACTCAGTTGAGTTTAGCGGCTTTAGCCTTACTCTGTATTCTATCGGCCAGGTCCAGCGATTTGTTAGGGGACGGACCTACTAGAACGTTCGAGTGGGGGAAATTGCGAGTGCGGAAGGTGCACGTACAGCCGCGATTGCGGAAAGCAAGAAGCCCCTAACGACTATAGGGATACGGGGGAGCGTCGTAAGCTCCGCCAACGGGGTCTGGGGCGGAGCCCCAGACGACGACGCAATTTTGAGCATTTAATACCAAATGGAGTGCATTTTGGGCTCTTGTTTACCTCAAAATTTTCAACAGTTGGGGGGGGACCGTCCCAGCCTGCCCGAAATTTGGGGGGACGCGTCCCACAGGGTGGTTGCGCCTATGCCTCCATCCCTTCCCTCTTCTATACCCGACACAAAACCTGCAGACAATGGAATCAATATAGGTCCTACTGTACAGAAGTTTGAGTTCTATCACAAGAAAATCTTTAAGATGTTCCCAAATTACTTCTTTCATAGACCCTTACAGCTGTTACTGGGCATTGATTTGAAACAGGTTCTTGCAAGTTTTACTATTCTCCACTTAGATTGATTGAAAACTATACAATAAACACGTTGAATCCAATGTTTATTTCCTTTTAAAGCACAAATTTAATGTACATAAGCGACATAAAATCCCTAACAAGTTATTACAGTATTTTGCTACAGGAAAACTTTCAAACATGAATTTATTTGAACTGCAACTATGCCTCCTGTACAAACAGCATGATGACAAACTTAAAACATCCATTTTTCTATTCTTATATACATATACAAAATCTCTTGCCATGTAATTCAGTAACATTCCTAACAGATGGATCACATTCCCAATCACACTTTTGTGTCTGAAATACTTCATGTTGGAATAAAGCCATCATGCAATACTACACCAAACCCATTAAAACATCAACATCATGAAGTTGAAAACACTTTACTTAAGAATTATTATCCATGGCAACACTTGGAAATTCTATAAAAATAAAAATATAACAAACAGTTTTTGAAAGAAACTTAAGGAAAACTTCGTAAATCTATAGCAGAAACCCCAAGAAAATAATTAACTGGGCATACTCAATTTTCATGTGTAGTCGGCAGTTAGATACTCAAAGAACGCCTCTTCAACAACTTTCCCAGAAACTCTCCAACATGCAGACTTAAACTACCAACAGCATTCATGTGCATGGCAGACAAACTTTTCTTCCAAATGTCTGCAACACGTTTACTGCAAGCAAACAATTGATTAAAATGTAACATTTGCTTTGAGAAATTTTTAGTATGCGTCGCTGCATGTAAAGTCACATAAACTGTGACATTAGATTTCTGAATGTTGATAAAGCATTATGCCGTTTTTCAAATACACACGTCACCAGTTGTAAGCGCAGACCAGTGTTATTAATTGGTAAAGCACAACTATTGGATCATCAGTTATTGCAGTTAACTTAATACTAATAATCTTTCTTTTTAAATCTGGTTAACAATTCAACAACATTCATACTAATTAAAATGCACGTTAACAGCATGCAAGTTATTTGGTGCAATGGTGCTATGGCAGGGCAAAAATGCCACCTTACGCCATGAAAGCATTAATCCTAGGCATTATTACCTGCACTTGAGTTTGCTTTGCTGAAGTCGAGTACAGTTTGCCCTTTGATTTGGCGAAATTTCTTCAGTGGAGGCACACTGGACATATTACTCAAACTTAGCGTCGTTTGGCGAACGAAAATAAACGAAATTCTCGCAAAAATGTCAATTATTTATTAATTAAATATTGATCGCATTAATCTGTTTCCCGCTATTAGGCCCTTTTGCTTTTCCAACGGAAGTGAGTCAGTCACGCACTGAAGCAACCATAATAATTATAAGAGGTCGTTGCACGCAACTGAAACCGTAAGGTAAGTAAGAATGTAATCGCTAAAGATTAAAATAGGCCCTGTGAGTCTGTGACCCTGTCCATCATAATCAAGTAATATAATTGCCTCACTGCCTGAGATAGTTGATGATTTCGTTGCCGTTGGTCACTGTTCAGTTGGCTTATTATGAAGTAAGCATTGACAGAGATTTCCCACTTTTTCTTTGGGGGGCTGAGCCGCAGTTAGGGGGGCTAAGCCCCCCCTAGCCCCCTGGCGCCGTCACTGTGTGCAAATGTAATTCAATTATAATATTAATATTAATATAGTAATAATAATAATGTTTATCAATTTCTAAGTTATAGCGCTATTAAACCGATCTTTCTCATTGCGCTATAATATTTGTTCAACTACGTCTTCCGGTATAGGTAAACAACGTAAATAAAAGTGATTCCGATAGAATTTTAAAAAATTCATAATTTCTTTTTGGGTCGTTTCCCCAAGTCGGGAATAGTCGCATGTCATCATATTGGGTCCCAGGTATCACCAGGTAAAATTTGGTGCAATTCGGAGCGTGGCCAAAGGCTTCACCCATACCCTTATCTCAGCAGCAGAAACCCCAAATAATGAGTGAAAACTAAAACCCTTACTGGCCGAAATGGAGAATTAAACAGCTAAAAACGGTAATTTTATGAATAAATACGACAATATTTTAGCATTGGAAAAACAACTCACTCAGCAGGCCAACGCTGTTTCCCTGCTTGATAAGGACGCTGTTCTTGATTAAAATATTAATTAGTCTCAGCATTTCATCGTAATTTGAATTACTTACCAAATTAAAGAAGTTTGTTAGGTCCACAAAACTAATTTTCAAACTTATTTCTTACTTTTAACGCGTACAACTTTAAACTCATTCGTATGCGCCGTAGTAGATCAACTGTTGTATACGACTCACTATAAGTCGTCTGCGCTGAATGTCCTGCCAGCTATTATTAAGACGTCTATGGCTGAGGCTATGCCATCAGTGGTGAAGGTCTTGGCTGAAGTACCACCTTAGGGCGCTACGCGAGGTGGACAGGCTCAGCAGGAACCCTGAAAAAGCTGGCAAACGTGGGCGGCATCGTCGCCTTTGATACCACATGTGGATATCAGAGCCAGTCCTAAGCCTGGAACTCTCTTTAAGGGAGAAGCGCGAAGGTCGAACGGATGGGTGCAGATAGAAGGGTTGGCACTCATCAGATCAATTCATTGATAAAATTTGTTGGGGCTAGGGCATTATTCGGTCGCTATGGAAAACGGGAACGTTTACATTTTACATTTTACATTTTAAAGGCTTGCAGGAACGATATATAGGATAGAGCAAATTCAAATACACCCGGTGACTGCCGGTCAAAGCAGACAAAGTTAACCACGCAAATCAAGCGGGAACGATTATTATATAGGCTAAAGGCAGAGATAAACCGTGCGAAGCCCTGAAAAATTAGCTCAGAAAACATATACTTATTCTTCTTTTCCTTGTTCTCTTTTTCACCTTCTTCATTAATCTATGGTCGCTGATATCTTAGGTGATGTACGGCTGTGCCTGTCTCTGCATATATTCATCATCGTCAAAACAAAAGCATTGCCAAAAATGAACTTATTCAACGCTGACCACATAAGATCGATACGAGACGTACGTGCTCCGGCATCAAGGAAATCTCTATCTGAGGCTGGGAACTGTTTTTGCACAGGATCGAGGTCTCGACCCCATCACCACGAATAGACGCATATTGCTATCTTTGGGGATGCCAATTGTTATAAGTCCTGAGAATGTATATAGTCAAAATAAATACAGATTGTGGATAGTAAAAATTAATGCAATCTGCGGATAGTAAACATTAATACAGTCATGAAGAAGTGAAGAAAATTGATCCTCTGATCCAGACATTGTAGACCGAAACAGACCAAACGACCTGGCTCTTGCGGTTTGTAGGCCTAGAACACTGCTGCACGTCCTGACGACGAGGTATTAGCGCAGCGCTGAAATGTTAAGAACTTTACATTTACATTCAAAACGAATAAATATAGTCTTGGCTCGGGCGGGATTTCACTCACGAAATAATTTCTGTTGAGGATGATCGTCATAAATGAAATCTCGTAGCTCAGAATCACAAGTTTTCTTACTTACTTGGAGACTCGAACAAGTGACACTCGATATGACCGACAGTCGAACTGCCAATATAGGCAACCCGACGTACGTAGATCTAGGGTCGTTATCCCGATGCCTCGGGATATAACGACCCTAGATCGGGTCCCTGGCAGGTATTGTAAAGCCCCCTGCCAGGAGTTCCCAGGGACATCAACTCGTCAAGTCCCTGAGTTAAGGGCGATCACGAGATATCTGATCGAATATACAGGCGAAGCGTCGCAGACTTATAAGCTTTCTGTTGGACTTCTCCGCCGTCTAATTGGTCAATCGAGAAAACAGCTAAGCAAAGTGTCCAGTGACGTCATAATCACCTTGTTCGATTTCATAATAAGAATCACGTCACAATTCTAGCATAATTAAACCAATCAGTGATCTTCGAACATTATGATATCTTCTATATAATAAATGGCAACAGTCAGTAGGGGAGTGCCTGCTGAGGCTATGCCATCAGTGGTGAAGGTCTTGGCTGAAGTACCACCTTAGGGCGCTACGCGAGGTGGACAGGCTCAGCAGGAACCCTGAAAAAGCTGGCAAACGTGGGCGGCATCGCCGCCTTTGATACCACATGTGGATATCAGAGCCAGTCCTAAGCCTGGAACTCTCTTTAAGGGAGAAGCGCGAAGGTCGAACGGATGGGTGCAGATAGAAGGGTTGGCACTCATCAGATCAATTCATTGATAAATTTTGTTGGGTCTAAGGCATTATTCGGTCGCTATGGAAAACGGGAACGTTTATATTTTACATTTTACATTTTAAAGGCTTGCAGGAACGATATATAGGATAGAGCAAATTCAAATACACCCGGTGACTGCCGGTCAAAGCAGGCAAAGTTAACCACGCAAATCAAGCGCGAACCAGTGGCGTAGCAATGGGTTGTGCAGGTTGTGCAGTGCACAAGGGCCCACGGCGGTCAAGGGCCCCCTGGCGGTCAAGGGCTCCCGGCGGTCAAGGGCCCCCGGCGGTCAGACCCTCAGCCTTAGTTTTTTGGCTGCAACGTTCAGCGCTCTCTTGCCTTCGACACTCTTAGATGCCTCTGACGACGAACTGTGTGCAGCAGCCGTACTGTTAGCTAAACAGTATTATATACCGACATTTCGCTTGCTTTTCCAGCTCAGCTGTTGTCATTTCGCTCAAACTTTCGTTCGAAGTTGTCAACGAGATCAGCCATCTTCGAAATTGCACAACTGTTACTCCTAGACTATTATGCTCTTTCGTCTACATTCAGTGATGTCTGCACTGCCTACATGTTGCTGCTGACATTGCCTGTGACTGTTGCAACATGTGAAAGATCAATTTCAGAACTGAAGCTCTTCAAAAACTACTTGCGAAGTACCATATATGTCAGAAGAGCGGCTGAACGACCTGGCAATGTTGTCAATAGAAATGAACATGCCAAAAAGCTTGACACTTCAAAAGTGGTGGATTTTTGCGCAAGAGAAAGCGCGCAAACGATCGTTTTAACTTTTAGCATTCCTCTCCTTAGATTACCGTAGAATTTAGACTTGTCCAATTTGATAATTATCTGACCTTTATATGTTGTATGCAACAGCGTTTTTGCACAGCGTTTTTGTTTGAAATAGAATGGGGGAGTTCAAGGGGCCCACCACCAAAGCTCTGCACAAGGGCCCCCAACAAACCTAACTACGCCAATCAAGCGCGAACGATTATTATATAGGCTAAAGGCAGAGATAAACCGTGCGAAGCCCTGAAAAATTAGCTCAGAAAACAGATACTTATTCTTCTTTTCCTTGTTCTCTTTTTCACCTTCTTCATTAATCTATGGTCGCTGAAATCTTAGGTGCTGTATGGCTGTGTCTGTCTCTGCATATGTTCATCATCGTCAAAACAAAAGCATTGCCAAAAATGAACTTATTCAACGCTGACCACATAAGATCGATACTAGACGTGCGAGCTCCATCTCAAGGAAATCTCTATCTGAGGCTGGGAACTGTTTTTGCACAGGATCGAGGTCTCGACCCCATCACCACGAATAGACGCATATTGCTATCTTTGGGGATGCCAATTGTTATAAGTCCTGAGAATGTATATAGTCAAAATAAATACAGATTGTGGATAGTAAAAATTAATGCACTCTGTGGATAGTAAACATTAATACAGTCATGAAGAAGTGAAGAAAATTGATCCCCTGATCCAGACATTGTAGACCGAAACAGACCAAACGACCTGGCTCTTGCGGTTTGTAGGCCTAGAACACTGCTGCACGTCCTGACGACGAGGTATTAGCGCAGCGCTGAAATGTTAAGAACTTTACATTTACATTCAAAACGAATAAATATAGTCTTGGCTCGAGATTTCACTCACGAAATAATTTCTGTTGAGGATGATCGTCATAAATGAAATCTCGTAGCTCAGAATCACAAGTTTTCTAACTTACTTGGAGACTCGAACAAGTGACACTCGATATGACCGACAGTCGAACTGCCAATATAGGCAACCCGACGTACGTAGATCTAGGGTCGTTATCCCTATGCCTCGGGATATAGCGACCCTAGATCGGGACCCTGGCAGGTATTGTAAAGCCCCCTGCCAGGAGTTCCCAGGGACATCAACACGTCAAGTCCCTGAGTTAAGGGCGATCACGAGAGATCTGATCGAATATACAGGAGAAGCGTCGCATATTTATAAGCTTTCTGTTGGACTTCTCCGCCGTCTAATTGGTCAATCGAGGAAACAGCTAAGCAAAGTGTCCAGTGACGTCATAATCACCTTGTTCGATTTCATAATAAGAATCACGTCACAACTCTAGCATAATTAAACCAATCAGTGATCTTCGAACATTATGATATCTTCTATATATATAATTAATGGCAACAGTCAGTAGGGTAGTGCCTGCTGAGGCTATGCCATCAGTGGTGAAGGTCTTGGCTGAAGTACCACCTTAGGGCGCTACGCGAGGTGGACAGGCTCAGCAGGAACCCTGAAAAAGCTGGCAAACGTGGGCGGCATCGCCGCCTTTCATACCACAATGTCATGTGGATATCAGAGCCAGTCCTAAGCCTGGAACTCTCTTTAAGGGAGAAGCGCGAAGGCCGAACGGATGGGTGCAGATAGAAGGGTTGGCACTCATCAGATCAATTCATTGATAAAATTAGTTGGGTCTAGGGCATTATTCGGTCGCTATGGAAAACCGGAACGTTTACATTTTACATTTTACATTTTAAAGGCTTGCAGGAACGATATATAGGATAGAGCAAATTCAAATACACCCGGCGACTGCCGGTCAAAGCAGACAAAGTTAACCACGCAAATCAAGCGGGAACGATTATTATATAGGCTAAAGGCAGAGATAAACCGTGCGAAGCCCTGAAAAATTAGCTCAGAAAACATATACTTATTCTTCTTTTCCTTGTTCTCTTTTTCACCTTCTTCGTTAATCTATGGTCGCTGAAATCTTAGGTGATGTACGGCTGTGCCTGTCTCTGCATATATTCATCATCGTCAAAACAAAAGCATTGCCAAAAATCAACTTATTCAACGCTGACCATATAAGATCGATACGAGACGTACGTGCTCCAGCTTCAAGGAAATCTCTATCTGAGGCTGGGAACTGTTTTTGCACAGGATCGAGGTCTCGACCCCATCACCACGAATAGACGCATATTGCTATCTTTGGGGATGCCAATTGTTATAAGTCCCGATAATGTATATAGTCAAAATAAATACAGATTGTGGATAGTAAAAATTAATGCACTCTGTGGATAGTAAACATTAATACAGTCATGAAGAAGTGAAGAAAATTGATCCCCTAATCCAGACATTGTAGACCGAAACAGACCAAACGACCTGGCTCTTGCGGTCTGTAGGCCTAGAACACTGCTGCACATCCTGACGACGAGGTATTAGCGCAGCGATGAAATGTTAAGAACTTTACATTTACATTCAAAACGAATAAATATAGTCTTGGCTCGGGCGGGATTTCACTCACGAAATAATTTCTGTTGAGGATGATCGTCATAAATGAAATCTCGTAGCTCAGAATCACAAGTTTTCTTACTTACTTGGAGACTCGAACAAGTGACACTCGATATGACCGACAGTCGAACTGCCAATATAGGCAACCCGACGTACGTAGATCTAGGGTCGTTATCCCGATGCCTCGGGATATAACGACCCTAGATCGGGTCCCTGGCAGGTATTGTAAAGCCCCCTGCCAGGAGTTCCCAGGGACATCAACTCGTCAAGTCCCTGAGTTAAGGGCGATCACGAGATATCTGATCGAATATACAGGCGAAGCGTCGCAGACTTATAAGCTTTCTGTTGGACTTCTCCGCCGTCTAATTGGTCAATCGAGGAAACAGCTAAGCAAAGTGTCCAGTGACGTCATAATCACCTTGTTCGATTTCATAATAAGAATCACGTCACAATTCTAGCATAATTAAACCAATCAGTGATCTTCGAACATTATGATATCTTCTATATATATAATTAATGGCAACAGTATATATATATATATATATAGGGGAGTGCCTGCTGAGTGCCTGCTATGCCATCAGTGGTGAAGGTCTTGGCTGAAGTACCACCTTAGGGCGCTACGCGAGGTGGACAGGCTCAGCAGGAACCCTGAAAAAGCTGGCAAACGTGGGCGGCATCGCCGCCTTTGATACCACATGTGGATATCAGAGCCAGTCCTAAGCCTGGAACTCTCTTTAAGGGAGAAGCGCGAAGGTCGAACGGATGGGTGCAGATAGAAGGGTTGGCACTCATCAGATCAATTCATTGATAAAATTTGTTGGGTCTAGGGCATTATTCGGTCGCTATGGAAAACGGGAACGTTTATATTTTACATTTTACATTTTAAAGGCTTGCAGGAACGATATATAGGATAGAGCAAATTCAAATACACCCGGTGACTGCCGGTCAAAGCAGACAAAGTTAACCACGCAAATCAAGCGGGAACGATTATTATATAGGCTAAAGGCAGAGATAAACCGTGCGAAGCCCTGAAAAATTAGCTCAGAAAACATATACTTATTCTTCTTTTCCTTGTTCTCTTTTTTACCTTCTTCATTAATCTATGGTCGCTGAAATCTTAGGTGCTGTATGGCTGTGTCTGTCTCTGCATATATTCATCATCGTCAAAACAAAAGCATTGCCAAAAATCAACTTATTCAACGCTGACCACATAAGATCGATACGAGACGTACGTGCTCCATCTCAAGGAAATCTCTATCTGAGGCTGGGAACTGTTTTTGCACAGGATCGAGGTCTCGACCCCATCACCACGAATAGACGCATATTGCTATCTTTGGGGATGCCAATTGTTATAAGTCCTGAGAATGTATATAGTCAAAATAAATACAGATTGTGGATAGTAAAAATTAATGCACTCTGTGGATAGTAAACATTAATACAGTCATGAAGAAGTGAAGAAAATTGATCCCCTAATCCAGACATTGTAGACCGAAACAGACCAAACGACCTGGCTCTTGCGGTCTGTAGGCCTAGAACACTGCTGCACATCCTGACGACGAGGTATTAGCGCAGCTATGAAATGTTAAGAACTTTACATTTACATTCAAAACGAATAAATATAGTCTTGGCTCCAAGATTTCACTCACGAAATAATTTCTGTTGAGGATGATCGTCATAAATGAAATCTCGTAGCTCAGAATCACAAGTTTTCTTACTTACTTGGAGACTCGAACAAGTGACACTCGATATGACCGACAGTCGAACTGCCAATATAGGCAACCCGACGTACGTAGATCTAGGGTCGTTATCCCGATGCCTCGGGATATAACGACCCTAGATCGGGTCCCTGGCAGGTATTGTAAAGCCCCCTGCCAGGAGTTCCCAGGGACATCAACTCGTCAAGTCCCTGAGTTAAGGGCGATCACGAGAGATCTGATCGAATATACAGGAGAAGCGTCGCATATTTATAAGCTTTCTGTTGGACTTCTCCGCCGTCTAATTGGTCAATCGAGGAAACAGCTAAGCAAAGTGCCCAGTGACGTCATAATCACCTTGTTCGATTTCATAATAAGAATCACGTCACAATTCTAGCATAATTAAACCAATCAGTGATCTTCGAACATTATGATATCTTCTATATATATAATTAATGGCAACAGTCAGTAGGGCAGTGCCTGCTGAGGCTATGCCATCAGTGGTGAAGGTCTTGGCTGAAGTACCACCTTAGGGCGCTACGCGAGGTGGACAGGCTCAGCAGGAACCCTGAAAAAGCTGGCAAACGTGGGCGGCATCGCCGCCTTTGATACCACATGTGGATATCAGAGCCAGTCCTAAGCCTGGAACTCTCTTTAAGGGAGAAGCGCGAAGGTCGAACGGATGGGTGCAGATAGAAGGGTTGGCACTCATCAGATCAATTCATTGATAAATTTTGTTGGGTCTAAGGCATTATTCGGTCGCTATGGAAAACGGGAACGTTTATATTTTACATTTTACATTTTAAAGGCTTGCAGGAACGATATATAGGATAGAGCAAATTCAAATACACCCGGTGACTGCCGGTCAAAGCAGACAAAGTTAACCACGCAAATCAAGCGGGAACGATTATTATATAGGCTAAAGGCAGAGATAAACCGTGCGAAGCCCTGAAAATTAGCTCAGAAAACATATACTTATTCTTCTTTTCCTTGTTCTCTTTTTTACCTTCTTCATTAATCTATGGTCGCTGATATCTTAGGTGATGTACGGCTGTGCCTGTCTCTGCATATATTCATCATCGTCAAAAAAAAAGCATTGCCAAAAATCAACTTATTCAACGCTGACCACATAAGATCGATACGAGACGTACGTGCTCCGGCATCAAGGAAATCTCTATCTGAGGCTGGGAACTGTTTTTGCACAGGATCGAGGTCTCGACCCCATCACCACGAATAGACGCATATTGCTATCTTTGGGGATGCCAATTGTTATAAGTCCCGATAATGTATATAGTCAAAATAAATACAGATTGTGGATAGTAAAAATTAATGCACTCTGTGGATAGTAAACATTAATACAGTCATGAAGAAGTGAAGAAAATTGATCCCCTGATCCAGACATTGTAGACCGAAACAGACCAAACGACCTGGCTTTTGCGGTCTGTAGGCCTAGAACACTGCTGCACGTCCTGACGACGAGGTATTAGCGCAGCGATGAAATGTTAAGAACTTTACATTTACATTCAAAACGAATAAATATAGTCTTGGCTCGGGCGGGATTTCACTCACGAAATAATTTTTTTATAACTATTTATATAAATAAATTTATTTATTCTTATAATTATTTATTTAATTTTATTAAATAAATAGAAATAAAAATAAATAATTAATTAATTGAATTATTAATTATTTATTTAACAATTTATTAAACAATTATATGATTAAATAAATTTAATTATTGAATTCATTTAATTAATTAGATAATTAATAATTTAATTAATTAATTATATATTTTTATTTTTATATATTTTTATTTTATTTTTTATTTTATTTTTTATTTATATATATTAAATTTAGTTAATTAATTAATTGATTAAATAAATAAATTTAATTATATTTATTTATTTATTTTTTTTTAATTTTTTTTATTTATTTATTTATTTATTTATTTATTCTTATTAATTGACAATCCGTCACGACAACTCAAAGCTCTATATAGGCTCCTAAGGGGAAGGGAACAAACAAGTCACGGCCCCGACCACATGACTTGAAACATAGCCGGCGGACATGTCGGACACGCAGCCAAAGGCGGACATGATCAGATTTATGGGATTTTACAAAATCCCTGGTTTTTATATCCCGGGATTTTATAAAGTGCCCGAGTGAATTGGGGATTTTACAAATTGCCTACAAATTTCACAAAATCCCTGATTTTACACATTGCCTGTAATCATCAGATTTAAGGGATTTTACAAAATCCCTGGTTTTTCAGGTATTTTGTAAAACTTCGATAATTTTCGTCACTTTCAGGCAATCTGTCAAATTTTCATCATCAGATTTCAGGGAATTTACAAAATCCCTGGTTTTTTCAGGGATTTTGTAAAGTGCCCGAGTGAATTGGGGATTTTACAAATTGCCTAAAAATTTCAGGCATTTTACAAAATCCCTGATTTTACACATTGCCTGTAACATATTAATCTAATCTAAAACTGTAGGCCTAATCTAAAAACTCCGTTGGCCGAGGCTTCGCCCAGCGGCTGTGCTATAGGAACACAGTAGCTAGTCGCGTGATTTCGCAGATACAGTTAGGAGTTCGATCTATAATCACTGCTAAGTGTTTTTCTAAATCAAAGCGGCTGAACACCATCTCTACATTTCCTTCGTAAATTTCTCCTCATCTAGCACTCTCACTCACTCATTCTATTATTAAACGTCTTTGACCAAGAGCAGTCTTAGATGGCAGAAAACAGTGCTATGGATTGTGAAAATAGAGTCATGTAGAAATAAAAGAAAATTGACTCTCTCCCGATCCCGACATTATACCGAAACAGACCCTGGCTCTTGCAGTGTGTAGAACACTGCTGCACTCCCTAACGCGGTCTTTGGGCAACGTTGAAAAATATTAATTAAGCAAGTATTATTCTCTATTACTTTAACAAATTGTTAATCGCACTTTGGTGTACAGACATCTTATAAAGAACTTTACATGTACAATCGTTATGAAAAATATATACCTCGCTCATGATTTCAACCGTTCAACGGCGAAATAGTTTCTGTTAAAGTGATCGTCATGGATAATCTCGTGGATGATCAGAATCAGAAGTTTTCTTACTTACTTGGTGACTCGATAAAGCGACACAATATCGAACAACCGACCGACAGTCGACCTGTCAATACAGACAACCCGACGTACGTAGATCTAGGGTCGTTATCCCGATGCCTCGGGATATAACGACCCTAGATCGGGTCCCTGGCAGGCATTGTAAAGCCCCCTGCCAGGAGTTCCCAGGGAGTCAAGTCCCTGAGTTTAGGGCGATCACGAGATATCTATCTGATCGAGCATACAGGCGAAGCGTCGCATACTTATAAGCTTTCTGTTGGATTGCTCCATTTCATTGGTCAGTTGCGAAAACTGCTAAGCAACGTTTCGAGTGACGTCATAATGACATTGTCTATGTCATAATAAGAATTACGTCACTTCTAGCACAATTGAAGTTAAGAAGAAGAAGAAGAAGAATATTCTTTATTGTCAGTGATCTTCGAACATTGTAATTGTAATCGAACATTTATATAGCGCTGCTCAAAATCAGCAGCGCTCTCGACCTGCTTCAGTGCCTGCGTCAGGGTACAGGAGAGTCTTAAGGCGTCTTCGGAACTGGGAAGGTGAGAGGGCTAGTAACTCAAGACGAAGAGACTGGGAAAGAGAGATCCAAGCTGATGGGCCAACACGGGCAAAGCACCTAGAGTGGGCCGTAGCAGAGCGCATGCAAGGGACAACCATAAGGCCACGGGTCGAGGATCGCCAAGAGGCCCTCGCAGGTAAGGAAGAGACAAACTCGCAGGTAGGGAGGAGACAAAGGTGCAAAAATAACTCAGGTAGGATGGGGCCAAGAGGCCCTCGCAGGTAAGGAGGAGACAAACTCGCAGGTAGGGAGGAGACAAAGGTGCAAAAATAACTCAGGTAGGATGGGGCCACCCCAACAAGGCAGTTACCACGAAGCAACATTATGATAGTTAGCGTATGTAGTCCAATTCCAATCCTGTACCACAGACGTCTTTGTAATAGCTATAATACAGGCGTCAATACACGTATCTTATACATGTATCTTATAGTACTCTGATCTAAAAACTGTAATCTAAAAACTCTGGTGACCGAGGACTTGCCCAGTGGCTCTGCTATGGACACACCAATAATCCATCGATTTCACAGATATTTAAGAGTTCGATCTATAATCTGTTCAAAGCGGTCTGAAACACCATCTTTGTTAATTTTCTCGATAATTCCACCTTATCTAACTCTCTCACTCTATTATTTAAGTATCCAACGTCTTTGACCAAATGCAGTCTTGGATGGCAGAAAACAGAGTGCTCTTAAATACCTAAAAAACTGAGTTTCTTCTCAGTGGCGGCGCCAGCTATACAATTTCTGCAGATTGCGTCAAGGTCATGTGGCGTTTTTGCCAGGGACCACCCCCGGGTTTTTGGTGCTCCCTGTTTTGGACCACCCTTGGGCTGTGATTTTCTGCTTGGTCGCCGACCTAGCCCGTGGTATCCTAGGCCTTGGTGTCCTAGCCCGTGGTATCCCAGGCCTTGGTGTCTTAGCCCGTGGTATCCTAGCTCGTGGTATCCCAGGCCTTGGTGTCTTAGCCCGTGGTATCCTAGCCCGTGGTATCCCAGGCCTTGGTGTCCTAGCCCGTGGTATCCTAGCCCGTGGTATCCCAGGCCTTGGTGTCTAGCCCGTGGTATCCCTGCCCTTGGTCTCCTGCTAGCCCTTGGTATCCCTGCCCTTGGTATCCCTGCTAGGCCTTGGTATCCCTGCCCTTGGTATCCCTGCTAGGCTTGGTGTCTGGTGTCCTACCCCTCTCCCTGCCGGGTATAAATAGAGGTCCGCAAGCTAGCAGTTAGAGAGGTTGTGTAGTAGAATTGCAGTGAGTTTGGAAGAGATAGTGTTGGTGATTGAATAAAGACCGTCTTCGAACTTCGGTGTTGAATCTCTTGGGGGTTGACGACCGCTTGCTACGGCTCGCCGACTGACAGATGCTGAAACCCTTCGAAATACAACGGAGGTCTTACTTACGCTCCCATCCTGAGCGACACGCGCCTTACACTCGCCTCCTGAGACGTAACCCCAGTTATTGTCACAGTGGTACCAGAGCCAGTGGGGTTTTGTGATTCCTGCCAGCCGACGACCGACCGAGTCCACCGAAGATTCTGATGGGAGACGAGGACGACACCATTCCCTACGCCGCTTGGGACATGGCCGATTTGCCGTCGAAGATTTCTACGCCAGCTGCGAGACGATTGGCCGCGATGGGTACGCAACCGGACAGAAGCCGTTTCCTGGAAGTTCTCGCCTTCCCGATGCCTGGAGATGTCCGAACGCCTGTCGTTGCCTCGACGCCAGCTACAGGGAGAGCAACCGCCGAGATGCGACCAGTCCAAAGCCGTTTGCTGTCGGAGATCGACTTCGATGACCCGGAGCTGATGAGGCCAAGCTTCCGAGGAAAGACGGGCGAACAGACGAAGTTAAAGCTGAAGACGAATTTCCGCGAAGACTCCGATGAAGAGGTGACCGCGAAGCAGGGGAAATTGACCGCCCGAGAAAGACCGGATGAAACGGGGACGTCGACGCCGAATCTGCTAGAAAATGTCAGTGATTTGCTGCGAAACCGCCCGACGCCGATGAAACCAGGAAAGTTCGATGGGACGGGCTCGTTGGAGTCATTCCTGGTGCAGTTCGAGGTCTGCGCAAGGCACAACAAATGACATTCTTTCGAGTAACAAGGGACATTTTCATTAGGTACAGCGCGGTCATTCCGTCTTCTGCACCCGTTGAACGTTTATTCAGTTGTGGTGGACAGATATTTACTCCAAGGCGCATGCAATGGACTGTCGGATTGAACTTTTGAGAAACTGTTGCTGTTAAAAAAGACTTCTCTCTTTGAAAACTTTGCGAACCTGATTTGTTCGATGGAGCATGATGACACATTATAAATAAGACTTTTTACTACATACATTTTCACAAGCAGTACTGAAGTTAAGTACTGCTCTTTAGCCCTTTTTTGTATTGTATTTGAACACTTGTTATAGCGCCTCTACCAGATTGCCCATTCAGAGGCGCTCCCGACTACTGCGCGGACGCTGAATCGGAGTTTCACGCCGAAGCGCATGAGCAATTGCGAGTGAAGGACTTGAGGGTCCCTACGCGGCGGCTTTGAGGTGGATTCGAACCCGCAACCCTCCAGCTGCAAGGCACCGAACATACCCCTATACCACCGCGCCCCAGTATATTGTGTTGTGTTGTATTGTGTTGTATTGTACTCACGTTTATATTGCGACCGAGCCACCCGCAGTAAAGATCCGAAAAATTAATCTCTGATAAACTGACCGACCGGGAAGCGAACCCGGGCCGCCGGCGTGGAGAGCGGGCTACCAACCCACTCGGCCACTCAGGATCTCTTAGCCTTATCTAGGCTATATACGGTGCATTTATTTGGTATGTATTAGAGCTGCACCGAATAGTATATTTGACTATTCGGCTGAATACGAAAGAACTGCTTGGAACATTATTGGATATAGCTTCTTTGCTGACCTTGTCAGGATTGGTTTTTGTGAACTGACCCAGTTAGACTTTGTTGTGCTGAACTGACCTAGATCGCTGTATCTAATGAAGTGCACTTTGTTGGTTGTGTCTTGGCAATAGATGGGCAGATCTGGTCCACCAAAGGCTGTCATGATGTCCCACGATAACGTAAGGAATACGACCATTATCATCGTCATCATCATTATTATTTTCGTCGTCATCATGGTCATCTTTATCATCATCATCATCACGATAGTTGTCGTCATCATAATCATAATGCTGATTATCTTGATCATCATCATCATCATCATCTTGATCATCATCTTCTTGATCATCTTGATCACCTTCGTCATCATCATCATCATCATTTTGATAATTTCTATCGATTTTGATTATCATCCATGTTATCATAACAGGTCATATGGACGGCAAGGGTATTCAGCAAATACCGGAGCTCTAGAAAATCTGCTGGCGTCCACGTCAGCTTCCATCCCTTCAGCCAACCCATGGGGCATCAACTGGATATATTTATCCCACTCATCCACCCCACCACCGTCTACTTCGTCCCACGGAAGCTTCTCAAGGTTAGCGTCAGACAACAGAAATCAGTCAGCCATAATATAAAGGAAATCACGATAGGCGTTAATCTCTTGCACAAGAAACAGTTGACGACTCATGAATTAACGGATTTAGCTGTGTACTACTTGCTTTAACTTAAGAAATTACCTGTGGTCAGCCACTCCTGCTGGAATAGTTACCTAGCAAGCTGCGACAAGAACTATTCAGTCATAAATCTGTACCAGTTTTTGACAAGCGCTTTGATTATCAATTTGTCAGTTACAGAGAAACTCGATGAATTCATGGCTGGATGCATGGATGCTTCAAAGGCGGAAGCTCTGGATGGATTGATGGAAACAGCGTGTGGATTATGGACAAGTTTGCTTATAGCCTTAATTACAGATAGATAAGTAGATAACTAAAATTAACTAAAATAGAAAGATTCATTAGACTATATAGATATATAGATAACTAGATAGATAGATACTAGACTATAACTAGATAGATAACTAGAAAGATAGATAGATAGATAGATAATAGTAGATAGATAGATAGATAAGATAGATAGATAGATATCAGATAGATAGCGTCAGGCAGACAGAAGATCAGTCAGCCATTAGATAATGGACATCACGATGGAAATTGTGGATGGATGCATGGAGGATGGATTGACGATGGATGAATTATCGGATGGAGATGTGTACTCTTTGCTTTGATTTAGAAATGGATGGATGGTCAGCCACTCCTGATGGAATAGATGGATAGCAGATGGATGGAAGATGGATTCAGGATCTCTGCATGGATGGATGACAAGCGCTTTGAAAATCATGGATGGATGGATGGATGGATGGATGGATGGATGGATGGATGGATGGATGGATGGATGGATGGATGGATGGATGGATGGATGGATGGATGGATGGATGGATGGATGGATGGATGGATGGATGGATGGATGGATGGATGGATGGATGGATGGATGGATAGATGGATGGATGGATGGATGGATAGATGGATAGATAGATAGATAGATAGATAGATAGATAGATGGATAGATAGATGGATAAATGGATGAATGAATTGAAACCCTGATTTAGAGACTCCTTGTCTGTCTGTTGGACCAATCTTCTGAAAATTGCACTCTTTATCATCGGATAGCAGTTACTAACCTCGTGTAATTTGATGGTGGAGCTCTATAATTGTAACACTAAGAGTACACATAGTGATAAAGTCACATTGATTGATATCCGTCTGTCTCCCTGTCTGTCTGTATGTCTCTATGTCCGCCCGTTTGTCTGTCTGTTTGTCAGTCTGTCTAAACCTGTGTGTCTACCGTTGACAGCGCAAACTGGTCGATTTTATGCGCCAGACGCGTCCAACATTCTTTATGACAATTCCATTCTTTTACGAGAGAATCGCCGACCAACTGCAGCTGTCCTTCGAAAACAGTGTACTTACGAAAAAGGTGACCCAGATGGCAATGAATATTGGACGGAAGGCATTTCTCAACGCAATCGAAGGGTAAATGGATACACACACACACACACACATTTGTTGTTGTACTGTTATATGTACATGTATGTATGTATATTAGGGAGTGTTTGAGGTAAATGTGGCATATTCAACTCAAAGATTTCTTTGCGGTAAGGTCAAATTATCATGCCAATTCATTATAAACCAAAACCAGCAGCAGGAAGGCCTCTCACATTCTATCTGCTCGGAAGATAGAAGAACCTTCGGATCAAAAGATTTGCTGGTTTTGGTGCGATCTAGAGCTGCTGCAACATCAGGAGTAATTACAGATCGATCCCCGTTACCACTTGACGGACCCAGCAGACGTTGGAATGTTCTGGCTCTTTTTCTGAGATATCTGATGACGCCTCTTCCGTATATGACTTTTCCAACAGAGAAACTTCCTGTATACAGCTGCTAGCACGATAACGTTCCTCACGCTCTGCAAGTGCTGATGATCACGCCAGCTCTCTTAGTATCAAATGGGACAGCAAGAAGGTGCCACATGTTAGAGGGGCGGCACTGGATCACCTTCCAATGACGGTGTCTGGTAATGATGTGACCAAGCCATAGGCCATTCCCAAACTCCAATCCGGGACAGATCCGGTCAAGGCAGATGCGTGTTTGGCCGAGATCAGAAGGTGGGGATTGGAAGACACAAGCGTGGCCATGTGTTTCGACACAACGGTGAGTAACACTGGTTGCACGGGCGGCGTATGCATCCAGCTGGAAAGCCGAAAGGACCTGCTGAACTTTGCCTGTCGACATCATGTATCCGAAATTGTTCTAGAAACGATGCTTTCACTGCATGATTCTGCAAGGTCTCCTAAATTGGAATCTTTATTCGTTTCCGAGTGGCCACAAATCGATCAGGCCAAGTATCGCACAGCAATGGATGATAAAGATGCAGCACAGCGTGTCACAGAAATTCGAGACAATGTGATCACCTTCGCATTGCAGCAACTGAGTACCGAAAACCACAGAGACGACTACAAACAGCTACTAGAACTAACAGTCTTTTTTCTAGGAGGAATTCCACCGAAAGGAATAAAGTTCAGGTACCCAGGGGCATTTCACCGCACGCGTTGGATGGCACGTGCGATCTATGCGATCAAGATGTTATAGAGCAGCTTCCCATTCAACAATACCAGAGCGAAGAGAGGGCTTATCGATAATCCTACTCTCAAAAGGCGTGGAATCATCACTTGTGATAACAACTTACGTTAAGTCCTGGTTCATCTGTACATCACCAATTGAAGCCTCCCATACATAATTCATCCACAAAAGCACTATCCGATTTCTTCACCACTTCTACAACCAAAATATTCCAGATCCTCGGATTGGACTACTCTGTTCTTGATCGAGACCAGGAAAAATGGGAGTTTGAACAATCATACAGTGAGGCAAAAGGCATCATATTCGCCCTAAGAATTGGCGGAGAAATGACTTCTCTGAAGCAGTGCTTCAATGAAGACCCGGTCAGAAATGAGGAAATGTATCAAGCAGTTTGTCATTGTATATAGATAGATTTGAAAATCTATCTATCTATCTGTGAATCTATCTATCTACCGGAAGGCAGTTCTCACACGCAAATGAAGGGTACACAAACATGATTTCCATATGTGTGTATAATACATGTATCCAAACATCCATTGTATCCATCCATTTGTCCATCCATATGTTTATTAAAGTGTTTTTAAGGTCCATTTGTGATATTTTATCCATCAAAGAGTTTTTATTATTCATGTATAAATACTGCTAATCCGAAATTTTATTTAGATTGCTGAGCATGTAGGACTTGCGCATGGCGACCTAAATTAGGAACTCGGTGGCGCACAGGCATAGAGCCATTCCAAACCATGGGGCCAGCGACAGAGAAGGCACGTTGCTGTCTAAGAGCAGTTCGCACACGGGGAACAAGAAGTTCACCTTGTGTGGAGGAGCGGAGAGCGCTACGTCAGTGCACACCCAGAGTAGAGCGACAGAGCTCTTGTAAATACATAGGAGCGGAACCTAACATTGTGTACCGGCTTTCTGCTATCTATCTATTTATCTATTTGTTCTGTCTGTCTGGTCTAGGGTTACTCCCAGGTCTCGGACTGAGGATGAGAATCCACCATTTGGTTTACCCCAGGGCTCCGTCCTTGGTCCTCTTCATGGTCATCTTGGTCATCTCTTCTTGGTTATCTGCCTGTCTGTCTGTCTGTCTGTCTGTATGTATCTATCTATCTATCTATCTATCTATCTATCTATCTATCTATCTATCTATCTATCTATCTATCTATCTATCTATCTATCTATCTATCTATCTATCTATCTATCTATCTATCTATCTATCTATCTATCTATCTATCTATCTATCTATCTATCTATCTATCTATCTATCTATCTATCTATCTATCTATCTATCTATCTATCTATCTATCTATCTATCTATCTATCTATCTATCTATCTATCCATCTATCTATCTATCCATCTATCAATATGTTTGTAAGTATGTTTTTCTATCTATCATATCCGTCTACCTACGTGTCTGTCCGTCTGCCTATCGATCTATCTCAATCTATCGACCTATCTATCCATCTATGTATCTATCTGTATTTCTACCTGTTTATTTGTTTGTCCTTCCGTCCATCTGTTTCCTCTGTCTGTCTATCAATCAATCAATCTATCTACTTTTGTTCGTTGAACTGTCGAAGGAAGCCTCGTCCCTTCGGCTGGTGGTTGGCCAATCGGCTGGTATTCAAGAGGATCCAACGTCGTCTAGGTTTCGAGCGTTGCATCGAGGTCCACTCGGTCGGCAACTTAATGCTCCAGAGGACTTCCGAGTTCTTCACAGGCCTCAACATGGTCATCCTCAGCGACTATGGAAGCAGTGAACTCACCGGTTGGTATTATCATCTATTGCGCCTCCTATTTCACTGCAAGTTTAATTCTAACTGTGGTTGACGTTTATCATGTAAAGAATGATGGCGATGACGATGTTTATAATGATGAGAATGATAATGTTGATTACGGTTATGATCCTGATGAGACTTTGTCAACGATGCTTATGACGGAAGTGATTACTGCCATGAATGTCATGTTGACGATGTGGAAGATGATGATGATGATTATGTCGATGACGATTCTGACAACGACGACGATATTGATGACGATGACGGTAACGATGCTGATAACGATAACAATTATGGTGACGATAACGATGTGACATGTTTCTTGGCTGATGCATAGGTCCTCATGCAGTCTCTCTTCCGGAAAGACATCGTTTTGGATCCTGTGGAGTCGAGATGGACGGATGTCGCACGAAGTTCGTCCCAGTCGGCAAGACCGTCTACACCGAAGTAAGCGCATACCTAGAACAGCTTCAGCAGCTTGTCAGCTTTCAAAACAGAACTGGGCATATAGAATTTAAAAGATTCCCAAGCACACGAACGGATGACAAATTTCTTATGCTGCTTAGAAGTTGCACACGAAACATTTGCCGACTTACGAGTTATCACGCATCCAGATAAGTTTATGCAAAAAAGATGGAAAACATAGTTAATAGAACTGTTGCAAAATGTTGGAACAACATTAAGAATTGAACCCCTCACAGTGCAGTTATTTAGCCGATGAGGTTAGATGAAGTGCCAGAGGTCGAACCCCACGCAACACTCTAACCCGCCGAAAGCTAAAACCCTGTGATATAGTTTTAGGTAAGGCCAGACAAGAGCATTCAGATGATGAGATAATGGACCAGGGTCTCCTTTTAAGTATTGTAATTTGTCACAGTTCAATATTTCATAAACCATGAGCACTAATAATTTGAAACAGAATTTCATGCTAAACAGGAAGCCAATGCAAAGATGTGAAGCTTGAAGCCAATGCAAAAAGGATTTTTATCTATCGATCGTTGTAATCTTTGTTCTTCGTAACCTGTAATCTTTAACTACATGTAGGTGAGAACGTTTACAGGAAAGTTTGGAGGGAGAGAGGAGCAGGGGAGGGCAACGGAAGACCTGAAGTTTCCTTTCCGCGCAACTGTATGCAACTACCAATGCACTGTGATCTCACGCGGCCTTCGTGTATCCGGTCACTCAGTGGCTGAGACTGGATTAGATCCGATTAGATTGGCGTTGGATTTGATTGGATCAGATTGGATTGGATTGGATTGACATAACTGGATTTTGCTGGAATGGATTGCATTGAAGCTGGTTTGACTTGTTTGTTGTGAACCAGATGCGAGCGAAGGGTCGACATGTGTTCATGGGTTACCTGAACGAACCGCAGATGACTAAGGATGCGTTTGATGAAGATGGATGGTACAAGACGATGGATATGGGATACAGGGACGAAAGCGGATTCCTATGGTTCGTAGGAAGCACTTACGGTAAGATATGGTTCGATGGATGGATGGATGAATGGATGGATGGGTTGATGGATGGATGGATGGATGGATGATTTTGATGGATGGATGGATGGGATATGGATGGATGGATGGGGATGGATGGATGGATGGATGTATGGATGGATGGATGGATGGATGGATGGATGGATGGATGGATGGATGGATGGATGGATGGATGGATGGATGGATAGGATGGATGGATTGATTGGTGGAATATGGGTGGTTGTTGGGTCTGGGTCTGGATGATGGGATGGCTGGATTTAATGAATTTGGTAGACTGATGAACTTGACGGACTGTGTAAATTGTTCATTGTTCCTTCTTTTCTTCCTTCCCTCTAATCCATCTGTTTGCTTCTTTTTTGTAGAGCTTTTTGAGATGTCGGATGGTCGCATCATTTCTCCCATTCCCATAGAGATGGTCGTTAGGAACCTTCTGCCGTTCATGGGGCACTGCATCGTCTGCGGACAAAACAGACCTTATCTCGTCATGCTCTTCACTCTCGATGTAAATGTTCAACCTATAGTACATAAGTCTACAAGTTATTCGCAGAGTTATAGGGAGGAGGAGTGGCAGGAGGAAGGGTCACCCAGTTAGTCAGTCAATAAATCAGCCAGTCACAGTCAAGCAATCAGTCATGCTGTGGTAACTGTTTACTTCTATTGTGACGGTGTTTAATGCATAAGGTATCAACCGATGGCGCTCCAAAATAGAGCCGTAATCAGGTCAATTTTTAAGAATGGCGGTATAGTGAAATGGTGTAATGGTGAAATGGTGATATGGTGAAATGGTTTTATTGTGAAATGGTGATATGGTGAAATGGTGATATGGTAAAATGGTGATATGTTGAAATGGTGAAATGGAGATGGTGAAATGGTGAAATGGTTTTATTGTGAAATGGTGATAATGGTGAAATGGTAATGGTGATATGGTGAAATGGTGATATGGTGAAATGGTGATATGGTGAAATGGTGATATGGACATGGAGAATGGTGATATGGTGAGACAGCGATATTGCGAAATGGAGAGAGACAATGGAGATATGGAAAGAAAAGGTGAGAGGCAGAGGCAGAAGAAGTGGCGATGCAGAATTAGGTTTCGTTTAGGACGAGTGAGATTGGAAGGTGGAGGGCCTGGTGAGGTGGATGGATCAGAATGGTGAATTCTTCAAGAGGTGAGACTTTAGTTTGGAGTGTCAACCTGATGGGTGTTGGATAGGACAGTTTGAGGTCGATATGGTGAAATGGTGGATGAATGGTGATAATGACGCATGGTGATCTTGGAATGTACGCATTTCATCAGGTATATCGTCACATAATGGTAGATGGCTTAAATGGAGTGCCTGGTGAAGAAGTGCTCTGGGGAACGGGATAGAGTTAAGAGGATGTTGATATGGTGAAATGGTTTTATGTTGAAACTTTGGTGACATGGTGAAATGTGTGATATGTTAGAGATATGACTTTCAGGTGAAATGGTCAAGATTATCATCCAGTTGAGTGATTTAAGAATGCTGATAAACTGAAATGGTGATATGGTGATTATGGTGATATGGTGAAATGGTGATGTGGTTAAATGGTGAACCTTGTTCACACATTTATTATACTTTGTAATTTCCCTCCTTGGCGTCATCCAGGCTGTGGGACGTTCAATACCAAAGGCTAAATCAAACGCTAAATCAAAGTTCGACAGGGACTGATTTAAGGTTGCCGCTTTTACGGTTGCTATTTACCGACGCATTGTCACAACCAAGCTGTTTAGCGTAGCCCTCCTCCCTTATCCAGTTTCGGGACTGGCACTACAAGTGTAAGGACAGTGGCGGAGTTGTGACAGAGTTTTCTGTGTCTATTGTCTGTTTTGTTTCTGGAAGGCGATGACTGATACTGAGACGGAAGTTCCTTTGGACGTCTTGTCGAAGAGAGCGGAAATGTGGCTTCGCAAGATGAACGTCGAGGTCTACGCCATTTCGCAGATGGTGGCCAATCCACCGGAAAAACTCGTCTCTATAATCCAGTCCGTCATTGACCAGGTCAACACAAGCGTAGATGACTCCAATACCACCATTCGGAGATGGAAGCTGTTGCCTCGAGACTTCAGCATTCCAACCGGAGAACTAAGTAAGAATTGAAGAGTAACGGAAGAGTTACAGAAAGCCAGACAGACGAGCAGACAGACAGGCATATACATACTGACACAAATACACGTGCTTGAACATAGACAGAAATATACAGACAGGCAGGCACATAGACACAGACTAACCTTATTGTAAACCTTTGCGGTATTTTTAAACCATGTGTAACAGACAGACAGACAAGGCTATCCCTCTTTTCATTAGTCAAAGCCTGGTCAAGTACAAATAAATCGCATAGTAGGAACCGGTTGCCGATTTGTTAGATCGTTTGCATTGTGGCTGGCACGGTTTCGATCCTCTTCCCCTGAGATGGTTACTGTGTCGTGACCCTTTGAGCAAGTCCTTGACCCACAATTGCTCAGCACCATCTATTGATGTTTGGACATCTAGTTGTGACGCTTTTCCAGGAGTAGACTTCTGATTAGATTAGATTTCGTTACAGATTAAATAAGATTGGTTTGATTGTATTTCGATTTTATTGAATTTTGTTGGATTTAGATTCAGTTGAATCAAGAACTTGTGTTCCTCTTCTTTAGATCCGTCTCATCGAGAAAGGCGCATGTTCATTCTCGACTTCTACGCTACGACAATCGAAGCCCTGTTTACGCCAGAGGGTGATCAACCCACCTGAACTCAACCTACCCTAGCTGGCCGAACCCAGTTCAACCCAACTCAATTAAGCCCCAATTAAGCCCAACCCAATTCAACTCAACCCACCCGAACCCCATGACCCAATTCACTCACAGACTATCGCCTCACGATTGCACTCGAGTGAAGTTATGTCTGAAATGACTTTTCAGAATTACCAAATACATGGTGTACCTTCAACTAACGGGCTTCATATATTATTACGTTTGTGTGTACGTACGTACGTACAGGCATGTGCGTATGTATGCTTGTGCATGCAATGCTAACGTATACGGTATATGCTCTAATGCCTTTTAAGTTCACAAAAGCGCTAACCCTAACGCTATTCAATATGATGTCAAGTGTCACTAAGACTAGAGATATCGTAAAAGACCAAACTAATATACAGAAAACAAGAAGAGTCACCAATGGCGATCCCACGCAAACACGTAGAACCCAACCAACGGATTCCCATCCATATACTTCAGAGTCTCTGGACGAAGCTGCGTCGATTGTGTGGAGCGACGACAATCGATGGCAGCGTCCACAACAGACGTTAAGTCCAGCAGTCACTCATTTGGTAGATGACGCCCCAGAAACAGAGTCTCACTTTCAAATGTCTCCCTGAGTTCTTTTCGGCAAGAGCACATGATAGCGCTTGAGCTTGACGCAAGCAAGCACTACGACGTACAGTGTAGTGTGTGTGTACAGTGTACAGTGTGTAGGCCGCTATCAGCCTTTGCTACCAAAGTGCTATTAGCATCAGCAGCATCTTAATCTACCCAGTGCCGGATTAAGGCATAAGCCAGATAAGCCATGGCTTAGGGCCCCGCAAGGTTTTGGGGCCCCAAAAATCCGGATTGAAATTAAATCAAATTGTGGAAGCAAATTCCTAATTTTATGTAGTTTTAAATCATGTTCTTAGCGCTAGTAAGTTTTAGTTAATACTTACTGAATACTGACCCTATAGTTGCAGATTCACATGTACTCTACTCTCAGTCTATAACATGGGCCCCTAGCGACCGACGGCAGACGTCAAAAGCAAAAACCAAGATGATAAGTAATTTATAAATATTGCAAAATCCGGGAGCGCAAGTGCTCCCCTCCAGACGCCCATGTTTGGGGTTAGGGCCCCCAGATGTCTTAATCCGGCTCTATGGCTTAGGGCCCCCGAAAGTCTTAATCCGGCCCTGAATCTACCAGGGTACCATGACTGAGCACGCTATCCGAGGCATCTATAGTAACTGTGAGCGCCACCAATCGTTCCGCAGGGGATCCGGGTTGTTCTTTCCCACAACTGCTGATTGAAACCTTAAAACAGTTTCAGTAAGTTTCATCTTACTAACTAACAAATTCAAAATGGCCTCCTGTTCTTCATGGCGCCTAATCAAGACGTATAATATCTCACGCATCTCAACACAACTATGCGATAAAGAACTTTCTTGTTTCATTGTATACGTGTTGATTGATAATCCAAATTTTCAATGCGAAATTATATAGCACCCTCTACTGAATTTATCATCAATAAAATAGCAATTAAATTTAGTGATCATCAACATGATGTCCAACTTAGTTAGTGTTCTTCATCGGAGAAAAAACTTTGACAATATGCGTCAATGCCACAGTTATTGCAATAAACGAAATCTTGTAGCTAATCAAACACAGCTGCGTAGCTGCTAGACTATATTGTGACGTCACACAAAGGGCGTCTGTACGGAGGAGGGGAGGGAGGGGAGGGGGGAAGGGGAGAGTGGCGCAGGCAGCGAGTAGTCATCGTTCGAGTTCGCTCGAGAGAGAACGACACCGTTAGGGGTCGTTCGAGACTGGCG
The DNA here is from genome assembly GCA_020284085.1 of Aporrectodea caliginosa. Taxonomy (NCBI): domain Eukaryota; kingdom Metazoa; phylum Annelida; class Clitellata; order Crassiclitellata; family Lumbricidae; genus Aporrectodea; species Aporrectodea caliginosa. The sequence continues at coordinate 1,802,353 of JACEVL010000779.1, forward strand.
CAGCCAGCAAGTAGTAACAGTAGTAACAGAGGTCGCAAGATTTCTTTTGTTCCTCAGTACATTAAATTCGTCGGCATGGGGCGCTCCATTTCAAAGAGAGATCAGCTGAGCAAAGAGATCAGTGAAGAAGAGAAAGAGGCAGAGGCATGGGTAGGCGAGCGAAAACGGGAGGGTTAAAGGCAAGGGTGGAGAGAGGGAGACGGAGACGGAAAGGGAGGGAGACGGGGTGGCGCTGCTATTAAAGTTTAAACCGTCGCGGAGATTCAAAATTTGAAAAATACAATTTTTAGCGGAGATTCAAATTTTCGTGCAACGAAAGTCGGTAGGTGGTGCTGCTGAGGTGCTGTCAAATTTGACCTGTCACGTGAATTCATAGGACGGGCCAACCTCCAGTTTATAATATTACTGCATCTGTTACACTTCCCTATTAATTTTGTTCTTCCTTCCGAAGCCACTTTTATCTCCATACCATTAAAGAATGTATCAGCAAATTCAGAATAATTTTATCACCAGTCTCCTGTGCAGCCACAGTGAGAAGCATATAATGTAATAATAGAAAACTTAATCTTTTCGAACAGCTAATCGTTTTGCGATTAGAATTAGCTAAAAATTGCTAATCAATCAGAAATGGAATTGGCAACGGTTAATTAATTAGAATTAGAATAATCTCTGTCAAATCGACTGGTTACTCTACTCATCTCTGATGCAAATTGTCTCCTACATTACGCAATAATAATGCAGCTGTTTAATTAGGCAATAAGTCAGTGACGTCACAAGTTAGTGACGTCGCCTATCCAGAATGCATCTTGTAACATTTTTAGTAGGTCATATTTTGTTTCTCTACGATTTATTGAACGTTGTTTCGCATAAAAATTGTCGAAAATAACATAAGCTGGATGTTAGAGTGCAAAAATTAACTAGCACTCCATGCAACTTGGAAATTTTAAAGGATATATATATATATATATATATATATATATATATATATATATATATATATATATATATATATATATATATGTCACCAACTCTTCTTCTTTCTTAGTTGTGACCTAACTCAAGAACTTTCCTTATCTCTACTACATTATAAATTGCTCAACGTCTTCTAACTGTTTAAGAATTAAATTGACACAGTTCTTTGAATGTTTTTCTTTAAACACAGTTATTCTTCAAACACAACTCGACTGTAACTTCTAACATACAGCTCTCTACTGCATTAAAACAACTACTACACTGTATTGTTCAAATTCACTGTCATCAGCAGTTTCTAAGTTTGGCGCGCTAACTGAACGTGCAAAAAGAATCTACCGTCAGCCAATGTTTAGGCTACTTTAGGCCAAGCGCCCGCCAGCCGAGCGCGCAACTAAGGTCTAAGACTAAAACCGCTTAACAATCGATACACATTATATATATATATCAACCTAAGGAACACCCGTGCTCATTATGTATGCAATTTGTTCACAATATATATATTATATGAACTCCAACCTGTGCTCGGGATGAGTATATATAACAAGTGATCATACATTTGTTCACAATCATATATATTAATAGTGACGAACGATTTTGGCGGAGAAAAGTGGCTCCGATTCAGTGTCTGAGCTGTAGTCGGGAGCGCCTCGAAACTGAGTAGAAATCTGGAAGGGATAATTCTTCCGGGGCTTTGAGCAAGCTAAATCCGATTTTCATTTAACAAATGAATGTTTTTCAAGGTGGAACACAAAAACAAACTGGCCGATATTAATTTTGAAACAGTTTTTAGACACACCCTAGCATAGGCCTACATACAGACATATCGCATTTGCGAAAACACCTGACGTAGGCCTAACCTTGGAAGAGGAGCGTTGGTTTTGGCTGTTTCAATCGTTATCGAAATTGTTGTTGAACTGAGCTCTGAGGCGTGGAAGACAGTAAAAAGAAAACATTCGTGGATGCTCCTGATTCTTACTTAGGAGAGAGGTTTTGGAACGCCAGAACGCTCTAAGGACAAATCAGGACAAGTCAACACCAGCTGGACAAAGACCTCGATAAGATCTTGCGAGAAACAGTCAATCGTAACTTCTAATCGTCAAATACTTTAAAACGACCCTCAAACGCCAAACTCTGGGTTTTCTCAGCCAATGTTTACCAACTTTGGGGCTGAAGTACTAAAGGATGTGTAGGGTACACTATCGGTTTGCCTCGTACACTAGCCTATCGGTTTGCCTCGTACACTATCGGTTTGCCTCCTACACTAACGGTTTGCTCGTACACTATCGGTTAGCATCGCACACTATAGGTTTGCCTCGTACACTATAGGTTTGCCTCGTACACTAGCCTATGGGTTTCCCTCGGATACCTGAAATCAGAGTTCTTGAAATCAGAGTTCTTGAAATCAGAGTTCTTGAAATCAGAGTTCTTGAAATCACCGTATGTTTAGATACATATAATTATGTATGAATGTACATGTAGTATATAATGTACGCGCACATAAAATTATATGTATTAAGTTAAATCTATCTATGTGCATATGCATGTATGGATGTATGTTAGAGCGGTCCAAAATTGTATCCCTACAGTTCTTAATTTAACTCACTCAAGCAATCTATCCAACAAAAACATATATTGTATATTGCACATGGCATCAACCGATAGCGCAAAAAACGAGATTAACACATACAACTGTTGTATAATTATTGCACATGGCATCAACTCAGTACACAACCCAATCTGATACAAAATGTTCTGTTACGTAACAACAATGCCGCTGTCTAATTTAACAATGAGTTAGTGACGTCGCATACCCAAAATGCGCCGTTCTACATTTTTAAATATGTCATACTATAGTTTGTTTCCCTTCGATTTATTGAAAGTTACGAGTTGCAGCGCGTTTCGTACAATAATTTATTGACAATAACTGCAGCTGGATGTTAGAGTGCAACAATAAACTAGCAGTCGATGTTACTTGTTTGCGATAACAGCTGATGTATCCTTGAAAAAGGAGCTTTCGTTTTGGTTGTTTCAAACTTTGGCGGCATTGTTTTGTTGAACTGAGAGCTCTAAAGCATGGAAGACAGTGTAAAGGAAATACCTGTGGGTGCTCCTTATCATGAGATGAGGGAGCTGATCTTTGGAGCCCCAGAAAGCGCTACGGGCAAACCAGAGCTTAGCATCATCGGTGGGATAAAGACCTCGACGAGATCTAGTAAGAAGCAGACTATCGTAATCCTAATAGTGAAATATCTTAAGCAATCCTTAAAAGCCAAACGGTGGGTGATCTAATCCAATGTTTCACAACCTTATGGTTGTGGCTCCAGAGGATATGTGAATCTGGGTTATATTTATTAGTAATAATAATTACAATATTAAAAATAAAAAGTATAATAATATCAATAATAATTGTAATAAAATAATGTAGTACAACTACAACTACGAATACACCCACCACCACCACCACCACTGCTACTACTATTACTAGGCTACTACTACTATTTCTGTACTACTTCTATCACAGCAACAACAGGTTACTAGTGATATGTTCGTTTATTCAATCATTATCATGGAGTCAAAACGCAATAGGTGTACAACTGTACATAGCGGGAGGAGCGTTAGCGATTTTAGAAACATGGCTATGAAACTACTGCTAAAACTAATAACACCTGTAATAATAAAATATTTTTAGAAAAAGAATCAAAATACTTTAGTTTTGCAAAGAAAGCCTGATGTATCAACTGCAGCTCAGTCGTTGTCGCGATGATGATGGTGTTGTCGTTGTGGTACTACGTCGTCGTTTTTGTTCTTCGTGTCTAGGTCCTGATGATCCAGTTCCTGCGGAAAACTATACGTCCTACAAACTGGATGAACCGGTGAGGCTGCAGATGTCGGACAAAGGAGCCCTGGCTCAGAAGCCGATCACGGTGATGACGGCGCTACAGCTGATCGCCAACAAGTACAAAGACAACGACGCTTTCGGTCAGACGTCCAGATTTATTCGGGGCATCGACAGAGGGCAGGCAGGCAGGCAGGGAAGAGAGAAAGCTGGGAGAAATGAAGGTAGTGAAGGAAAGGGAAGGCTGGCAAGTTGGAAGGCAGAGAAGAGGAAATGCAGGGAAAAGGGAGGCAGGCAGGGAAGAGAGAAAGCTGGGGGAAATGAAGGTAGTGAAGGCAAGGAAAGGGAAGGCTGGCAAGTTGGAATGCAGGGAAGAGGGAAAGAGAACGCAGCGAAGAGGGAAGTTAGAAAGATGGAAGGCAGGGAAGAGGGAAATCAGGGATGAATGAAA